>SJYQ01004788.1:357183-454784 GCA_006410935.1 Redunca redunca | reverse complement strand
AGATGGGAATACCAGACCATCTGACCTGCCTCTTGAGAAATCTGTATGCAGGTCAAAAAGCAACAGTTAGAACTGGACATGGAAGAACAGACTGGTTCCAAATAGGAAAAGGATTATGGCAAGGCTGTATATTGTCATCTGGTTTATTTAACTTCTATGCAGAGTACATCGTGAGAAACGCTGGACTGAAAGAAGCACAAGCTGGAATCAAGATTGCCAGGAGAAATATCAATAACCTCAGATATGCAGATGACACCACCCTTATGGCAGAAAGTGAAGAGAAACTAAAAAGCCTGTTGATGAAAGTGAAAGAGGAGAGTGAAAAAGTTGGCTTAAAGCTCAACATTCAGAAAACGAAGATCATGGCATCCGGTCCTATCACTCCATGGGAAATAGATGGGGAAACAGTAGAAACAGTGTCAGACTTTATTGTTTTGGTCTCCAAAATCACTGCAGACAGTGATTACAGCCATGAAATTAAGAGACGCTTACTCCTTGGGAGAAAAGTTATGATCAACCTAGATAGCATATTGAAAAGCAGAGACATTACTTTGCCAACTAAGGTCCGTCTAGTCAAGGCTATGGTTTTTCCTGTGGTCATGTATGGATGTGAGAGTTGGACTGTGAAGAAGGCTGAGCACTGAAGAATCGATGCTTTTGAACTGTGGTGTTGGAGAAGACTTGAGAGTCCCTTAGACTGCAAGGAGATCCAACCAGTCCATTCTGAAGGAGATCAGCCCTGGGGTTTCTTTGGAAGGAATGATGCAAAAGCTGAAGCTCCAGTACTTTGGCCACCTCATGCGAAGAGTTGACTCATTGGAAAAGACTCTGATGCTGGGAGGGATTGGGGGCAGGAGGAGAAGGGGACGACAGTGGATGAGATGGCTGGATGGCATCACCGACTTGATGGATGTGAGTTTGAGTGAACTCCAGGAGTTGGTGATGGACGGGGAGGCCTGGCGTGCTGGGATTCATGGGGTCACAAAGAGTTGGACATGACTGAGCAACTAAACTGAACTGCACTGAACTGAACTGATTAATATAGGTTATTATTAATATAATGTGTTGAATATAATTCCCTGTGCTATCTACTTTATATGTTGTTGCTATTGTTGTGTGAGTCACTCAGTCATGTCTGACTCTTTGCAACCCCATGGACTGCAGCCCACCAAGCTCCTCTGTCCATGGGATTTCCCAGGTTAAGAATACTGGATGTATGCTAATGCCAAACTCTGAATTTATCCCTCCCCACTCACTTTCCCCTTTGATAACCATAAATTTATTTTCTATCTGAGAGTCTATTTCTCTTTTGTAAATAAGTTGATTTGTATCATTTTAAGATTCCATATATAAGAGAGATCATATGGTACTTGTCTTTCTCTGTGATTTACTTCACTTAGTATAATAATCGGAGAAGGCAATGGCACCCCACTCCAGTAGTCTTGCCTGGAAAATCCCATGGATGGAGGAGCCTGGTAGGCTGCAGTCCATGGGGTCGCTAAGAGTTGGACACGACTGAGCAATTTCACTTTCACTTTTCACTTTCATGCATTGGAGAAGGAAATGGCAACCCACTCCAGTATTTTTGCCTGGAGAATCCCAGGGATGGGGGAGCCTGGTGGGCTGCCATCTATGGGGTCCCACAGAGTCGGACACGACTGAAGAAGCAACTTAGCAGCAGCAGCAGCAGTATAATAATCTCTAAGTCCATCCATGTTGTGACAAATAGCATTATTTCATTGTTTTTTATGGTTGGGTAATATTCCATTGCATACATGTACCACATCTTCTTTGTCCATTTCTCTGTCAAGGGGTATTTAGGTTGCTTCCATGTTTTGGCTATTATTAACAATGCTGCAATGAACATTAGGGCATGCATCTTTTCAAATCATGTTTTTCTCCAGATAAATGCCCAGGAGTGGGATCGCTGAATCATATGGTAGTTCTATTCTTAGTTTTTCAGGAACCTCCATACTGTTTCTACAGTGGCTGTACCAACTTGCATTCCTGATGGTGGCTGTTTGAAGGTACAGAAAGGGGGACACATTTGGGAGGAGTAGTCTTTAGTCATCCCTTGTTTCTGTGTCTTTCTCTCCCCACAAGACCAGGACTTCCTGCAGGAAGGGGCTGAGCCTTTGTCATCTTGCACACTCTGAACTGGGTTCAGGGCTGAACAAGTGAATCAACTATTCTGACCTAATTGATATGTATAGGACATTTCACCCTGAAACAGTGAATTTCACCATTTTCTCAAGTACACATGGAACATTCTCCAGGATAGATCACATCCTGGGCCATAAATCTAGCCTTGGTAAATTCAAAAAAATTGAAATCATTTCAAGCATCTTTTCTGATCACAGTGTGGTAAGATTAGATGTCAGCTACAAGAAAAAAAAAAACTATTAAAAATATAAGCATATGGAGGCTAAACAACATGCTTCTGAATAACCAACAAACCACAGAAGAAATAAAAAAAATCAAATTATGCATAAAAACAAATGAAAATGATAACATGACAACCCAAAACCTGTGGGATTCAATAAAAAGCGGTGCCAAGGGAAAGGTTCATGGCAATACAAGCTTACTTCAAGAAACAAGAGAAAAATCAAATAAATAACCTAACTTTCCACCTAAAGCAACTAGAAAAAAAATAAATGCAGAACTCCCTGGGGTTATTAGAAGGAAACAAATCATAAAAATTAGGGCAGAAAGAAATAAAAAAGAAACAAAGAAGGCTGTAGCAAAAATCAACAAAACTAAAAGCTGGTTCTTCAAGAAGATAAATAAAATAGACAAACCGTTAGCCAGGCTCATCAAGGAAAAAAGGGAAAAGAATCAAATCAACAAAATTAGAAATGAAAATGGAGACATCACAACAGACAACACAGAAATACAAAGAATCATATGAGACTACTATCAGCAGTTCTGTTCAGTCTCTCAGTTGTGTCTGACTCTGCGACCCCATGAACTGCAGCACGCCAGGCCTCCCTGTCCATCACCAGCTCCCAGAGTTCACCCAGACTCATGTCCATTGTGTCGACGATGCCATCCAGCCATCTTATCCTCTGTCGTCCCCTTCTCCTCCTGCCCTCAATCTTTCCCAGCATCAGGTCTTTTCAAGTGAGTCAGCTCTTCACATGAGGTGGACAAAGTACTGGAGTTTCAGCTTCAACATCAGTCCTTCCAATGAACACCCAGGACTGATCACCTTTAGGATGGACTGGTTGGATCTCCTTGAAGTCTAAGGGACTCTCAAGAGTCTTCTCTAACACCACAGTTCAAAAGCATCAATTCTTTGGCACTCAGCTTTCTTTATAGTCCAACTCACATCCATACATGACTACTGGAAAAACCATAGCTGTGACTATATGCCAATAAAATGGACAACTTGGAAGAAATGGATGAATTCTTAGAAAAGTATAAACTGAACCAGGAAGAAATAGAAAATCTTAACAGACCCATCACAGGCACAGCAATCAAAACTATAATAGAAAAATCTTCCAACAAACAAAAGCCCAGGACCAGATGGCTTCACAGGTGAATTCTACCTAAAATTTTTTTTTTTCTTAACTATATCATTTATTTTATTTTTTTTTCGTTTTCTTTTTTTTTTTATTTTTTAAAACTAGTACCTGTTTATTGTAAATCAAAACATTATCACAAATAAGATTACCTGTACTTGATAGTATACATGTTTCAATGCCATTCTCCCATCTCATCCCACCGTCTCCCTCTCTCTCTCCCCCAGAGTCCAAAAGTTCACTCTATAGATCTGAGTCTCTTTCGTTGTCTCGCATACAGGGTCATCATCCCCATCTTTCTAAATTCCATATATATGCGTTAGTATACTATATTGGTGTTTTTCTTTCTGGCTTGCTTCACTCTGTATAATCGGCTCCAGTTCCATCCATCTCCTTAGAACTGATTCAAATGTATTCTTTTTAATGGCTGAGTAATACTCCATTGTGTATATGTACCACAGAGATAACACATATCCTACTCAAACTCTTCCAGAAAATTGCAGAGGAAGGTAAACTGCCAAACTCATTCTATGAGGCCACCATCACCCTAATACCAAAACCTGACAAAGATGCCACAAGAAAAGAAAACTACAGGCCAATATCACTGATGAACATAAATGCAAAAATCCTCAACAAAATTCTAGCAAGCAGAATCCAACAACATATTAAAAATATCATACATCATGACCAAGTGGGCTTTATCCCATGGATGCAAGGATTCTTTAATATTTGCAAATCAATCAATGTGATATACCACACTAACAAATTGAAAGATAAAAACCATATGATTATCTCAATAGATACAGAGAAAGCCTTTGACAAAATCCAACATTCATTTATGATAAAAAACCCTCCAGAAAGCAGGCATAGAAGGAACATACCTAAACATAATAAAAGCCATATATGATAAACCCACAGCAAACATTATCCTCAATGGCGAAAAATTGAAAGCATTCCCCCTAAAGTCAGGAATAAGACAAGGGTGTCCACCCTCACCACTACTATTCAGCATAGTTTTGGAAGTTTTAGCCACAGCAATCATAGAAGAAAAAGAAATAAAAAGAGACCAGTTTGGAAAAGAAGTAAAACTTACTGTTTGCAGATGACATGATCCTCTACTTAGAAAACCCTAAAGACACCACCGGAAAATTACTAGAGCTAATCAATGAATATAGTAAAGTTTCAGGATATAAAATTAACACACAGAAATCCCTTGCATTCCTATACACTAACAATGAGAAAACAGAAAGAGAAATTAAGGAAACAATTCCATTCACCATTGTGAATAAAATACTTATGAATAAGTCTATCTAAAGAAACAAAAGACCTATATATAGAAAACTATAAAACACTGATGAAAGAAATCAAAGATGACACAAATAGATGGAGAAATATATCATATTCCTGGATCAGAAGAATCAATATAGTAGTGAAAATGAGTATACTACCCAAAACAATCTATAGATTCAATGCAATCCCTATCAAGCTACCAACAGCATTTTTCACAGAACTAGAACAAATAATTTCACAATTTGTATGGAAATACAAAAAACCTTGAATAGCCAAAGCAATCTTGAGAAAGAAGAATGGAACTGGAGGAATCAACCTGCCTGACTTCAGGCTCTACTACAAAGCCACAGTCATCAAGATAGTATGGCAGTGGCACAAAGACAGAAATATAGATCAATGGAACAAAATAGAAAGTCCAGAGATAAGTCCACACACCTATGGACACCTTATCTTTGACAAAGGAGGCAAGAATATACAATGGAGAAAAGACAATCTCTTTAACAAGTGGTGCTGGGAAAACTCATCAATCACCTGTAAAAGAATGAAACTAGAACACTTTCTAACACCATACACAAAAATAAACTCAAAATGGATTAAAGATCTAAACGTAAGACCAGTAACTATAAAACTCCTAGAGGAAAACATAGGTAAAACACTCTCCGACATACATCACAGCAAGATCCTCTATGACCCACCTCCCAGAGTAATGGAAATAAAAGCAAAAATAAACAAATGGGACCTAATTAAACTTAAAAACTTTTGCACAACAGAGGGAACTACAAGCAAAGTGAAAAGAGAGCCTTCAGAATGGGAGAAAATAATAACAAATGAAGCAACTGACAAAGAATTAATCTCAAAAATATACAAGCAGCTCATGCAGCTCAAAACTGGAAAAATAAATGACCGAATCAAAAACAGGCCAAAGAACTAAACAAACATTTCTCCAAAGAAGACATACAGATGGCTAACAAACACATGAAAAGATGCTCAACTTCACCCATTATCAGAGAAATGCAAATCCAAACCACAATGAGGTACCATCTCATGCTGGTCAGAATGGCTGCTATCAGAAAGTTTACAAACAATAAATGCTGGAGAGGGTATGGAGACAAGGGAATCCTCTTACACTGTTGGTGGGAATGCAAACTAATACAGCTACTATGGAGAACAGTGTGGAAATTCCATAAAACCTGGAAACAGAACTGCCATACAACCCAGCAGCCCCACTGCTGGGCATATACACTGAGGAAACCAGAATTGAAAGAGATATGTGTACCCCAATGTTCATCTCAGCACTGTTTACAATAGCCAGGATATGGAAGCAACTAAGATGTCCATTGGCAGATGAATGGATAAAGCTGTGGTACATATACACAATGAAGTATTACTCAGTCATTAAAAAGAATACATTTGAATCAGTTCTAATGAGGTAGATGACACTGGAGCCTGTTATAGATAGTGAAGTAAGTCAGAAAGAAAAACACCAATATAGTATATTAACACATATATATGGAATTTAGAAAGATGGTAATGATAACCCTATATGCGAGACAGCAAAAGAGACACTGATATAAAGAACAGACTTTTGGACTCTGTGGGAGAAGGAGAGTCTGGGATGATTTGAGAGAATAGCAAAGAAATATGTATATTACCATATGTGGAATAGATCACCAGTCCAAGTTCAATGCATGAAACAGAGCACTCAAAGCTGGTGCACTGGGACAACCCTGAGGGATGGGATGGGAAGGGAGGTGGGAGGGGGCTTCAGGATGGGGGACACTTGTACACCTATGGCTGATCATGTCAGTTCAGTTCAGTTACTCAGTCGTGTCTGACTCTTTGTGACCCAATGAACCACAACACGCCAGGCCTCCCTGTCCATCACCAACTCCTGGAGTCCACCCAAACCCATGTCCATCGAGTTGGTGATGCCATCCAACCATCTCATCCTCCGTTGTCCCCTTCTCCTCCTGCCCTCAATCTTTCCCAGCATCAGGGTCTTTTCAAATGAGTCAGCTCTTCGCATCAGGTGGACAAAGTATTGGAGTTTCAGCTTCAACATTAGTCCTTCCAATGAACATCCAGGACTGATCACCTTTAGGATGGACTGGTTGGATCTCCTTGCAGTCTAAGGGACTCTCAAGAGTCTTCTCCAACACCACAGTTCAAAAGCATCAATTCTTCGGTGCTCAGTTTTCTTCACCATCCAACTCTCACATCCACACATGACCACTGGAAAAACCATAACCTTGACTAGACGGACCTTTGTTGACAATGTAACTTCTCTGCTTTTGAATATGCTATATAGGTTGGTCATAACTTTCCTTCCAAGGAGTGAGTGTTTTTTATTTTCATTGCTGCAATCACCATCTGCAGTGATTCTGGAGCCCAGAAAAATAGTCAGCCACTGTTTCCACTGTTTCCCCATTTATTTGCCATGAAGTGATGGGACTGGATGCCATAATATTAGTTTTCTGAATGTTGAGCTTTAAGCCAACTTTTTCACTCTCCTCTTTCACTTTCATCAAGAGGCTCTTTAGTTCTTCTTCACTTTCTGCCATAAGGGTGGTATCATCTGCATATCTGAGGTTATTGATATTTTTCCCTGCAATCTTGATTCCAGCTTGTGCTTCCTCTAGCCCAGTGTTTCTCATGATCTACTCTGCATAAAAGTTAAATAAGCAGGGTGACAATTTACAGCCTTGACTTACTCTTTTTCCTATTTGATTCATATCAATGTATGGCACAAACCACTACAATATTGTAAAGTAGTTAGCTTCCAATTAAAATAAATTTTAAAAAAGTTATAGTAAGCAATAAAAAATTAAAAACTCCGAAAAAAAAAATCACCTATTCTGTGATTGTCCTGGAGAAGAGAAAGTGAAAATGAAAGAGTTAGTCACTCAGTCATGTCCGATCTTTTGAGAGCCCACGGATTGCAGCATGCCAGGCCCCTCTGTCCATGGAATTCTCTCAGGCAAGAATACTGGAGTTGGTAACCATTCCTTTCTCCAGGGGTTCTTCCTGACCCTGGGATTGAACCCTGGTCTCCTGAAAATGAGAAGTGTTCTCCAAATGTGAGGTCATCACAAAGGGTTATCATTTCCCCCTCTGACATCTCTTCTTCCTGCTGTGACAGGATGCCTGTACAGGCCTTGACCTCAGACCCCCAGGCCCTGGCCCCTGATGACTGTTGATTAGGAGATTCTGTTCAAAGATTGTGCTTTTTCATTTGGAGACATTATCCCAGTCTTATCACTGATCTAGACCAAATTGGCTTAATATGAAACAAAAGTCCCTTTGGCAGCCTGGGGCTGATGCTTGCCGGGCCATCTCTGGGCAGGAGGGGCTGGTGATGCTCGAATATATTTTAACAAGCAAATCGTGTGTGTGTGTGTGTGTGTGTGTGTGTGTGTGTGTGTGTGTTATGCATAAGAGAGAAGTTTCTGTTACATCCTGTACATTAAACTTTTGGGTTTTCAGGGATATATTTGTGGCGCAGATGAAAATCATCTGACCATAAGCTGACTGCTCTGCTAGGGACAGCTGGGTGACTTTGGGCTTTCTATGGTTCGGGACATCCTTGGATCATGGGCATCAGAACTCCTGGGTCCTGTCCAAGCTCCAACTTCTACTGGCTGATGACCTTGGGCAAGTCTTCCGAATCCTCCAAACTGTGCTTTGACTCTTGTGATCTGAGACAAGCCTATGCTTTGATTAACTGCTGTGCCGTCCAGTAAAATGCAAAGTGGACATGGGAAGCAGGCCCAGTCTCTGTGTTTCCTTCTGTATCAGGAGAGTGGGTTCTGGGATTTCTGGGGTGTTTTCCTGCCGAACACTCACATAGCAACATGGTTAATAAAGCAAACAGAAGTTGGTTAGTGGTGTAACTGAAATCTGTGATTTCAGAGGCTGCCAACTCAAATGTCTGCAGGATCCAGGAGGGAGGAATAAGCTGACTGGATGGGGTGGGGTGGGGACCCTGCCAAATTGGAGGGAACATGTCCTGTCTAAGTGGAGTGGCTAGTGTTTGGTTTTAGTTGACTGAGGACATGCAGTTTGGAAGATCCTATGCTGTCAGATCTTATATGAAATCTGATTTTTCTCAAATGACATCTGAATTTTTTTAAAGTATAGTTGATTTACAATGTTGGAATAGTTTCAGGTGCACAGTAAAGTGATTCAGTTGTACGTGTGTGTGTGTGTGTGTGTGTGTGTGTGCATTCTTTTTCAGAGTCTTTTCCATTATAGGTTATTACAAGATACTGAATATTGTTTCCTGGCTCATCAGTAAAGAATCTGCTTGCCAAAGAGGAGATGTGGGTTTGATTCCTGGGTCAGATCCCCTGGAAAAGGGACTGGCAACCCTCTCCAGTATTCTTGCCTGGGAAATCCCATGGAAAGAGGAGCCTGGTGGGCTACAGTTCATGGGGCTGCAAAGAGTCTAACATGACTGAACCACTGAACAACAACAGCTATACAGTAGGTCCTTGTTGTTTATCTATTTTACTTATAGTAGCATTTGCTAGGGAGAAGGAAATGGCAACCCACTCCAGTATTCTTGCCTAGAGAATCCTGTGGGCAGAGGAGCCTGGTGGGCTGCCATCTATGGTGTCGCACAGAGTCGGACACGACTGAAGTGACTTAGCAGCAGCAGTATTTGTTAATCTCAAAGTCCTACCTTATGTCTCCCATGCTTGGTAACCTTAAGTTTGCCTTTTATGACATCTGAAAATTTTACACTCTAGGCAGAGTGCAGTATATCTGCCATCTGGGTCTGATTGAAATGCTGTGTCTTGTGGGTAAACATCCTCCACCATCAAAGACTAGATCAGGTGCGCTCCTGGAGCAGGGCCTGCTGCCCGGGCCTGGGAGATACCCAGCCAAGTTTCCATCCCACCATCTCTCGCCCTGCGCCATTGAGCTTGGTTACTGGCTTTGTCCCCACCACATCTGAGCTCCCTGTGGTCAAGGCCTGGGTCTCATTCACCTTGTTCACCTCTGGGTCCTGGGGACCCACACAGGGCTCTGAACCCGCTCAGCCCTCGGGCAGTGTTTGAGGAGGAGAAAACAATCGCTGAGACATAAACCTGGTGAGGTCTCATTGTGATTTCTGTCTGCTTTCACTGGTTCCCTCTAACCCTGGATAACATGGTGTCTGGAATTTCTCCTGACAAGAGACTCTTAGAGGACATATGTCTTTCCTGGTGACAATATGCAAGATGGTTCTTTAAAAAAAAGTTGAAGTAAAGGGACAAAGGCTCAGTGGTAAAGAATCCACCTGCAATGGAAAAGACCTGGATTTGATCCCTGGGTCTGGAAGGTCTCCTGGAGAAGGAAATGGCCACCCACTCCAATGTTTTTGCCTGGGAAATTCCACGGACAGAGGAGCCTGGTGGGCTGTAGTCCATGGGATTGCAAAGAGTCAGATACAACTGAGCAACTAAACCACCACCACCACCACCAAAGGGGCAAAAAGCGAAAGTATCCAGGCAGAGGCAGGACACAGACAAGTGAGTGCATTCTACAGAGGTGAACGCTCATATCCTTGCAAAGGTCCTAGGTTAAACCTTAATCCCCAGTGTGGGGATGTGTGGAGCTGGGCCTTTGGGAGGTAACTAGGATTAGATGAGGTCACCGGGTGGAGTCCTCATGAGGGGATTAGCGCTGCAATCAGGAGAGACCTGAGAGCTTTCCCCTTTTCCTTACTACCCAGACTGCTGTCTGCAAACCAGGAGGAGAGCAGGCTAGACTCTGGAGCCGCTGGCACTTGGATCTTGGACTGCCAGTCTCCGGAACCGTGAGAACTAAATGCCTGTAGTGTAAGCACTCAGGCGATGCTGTTTTGTTACAGCAGTCGGAGGTGACTAAGAGTACAGAAGTGAAAGAGCCAGGGGGTGGGACACCAGAAGTTTATAAAGCAGCTGGAGCAAAGTGTTTTTAGAGACCAAGGAGGGACATTCTCTCTCCCTTTGGGAGTCCTGTGTGAGCCAGCCACCTCCAATGGGGACATCCCATGGAGACTCTGGGCAAGGCGGCAGGAGCCGGGGCAGGTGGATCAGGGGTACCCATTGGAGTGTGTTGCTGCATGCCTGACACACTGCTGGGTTGAGCCTGCCCAGTCCTGCGGGCACCCAGATGGGGCTTCAGGGCACAGAAGGCCAGCAGTCACCAAAACAGATGTGGTCAGCGGATGTGCCATGGTTTGACATCCTCATCAATCTGCTTGGTGCCCCTGGGCTTCCATGTTTTCCTGGAAAACTTGCTGGTCTTCAGCCTCCAGCCTTTATGGGTGGTACCTGCTCCCATGGTGTCAGGCACTGGCCCCCAGAGCGGACTGGGTGCTGCCTTTCTTTGCAGGGATTTATTGTGCAATAACGCACTGGTCCCAAATCCCCTCCAGCGTGTGTTTGGGAGGAGAAGGTGGAGGAGCAAGGAACTTTCTGGAAGAGGATGAAAGAAGCGAAAGCTTGGTGGATCGGGAAACCCAGCTGGGGGTCAGGTCTGGGCTAAAAATCACACAGCAGGCAGCCCAGGGTGCTCTGCCAGATTCCTGACAGGAATGACAGGTGGCGGTGGGGTAAGAAGGACAGAGGAGGCCAGTCCAGGGTCCTTATCTTCATCATTCAGCAAATGAGAAAAAGGAGTGGCACAGGGGGTTTCAGATCAGAGTCTACCTGGTGCCCAGAGTTGCTGGTCCAAAGCTCCCCATGGTACACAGCAGAAGGGACCAGACACCCTGGAGGTGCGTGGCATCTCAACCACAATGGCTGGGACAATAGTGACAAGCCTGCTTTACCCAGCCAGCCACGGACACCCCAAGCTGCCTGGGTCTCACTCTCAGCTCTCATTCCCATAGGTGATGAGCTCTGTGTGGGCGATGCAGTGCTCACCTCTCCCGCTGGGTTGTTAAGAGACAGGGGATTCAGGAGAGGCTGCCTGCACCCTCCCAGGGACAAGCAGGGGTGCAGAAAGGTCAGTGCTGTGGGTCTGGTCCATGCCTGCCTTCCAGCTTCTCACAGCTACGGACCACCCTTGTTCCCTGGATGGCAGACTCACTGCTCTGGGGTCTGCCCCATCTGCACATGGGATGTCCCTCTGTGTTGGTGTGTAACCCCCTCTACTTTTTCTCTGACAAGGACAGTTGTCACTGGACTTGTCCCACCCCCACCAGATAAGCCAGATAAGCCAGGAGGATCTCATTTCGAGATCCTTCACTTGAGAGCATCTGCAAAGATATTTTCTCTGAATAAGTTCAACTCACAGACTATCTTCTGGGAACAAGGTGCTGTTCAGCCCACTATAGGTAAGTGCTGATACACACTCCCACTTGGCAGGTGAGTCACCCGAGACTGAGAAAAGCAAAATAAATTGTCCTCAACTTAACAGTGATGGAGCTAGAACTCAATCCAAAGACTCTGACCTTAAAACCCATGTTCTTAACTTATCAAACAAACAGGTATTTCCTCTAATTTCATGTTCCTAATCATAATAGCCACCATTTATGGTATCTGGTAATTGACACACCTTTTTTCTAACCCTAGAGTCAACCCTGTATGGTGGTGCTCCCTTCACCCTTGTGCAGTTGGTCACTGAAGCTGAAAAGGGGAAACGTCTCACTCATGGTCACACAGCTGATAAGAGGCCAAGGGTGGGTTTGAACCCTGCCTGGACCATCTTCACATCGCACTCTTTCCTGCAGTCTTGAGGTAGTGTGCACAGAGCACTGGGGGTCCGTCAGGGACTCAGCGCCTGTAGCTGCTCAACGAGGTGGGGGACCTCCTGGCTGACGCTTGGTGTCGACCTGTCTCCAGGTTTTGTTTCTCTCACGTGATACCTCCTGGTCCGCAGCTGCGTAGTGAGCAAGAAGGCAGAGTGCGCATCTCAGTTGCTCCGTCTCCACGGCTGTGTTCGGTAAGTGAGTGTGATTGTTAAATCTGAGCCTCCTGCTCCATCTGCCTGTGCCTGGGCTGTGTTCTCTGGCCAGGTCATATGGGCAGGCCATGAACAGGCCAGATGTGAGCCGTCCCATCCTCAGGACTGGATTCTGCCCCTTGGTTGTGATCACAGGCATGGTTTCAGCCCACAGGCTTTGATGCCGGCTGCTTGGTTTCAAAAAAATTATATGGAAAGTTAGAAAACAGTGATAAAGCCTCCCAGTTTCACCATGGAATGGAAAAGCTGTCCACTCAGAACCTGAAGAACCATCTTGGAGCAATTTTGAAGCTCTGCCATCATTTTAGCTGATTCTGCAAGAAGGAAGTCTTGGAAAGAAGCGCTAACCTTTGGTCTCATATGGATCTCATATGGACAAGACAGAAAGGCAACCACAGAGCTTCTGGGTTTCAAGACTGGGCTGGGAAACTGGATTTTCTCAGGAGTGGGGCACGTTTACTTTGGGTGACTAGATCGATTTCTTTAGAACAGACATTCCTTCTCTCAGAGACACTATCTTTTAGAAATTCAGAATAGAAATGTAAGCTATTTACAACCACTCTAAAATCATCCTGGTGGGGAGATGCTCTGGTACCATGGTTTGAAGCTGTCAAAGGCTTGGGATTCGACCATGAATTTGGTGCTCCTGAGCTATGGGTTTTAGAAACATCACTGTGGCTTTCTCAGACTCAGCTTCCACAGGGGAAAAGTGGACAACATCGTTCTAAGTAGTGGCTGGATGTCATAACCCCATTACATAGGCTGACTCAGATTTTTTTTAACATTCAGCTTCCCTGGTGGCTCAGATGGTGAAGAATCTGTCTGCAGTTTAGTAGACCTGGGTTCAGTCCCTGGCTTGGGAAGATCCCCTGGAGAAGGAAATGGCTACTCACTCCATTACTCTTGCCCAGAGAATTCTATGGACAGAGGAGCTTTGTTAATGTTACCTTCAGTTAATATTGTTCAATAAAGTGATCACATATAAGTCATATATAATGCTCAAGCTTTTCTCCTGGGAATGGGTCTATTTAGGTTAGTACCTGGTTTTTTGTTTTTGTTTTTTTTTTTTTTTTGCATTTGCATGGTTTTATTTGTCTTGAGGGTAAGGAAACAGTGTTATCTGATAGCTATTAAAAATCACATGGTCATTGCCAATTTCCCAGAAATCTATCTCTGAATCTGTTCTTTGTGAGAATATCACATCTACCGATAAGAGCCACAAGTTCTGGTTTTTGAATAATAGTTTTAATGTTAGCGTGAACTGCATTAAAAATTGATGAACTGCAGAGCCTTGGAGAGGTTGATGTTGATCTTGTTGGATAATTTTATTAAAAACCCTCATTTTGAAGGGACTCAGCCATACATATACATATATCCATTCTCCCCCAAACCCCCCTCCCATCCAGAATGAGTCCCTCACCGTCCACCTGAAACTATCACAACATTGTTAATCGGCTCTACCCCAGTACAAAATATTTTTTGTGTTAAAAACAAAACAAAACAAAAAAACCCTCATTTCGTTCTGCTCTCTGATCTAAAAAAGACATTTCATCAACCTAGGTGGGTTAGTTCCTCAGCTGCCACACATATGACAGCAAACTAAGAAGCTTTGGAAATTTACTCCTTTGCAGTTTAGAGGCCAGAAGTCCAATGTCAAGGTACTGGGTTGTGGTCCTACCGAAGCTCTCAGGAGGCCTCAGTTCCTGGCTTCTCCCAGCTTTTGGGGGCTCCAGGTATTCCTTGGCTTGTGGCAGCACAACTCTGATCTGTCTCCATTTTCATAGCATCTCAAGGAGCCCTCTGCCTCCTCCTTTAAAGACACTTGTCTTTAAAGGGATTGACTCCATATAATCAAGGATGTCTGATGGATATCAAGATCCTTAATTTCACATCATTGCAAAAGACTCTTTGTTCAAATTAGATCACGTTCAAGGTTCCCTGTGGACACATCTCCTGAGGGGCCAGCATTCCACCACTACACTAGGTGCCGTGGAAGGCTAAGGTTGAGACCTCTCTTTGGTCATGGGCTTAGGTGGCTTTGCTCTGCAGGCTGGCCCTCTGAGCTGACCTGTTATGTTACTTCAAGGGGACACAAGCTGGCAGGAGGCACTCACCTTGCTTTTTGTTTGTCTCACTGCAGAGCTTTCTGTTAGGCAGGATGCCCACCAGGGTGGGAATTTAACGAAAGTGATATTAATGCCCAGACGAAATTGCCCCCTCCTCCAGAGTTTGATAGCATCGTGTTGCTCTGAAAGCACTTTCTTTCCTTCTTCTCATCACCTTGGAACAGGAGCATCCTGGTTCTCTGGGTCTCTCAGACCTTCACCCAATTCCCAGTCGAGTAGAGAAAGGAACAAAGCAAGGCGCCAGCGTGGAAATCAAGCCTGGCTTGTGGCTCTGAGACTGAAGACACATGTTCTGAGCCGTCTTGGTCTCTGCTGGGGTTTCTCGAAGAAGCCAGGCAGCTGAAGCTCATGGGCTAGCAACCTGGGGCTGGGGGACCCCAGGATCCTGGGATGCAGGACGGAGGTGGGGTTGGAAATCTGGACCCTGTCACCCTCTTGTTCCTGCAGGTCCATGAGGGAGGCAGTCTGTTTGGCACGGTCACCATGTCGGGCACACGTGAGGCTCTCCAAACCTAGTGCTTACACGAAATGGCACAGCTGCTTTTCTGAAGGTGATACATTCTTGTTGTTCAGTCGCTCAGACTTTGTGACCCCGGGGACTGCAGCATGCCAGGCTTCCCTGTTCTTCACTGTCTCCCGGAGTTTGCTCAAACTCATGTCCATTGAGTCAGTGATGCCATCCCACCATCTCACCCTCTGCTGCACTCTTCTCCTTTTGCCTTCAATCTTCCCCAGCATCAGTCTTTTCCAACGAGTTGCTCACATATTTAAAGCTGCCTGGTCACCCCTGCCCAGGCCCCGCTGGGCAGGGGCTCATTCCAGCCCCTCTTGTGGCCGGGACTTGGCTCATAGCAGTTGTCCAGCGAGTGTTCACTCGGTGAATGCTCCAGACCTCCTCATGGCTTTCCAATCTTGGTCCTCCCTTGGTCTCCATCAGGCGGGGTTGGGTGGTGCCCTTTGCTTCATCCAGAATCCCACAGCTTCCAGCCCGTCTGTATCTCTCACAGTGCCTGGCTCACCAGGCTCCTTGCTTGGGTCCTAATGTGCTTCTGCTCAGCCACGTATCAGGGCCCTGGGCCAGGCTTTCCTTGAGAGTCCCCATGGCTCCAGCCTCCCTCTCTGACCCGTCCTGTAATTCCCTGTGATCTAGTCTCTCTAGGAGCGCCCGTGATCTCTCCACATCCTGTCTGTCCCCCGTGGCTCCATCCCCACCCCATCACCTCCCAGCTGAACTTGGAGCTGCCCCTTCAGAGCTGCATGCAGTGTCCCCATCCTCTGGTATCCACCATTCAGACCCCTCTCCTGGGAAGCTTTCTTGGGGGTCCTGCCAGACGCCACTGCAGACCCTTTTGGATAAAAGACTGCTCCGCTCCCAGAAAGCCAGGAGTGAGCCTCTTGTGATCCGAGGTCTTACGTGGCTCATCCCAGCCCCTCTTGTGCCCGGGACTTGGTGCATAGCAGTTGTCCAGCGAGTGTTCACTCGGTAAATGCAAGAGCCTCGCTCTGGACCCTGGAACAGGGCTGACCCTGCAGACCCCCATTCCTCCCCAGCTTCCCCCGACACTCAGGCCCAGATATAGCCAAGGACAGCCATCTGGTCTGCAGCACAGCTCCTCGGTTTCCAGCTGGATTTACAAAGGCTGGAGGAGAGCGGGTGGACGTTCGCACAGGGTCTCAGGGACCCTGCAGCCTGCAGCCCCTCAGAGCCTCTGTATATTCCTGGCTCCCTGCACCTCCCCCCAGCCCCCTGCCCTGCCTAGTGAACAGTGGTACCCCGGTGATTCCAGTCTTGGCCATGTCCCCCAGATCTGGACTGAAAGGCAGGATCCCAAGGGTCATGGAGCCCACCCACCTGCCGGGCTGTTCCATGCAGGCTTCGGCCTTCCTCATCCCCACCCCCACTCCCATCCCCAGTCCTTGGTGACTGGGTCTATTCACTAACTTCCCCTCTTAGTATCCCTCTTTCCACTTCCAAAAGTCACCCTGATTTCCCATAATGGACCATTGAGACTTGGTTACAATTCTTTCATCATAATTGGGAAGCATACTCAAAGGCAGAGAGATGGAGATGGACAGACAGGGAGGCAGCTGGAGACACAGCCCTTGAGCCCACACACAGTGGGGTCCTTGGGAGGGAAGTTGGAATTTCTCCCGTGCCTGGCCGGGTAGGACAGAGTTAGTAACTGCAAGGTGGCGTCTGGGTCTTGATAGTGCAGCATCAGCTCAGACTAGGGCTGGCCAGCTGCGAACTGAGTGATGGCCAGGGTGGAGGGCAGCCTGGCACGCAGAGTTATCCACAGGGTCAGAAGCCAGGGGCTGTGCACGTCCGGCATTCCAGGGTAAAGTAGAGGAGGGCTGGGCATGGCCATGACACCAGGCGGCTGGTCTTCAGATTGAGGGGTCTCGTTCAGAGAATCGCTTGCAGCCTGACACACCATGTGAGTGACCCCTGGGGCTCGCAGGGTCTGACTCTGAGACCAGCCCAGTTCCAGGCCAACATTGCCTCTCCTGGGGCACCTGCCACTTCCTCTTCATGGCCATTCTCCTCACTGCATGGAGCAAGCTTGGAAAATCACAAGACCTGAGCACACTGCTCGCTGGCCTATGAGCTTACTGCTTCCCATCCACAGGGCAAGACCATCTGCCTCATTGTGTCCATGGGCCTGTGATGGACAGCCTCCACCCACCACCCACCCTCCACTTCCTGAGGATGGCCTTCTTTCTGACCTTCTTCTGGAAACCCATAGCAATCCTGCCTCTGGGCCTTTGCTTATGCCATCTGCCCTGCTGGGAGCACCCTTCCCTTCCCCTTCTCATGGCGAATCTCCACTCACCCCCTGGGTCCCTGAATATGAAAGTCCCCTTGTATTCAGCTCTCGTAGTCCTTCGTGCTTGTCCTTTGTAGATCCTGATTAAAGTCCTTGGATTTTTTTTTTTTTGCTGGTAATTTGCTTCCGTGATTATTGGGTTAATGGGGCCCCCATGACCAGCTGAATATCATCCGTTTATTGGACTCCTACTCAGTGCTGGTGACAATGTGGCTGCAGAGGATGCATAGAGGGGCCCTGCAAGTTCATGTGGGTGGAGACTGCCGGCCTTGCTCACCATAGTCCCAGGCACACTCTCGGAGCTCAGTAAATGTTTGCTGAGTGATTAAATGAATGACTGAGCTCCTCAACTGTCTCAGCATGCTGGGGAGGCCCCATCAGAGGCCCACTGACCCAAGTCTCCAATTCTAGTCCAGACGCTGCAGGCTGGTATCACCCACCATCACTCAGGGAGCCACACACTTCAAGAACCCAAACCAGGTTTCTTGCCCCAAGCCCAGCATCTTTCCCCCAAATCTTCCCCCAGAGTTTTGGTCTGCTTCCACCCTCACCTCCCAAGGGGATTGACAAGGGAGAGAGGGAATTGATTTCTTTTTATTTATTTTTTTGAGATGTAATTGAGATGAATTCTATTGGTTTTGGGTGTACAGCACACTGAGTCTTTATCTGTATATATTTTGAAATGATCACCACAAGTCTAGTTAATATTCATCACTGTCCGGAGTGAAATAGATTTCTTAATGTCAGTTATACATTGGTATTCACCACTCTTGCAAAAGTGATCACCTTTGAAATCTCATGCCGTGCTTCCAATCAGGTGAGTCTTTGTTCTGTCCCCCAAGAGCTGGAGGTTCAGGGAGGTCAGGTGCCAATAGAGAGAGCACTTGAACTTGAACTTTTAAAACACATGCTCTCTCTACCAGGAATTATCAGTCTTCCACCCAGGGCTTCCCAGGTGTCTATAGTGATAAAGAGCCTGCCTGCCAATGCAAGAGACACAGGAGATGTGTGTTTGATCCCTGGTTCAGGAAGATCTCCTGGAGGAGGGCAGAACCATCCACTCCAGTATTCTTGCCTGGAGAATCCCATGGACAGAGGAGCTTGGCAGGCTGCAGTCCATGGGGTCACAAAGAGTCAGACACAACTGAAGTGACTTAGCATACACGCTTCCATTCACTGTGTGTCTGTGGGTCTTTTTTGAATATAAATTTTATTTCTTAAAACTTAGCAGTGGTGGTAGAGGGGCCAGCCTTGTGGTCAGAGAGTCATGGGCCTGGAACTCGTGGCCGGAACCCCACATCGGACGTGGCCGGGGCCATCGTGCTGTGAATCGCGGGCACCTGTTCTTGGCAGGAGCCCTTCTGGGCAACCATGCATGGCTCCCCTGTTCCCCTGGCCGGGATGAAGCTGTAGGAACTAATATATTCTGAGTCAGACCAACTGCCGCTCGTGAAGGGGGAAAAAAAAAAGACTTGCTTGAGTAACCGTAATAATTGGAAAATTATTTTGATAGCCTGAAACAATCTAATATATTACAGAATTTTATTAAAATAATATCAAATCAAATTAACTGCTATTCCATAATGAATTAGGTAACAAGGTAGGCAGATATTAATCGGCCTTGGCTTCTAGGCAGGGGAGCCCAGAATTTATTAGTTCTTGCGGCTGGCACGAGGGCGCGGGCAGAAACCACTCTTGCCGCGGTGGAGAGGGAAACCCCTGAGACCAGCGGGCTTTTACTTTTTCTCTCCCCCTACTTTCACTTTCTAATCCATCATTAAACACTTGTATTTCTTTTATGTAGGGTCTTATGAAATTTTTAATTTTTTAATTGCTTTGTGATTTAATAATGAGGACTTTTCATTTTTCCCGAGTAAGGATCGAGACAGTGATATTGAAATTTTTTCGCCTTCTCCCACCCGGAAAACCTTCTCCCTTCGCCTGGTCTCTTTCATTTGCTAAGTTGAGATATGAGTACGCTAATCTCCGAGAGAGCAGGTCGCTGGGCAAACAGGCATGGGTTGCCTGGATCTTTGCTTCTTTGAGAAGGTGGGGCTGGGTTGGGGGTCGTCTCCAAGAAGCTAGTGGTGAGCTGGGAGGAGAGAGGAAGGATGCTGATGACTCAATGAACTGGAGCCTCTAAATAATTCAGTCCCGTTTCACCTTTTGGGATTTTCTCAGCTCGGAGATTCCATGCTTTCCAATCGTTAAAATGTCTTCACACATGGAGAAAATGATCTTGTTAACCATTTCACTTCACATCGGGTGACCAACCTGGGACCCGCCCCTCCAGGCCCTACCAGGCTGTGGGAAGCCGTACCTCTGACTCTTGGGGCCCATAGGTGGTGCACCCTTGGGAACCTCACAGTAACCGATGTGACTTTCAGTTGTGCGGAAGCCAGTCATCCTGGAAAAGCTTGCTAGCTTCAGAAACTTCGGAAGGTGACATTATTTCTCTGAACCTCAGTTTGTTCATCCATACAATGGGGATTACACACGCTTGTGAAGTCCTTATAAAGCACAGAAATATTATATACAAATGGCTTCTGGGATGGTGCAGCTCTAAATAATTTGCCTGCCAAAGCAGAAGACGAAAGAGACGTGGGTTTGATCTCTGGGTCAGGAAGATCCCCTGAAGAAGGAAATGGCAACCCACTCCAATATTCTTGCCTGGAAAATTCCATGGACAGAGAAGCCTGGCAGGATACACTCCATGAGGTCATAGAGAGTCAGACACGACTGAGTCACTGAGCATTCACACGTTATATACAAAGTTCCTGATATGCAGCATTCACTCAATGGCAATTTATTCAGTGCCTTGGAGGCAGGGATGATGAATAATGATGGTTAAGCATTGCCACATTGAATCTTCACAATACTCCCGGTAATACAAATGGTCTTCTCACTCCCACTTTACAGATAAGGAAGCTGAGGCTTACACTGATTGCCCAGCATGATCCATCCAGTAGTAAATGGTGGAACTGGGTTTGGAAACCAGTGATGTCTGGCAGCAAAGCTTTCCCTCCACATTAAGAATGCAATGTTTTGGGACTTCCCTGGTGGGTCAATGGCTAAAACTCCATGCTCCCAAGGCAGGGGGCCAGGTTCGATCCCTGGTTAGGGAAATAGACCCCCACATGTCGCAACCGAAAGATCCCCCTTGCTGCAGTGACAACAAAGATCCTGCTTGCCTTGACTGAGGCGCAGCACAACCAGATAAATAAACAAATATTGTTTTAAAAAGGAATCTAATGGTTTGTGCTTTTGCTTTGGATCCTTTCTGACTTGGTATATTGCTTAAAGGAAGCTTGGTTCTAGATCAAGGTTGAAACAGAAGATTAAACATTGGGGAACTGCATATACTTCGAGTATTAAGGAAAAAATATTTCACTTCAAGGGTGAAGTGTGGCGTGGAAAGAACAACACATGTCACTTTTTTTCCCCCCTAACACAGGATGGCCACACACTTTGAGTTTTTTGTCTTTATTGACAAGGGCTTGTCAAAGCTCTTTGACAAATGTCCTGATTTAAGGAAACAACATCTGTTCACCTGCAATATTTCACAGCGAGAGATGATCTTGGTTTTGATGGGAAGGTTGTACAGATAGAGGAGAAGGCAACTTCCTCTCAACAGCGAGGGAAGGTCGGAATTGTAAACACAGTTCAAATGCCCATGACTTTGAGGCTCTGTCTTGCCCTCTTGTACAGGAAATTTGTCACTTATCTCCAGGTTTTTTTGGTGCCAGCCTGCTGACTTCTAGAGGGAAGACACTTCTGTGTGTATTATCAGTGAAAAGTCATTCAGTCCTGTTTGACTTTTTGCGACCCCGTCAACTATACCGTCTATGAAATTCTCCAGGCCAGAATACTGGAGTAGGTAGCTGTTCCCTTCTCCAGGGGATCTTCCCAACCCAAGGATCAAACCCAGGTCTCCCGTATTGCAGGTGGATTCTTTACCAGCTGAGCTACTAGGGAATTATCAGAAGGTCTGACAATTACATGCACCCTTTTCCTTGGCCGAGAAGCTGGCAGGGGACCCAGGACAGCATCCTGGCCCTGCCTCCTCAGATGGAGTAGTGTGATTCAAGGAAATAGATAGGAACAACTGACCAATGCTGGGACATAGTGGGAACCCCCCGACATGCCCCTAGGGATGCATTGAGGAGGCCTGGGTTTAGATCAAGGGTGGAGCTTATTTAGCAAAGGTTTAGAAATCCAGCCACGTGTTCAAGTAGCATGATTCTTTACAGAGAGGAAAGGCACAGGCTGTGTAAAAGTGGAAATGCTAGTGCCCAGAGATGAGTCCAGGACTGCAGTGGAGTAACTGGTGGTTGAACACCTGTGCCTCTGTCCACCCTCTCCATTTGGTGGGCATAAGCCAGACTTGGGCCGAGTGTGAGCCCACAGGCATGCACTCACACACACCCACTTGCACAGAACAGAAGGACACAAGCCTGGCCTCATGGGGGTCACTGTCTATTGGTGGTAATTTAAGATGATTTAAGGTGGGAGAGAATCAAGACCCCACGTCCTCATTTTTTTGGCCTCAGTTCAGTTCAGTTGCTCAGTCGCGTCCGATTCTTTGCGAACCCATGGACCACAGCATGCCAGCATCCCTGTCCATCACCAGCTCCCAGAGCTTGCTCAAACTCATGTCCATCGAGTTGCTGATGCCATCCAACCACCTCGTCCTCTGTTGTTCCCTTCTCCTCCCACCTTCAATCTTTCCCAGTATCAGGATCTTTTCAAATGAGTCAGTTTCTTTGCATCAGGTGGCCAAAGTTTTGGAGTTTCAGCTTCAACATCAGTCCTTCCAATGACTATTCAGGACTGATCTCCTTTAGGATGGACTGATTGGATCTTTTTTGGCCTAGTGGGTGGATACTTTTGGCTCAGTGGGGGTGGGGGTTGAAGAGTATTCTGGAGGAAGGGAGAAACAGAGTGGAGGTCTCCAAGCAATGTCAGTTTAGAGGGCAGAGGGGTCAGATTCCAGCCTGGCATGAAGTCCAGGGCATGGGTCTCTGCCCATTCCCCTCTAGAGGCCAAGACCCCTTCACAGTCACCCCCCGAAGAGGCAGCCATGGAGGTAGGCACAATAATCTTTAGTGAACCATGGAGACCTGAGTACCTATTTTTCTTTTCTAAAACTTTTTATTTGTTTATTTGGCCACACTCTATTCCTTTCAGGGTTTTAGTTCCCTGACCAGGGGTTGAACCAGTGCCCTCTGTAGGGGAAGTGCAGAGACACTGAACCGCCAGGGAAGCCCCCCCGAGTATTCATTTTTCTGCTTAGGATAAAATGGAAAACGCCTCCCCAAACTTGCTGCCTTCGCCAGTTCAGGCTGCCTTCCAGTGCAGACGGTGTGGTCATGGGGTTGCATGACAATTTTTAACTCCTGGAGTGGGGAAAAAAGCAAAGGCTACAGGGAAAAAGGTGAAACTCAAATAAAGTGAGCAAGGGGTTGTTTCCACCAGTGGTAGATAAAGCCAGAGGAGTTCATTTGTTTAGAAGCTTTTCACCCTGTCTGAAGATTCTTAGCCCTCATCGTGAGGATCCATTTCCTTTCACATTGAAAGGTTCTCACAGCTGACATTCCAGGTCTAGTGGAGAGAGAGGAAGGGGTGTAGTTAAGTTGCCCAGATGAGCTCATTTACGTGGGACGACATCATAGCAGGAATGGGAAAATAAATCAGAGGTGTTTGGGGTTTCCCGGTGGGCGGGATGGGGGTGGGGTTTGGTAGTGCAATGGTAAAGAATACGTCTGCCAATGAAGGAGATGCAGGAGATGCAGGAGACCTGGGTTCCTCTCCTGGGCTGGGAAGATCCCCTGGAGGAGCAAATGGTAACCTGCCTCAGTATTCTTCCTTGGGAAATCCCATGGACTTCCTGGGAGGAAGGAGCCTGGTGAGCTATAGTCCGTGGGTTTGCAAAGAGGCAAAGTTGAAACTCCAGTACTTTGGCCACCTCATGCGAAGAGTTGACTCATTGGAAAAGACTCTGATGCTGGGAAGGACTGCGGGCAGGAGGAGAAGGGGACGACAGAGGATGAGATGGCTGGATGGCATCACCGACTCAATGGACGTGAGTCTGAGTGAACTCTGGGAGTTGGTGATGGACGGGGAGGCCTGGAGTGCTGCGATTCATGGGGTCGCAAAGAGTCAGACATGACTGAGCGACTGAACTGAACTGAGACCTGACTGAAGGACTGAGTACTCAGCAAAAATGTTCATTAGCAAATGTCTTCCTGCAGCAGTAAACATTTTGCTTGGTGGATCAGGGGATCAGACACGGGTGAAACCAGCATGAAACCAACATGACCAACTACATGCCCTGCAGAATGAGCCCTGCCGCTCTGGGGACATACTCCTTTCATGCCCCTTGACCAGTGCCTGGAAAGAGTTCATGAAGCAGAAAAAGAGGTGATGGCATTCTATTCACCTCTATGCGTGGTCCTGGCTTTTAACAATTGTGAGATGGAAGCAGAGAAAACAGAAGTGGCCTCCATGCCAATAGTGATGCTCTGTTTGATGTAAATTTCCTTTCGGTCAGCCACATTTTGTAAAATTGATAAACACTGAGTCAATTGTCTCTTGTTTAATAACTAAAAGACAGATAGGAAACATTTTTTTTTTGGTTACTGATAGTAATTAATTTAAAACATCGTTAGTATATTAAAATGAAATGCAGACGTGTTACAGAGTAGAATGCAATATTCATGCAACATTTTAAGATCTGTGAGACTTCACACAGAAATTTTATGCTTGTAATGGATTATGTGGGGCTGGGCACCAAACCACCCCTGCCCCACTTGTTTCCTAGACACAAGGAACTCATTTATGAAAAACCATAAAGACTTTGAATTAAGAGGATTTTGCAACCATCTAGGTGAGAGACATTCATTTTTAGATCAAGTGAGAATACTGTCTTTCCAAATTCACAGAAAGCTTGGGGTCTAAAGGGTCTGAATTAGGGTAGTGGGCAATTAAATGAA
Source organism: Redunca redunca (assembly GCA_006410935.1). Lineage (NCBI taxonomy): Eukaryota > Metazoa > Chordata > Mammalia > Artiodactyla > Bovidae > Redunca > Redunca redunca. The sequence continues at coordinate 430,092 of SJYQ01004788.1, read as the reverse complement.
ATTTTTTATTTGCTCAGTTAGGCAACAAGGAGATAATGTTGGGGCTACAGGAAATGATCACCATTCATCTGGTCTCCAAAGAGGGCTTGGTCCACAGGCAGCTGAATTCAAATTCACACGGAAGAACTTTTTGGGGTCTGAGCTGCATAGGCAAAGTCAATTTTGTGTGTTTTTATCCTGGTTTGGATATAAAATGCAACCCAAATGAAGTGAACGCCTCTCTTGTGGATAATCGCTTCCAAAAGAATGAGTACCAAACAACCCCCTTGGTGCTTACATGGGAAAAGATAATAATAAAAAGGACTTAAAATTAAGGACAAAAAGAATAAAAGGGTAGATAAAATCTGAGATGCATCAGAGGGAAGATAAAGTGACTTTTGGCAGTGACTTGAATAGAAGCCCTGCTTCAAAAGTCATCTCGCTATGGTGTCAATCTGGGCAGCTTTACTAAACCTCACGAAGGTGTACTTCTCTGTTAGTATTTCAGTTAAAAAGGAGCAATACGGAACATCAGAATTGGCCGAAACTAGTCATTGCCCATTATTCCGTGTTTCCCATTTCCATCAATGGGCAAGGAGAGATCCCCCTGTTTAGCCCATTTTGGAAAAGATTATGAAATGGACTTTCATTTTCCAAATCTGGCTCTGGGCCACCCCTGTATAATCAGCTGGGTGAAGCCGTGGGGAGACTGGACGGGATGTTGGGGGGAGACTTCAGGAGTCAGAATTGAAGCAGCAGCAGCCGTATTTGCTTTTTAAAAATTGGAGTTTAATTACTTTACAATGTTGTGTCAGTTTCTGCTGTACAAAGTGAATCCCCTATATGTACACACATATCCCCTTCCTCTTGGACCTCCCTCCTACCCACCTCCCATTCCACCCATCCACACCATTACAGAGCACCAGGCTGGACCCCGGGTGCTCAACACAGCTTCCTGCCAGCCATCTATCTGCCATGCGGTCGTGCACATGCGTCAGTCCTGTTCTCCCAGCTGGCCCCGTCCTCCTCTGCACCCCCTACCATGCCCACATCTTCCTTCTCTTCATGTACATCTCTATTCCTGCCCTGGAAATAGGTTCCTCTGTTCCACTTTCCTGGATCCCACATATATGCGTTAGTAGACAATATTTACTTTTTTGCCTTCTGACTGACTTCGTTCTGTGTGACGACAGACTCTAGGTCCATCCACGTCTCTACAAATGATCTTGTTTTGTTCCCTTCGGCGGCTGTGTGCTGCTTCACTGCATGTGTGTATTACATCTTCGGTATCCACTCATCTGTCATTGGATATGTAGGTTGTTTCTATGTCCAGTCTGTTGTAAAGAGTGAAGAGCAGCTTCTATAGTTTGTCCCAAGCCACAACGGGCGGGCTTGTTACCTGGGCTTTACTGGAGCTAGTAGCTGAGGGCATATGTTGATTTGCAGGGAAAGAAAATGGAGGGTCAGGGAGAGGAGATGTGTCCGTGGTCGCCAGTGATAGTGAGTAGAATTCCCATCTGGTGCCTGCCTCCTGCTGGCTCCTGGAACAGGAAGAGGGGCCAGCCCGGTGCTCAGGGTGCTCTCCATCCTTGCTCCTTCCTGTCTAGAGGAAGCCCACCTCACAGCCAGCAGTGGCCTTGGGGAAACCTAGAGGGAGATGGTCTAACATCTGGGTATGGAGCAAAAGCTGCGTTTGCTCAGAATAACTGCTGTTTGGCAGGCAGACAGATTGTTCACCACTAGCGCCACAAATGCTTTTGATCTGTGGTTCTGGAGAAGACTCTTGAGTAGGGAGCAAGGAGATCAAACCAGCCAACCCTAAAGGAGATCAACCTTAAGTGTTCATTGGAAGGACCGGTGCTGAAGCGGAAGCTCCAGTACTTTGGCCACCTGATGTGGAGAGCTGACTCATTGGAAAAGATCCTGATGCTGGGAAAGACTGAAGGCAGGAAGAGAAGGGGGTGACAGAGGAGGGTTGGATGGCATCACCAACTCAGCGGAGACAGTGAAGGACAGGGAAGCCTGGTGTGCTGCAGTCCATAGGTTCTTAAACAGCTGGACATGACTGAGAGACACCAAACAACAAATTGCTGTCTGATGGGAACCTTATTTACCTCATCTGCAAAATGGAAGCAATGATTTCTCCTTCTAGACTTTGGAGACAAAATGAGAAAGCTCTTTGGAACACGGTTTGCAAATGATGGAGATGGGTCATTGGACATTATTATTTTTTAAAATTCTTCAATTATGTGGAGGCAGCAGCCCTGGTCACAGTAGATGCTCTTATTTCTTTGGGGAAAATAGAAAACTTAAGTAAGTGACCTACTTCTTAGAACAAGGGACATTATCTAAAGTCTGTTAACAAAGACACACCAAGGGGCAAAAAGACAAAGGAATCTATGGCTGTACACTTGGCTTGGGCTGAAATAGCTTAATCAACAGAAATTTACCGCCTCGCAGTCTGGAGGCCAGAAGCTGAGATCAAACTGTTGGCAGGGCTGTGTTCCCTCTGAAGGTTCTCAGCAAGGACCTGCTTCAGGCCTCTCCAGCTTCTGGCAGGTTCTTGGCTCGTGGTGACATAACTTTGCATGGCGTTCTCCCCATGCTTGAGTCTGTATCCAAATTTCCCCTGTTATAAGAACACCAGTCACGTTGGAGCAAGGGTCCATTCTACTCTAGGACAACCTCGTCTTAACTAAGTACATTTGCAATGACTTTATTTTCATACAGGCTTCCCTGGTGGCTCAGAAGGTAAAGCATCTGCCTACGATGCGAGAGACCTGGGTTCGATCCCTGGGTCGGGAAGATACCCTGGAGGAGGAAATGGCAACCCACTCCAGTATTCTTGCCTAGAAAATCCCATGGACTGAGGATCCTGGTAGGCTACAGTCCATGGGGTTGCAAAGAGTTGGACACGACTGAGCGACTTCACTTTCTCACTTATTTTCATACACGGTCACATTTTGCGGTTCTAGGGGGTTACAATTTCAATACATAACACAACTCAACCCTTCTCAATGACGAAAATGAAACTAAGCAATCTAGATGTCCATGGACAGAGGAATGGATGGAGAAGTTGTGGCACGTACATACAATGGAATGTTACACAGCCCCAACAAGGAATGACTGTGAGTCAGCTGCAGTGAGGTGCATGTACCTAGAGCCTCTTATACGGAGTGAAGTAAGTCAGAAAGAGAAAAGCAAATATTGTGTATGAATGCATATATGCAGAATCTAGAAAAATGGTATTGATGAACCTATTTCTAGGGCTGGACTAGAGACAGACATAGAGAACGGACTTGTGGCCAAAGTGGGGGAACAGGAGGGTGGGATGAACTGAGATGGCAACACTGACATATGTACACGACCACATGTAAAATAGCTAGTGGGAAGTTGCTGTGCAACACAGGGAGCCCATCCTGGCGCTCTGTAACGACCCAGAGGGGTGGGATAGGGGCGTGGAAGGGAGTCTCACGAGGGTAGGGAGGTGTATACATATATATACGTAATATATACATATAAATATATATTATATTATATATATATTGACTATCTTAAGTTAACAAAACAAAATATATATATATATTATATTTATATAGTTATGGTTGATTTGCATTTTTGTACGGCAGAAACCAACACAACATTGTAAAGCAATTATCCATCAATTAAAAAAAAAGTCCCTGCAAACTTTAGTCCTCTTTTAGAGATTTCCAGCTTCTTTTAGCTTACCTAAATGCCATGTAAGAAGAAGCCTGTTTTATACATTTTCCCTTACATTTATTTTTTTTTTATTTTTTTATTTTAACTTTAGTTTACTTTACATTACTGTATTGGTTTTGCCAAACATTGACATGAATTCACCACGAGTGTACAAGCATTCCCAAACATGAAATGTATTTTTCATTTAATTCTAATATTTTTACTGAGATAAAATGCAGAGCGTGGTAATTTTTTTTACAGGTATGCAAAAACCTGCATGATCCATACTTCACAATGATGGAGAAATTTCATTGTCTCATAGAGATCTTTGTGTCTCCTCTCAGGCATTTCTCCTAGGAAACAACCAGAGCTGATAAAGTTTCCTTTATTGTAGATTAACTTGGCCCATTCCAGAACTTCTTCTAATTAGAATTATGTAGTAAGTGTGCTTTTGAGCCCGTTATTTTCACCCAATGTAATGTCTTTGCATTTTACATGTTGTTGCATTATCCAGTTTGCTCTCTTTTATTGCTGTATTTCTTTTGTATGGACATCCCAGAGTTTGTTTATCCGTTCACCTGTTCAAGGACATTTGGATTGTCTCCAGATTTGACTATTACAAGTAAAGCAGCTATGACCATTCACATGTGAGTGTTTATATGCGAACTGACATTTTAATTTCTACATGTTAGAGCAGCATTTCAGAGTCATGGTGTGACTGTAGCTTCAATTTCATAGGAAACTGCCAAACAGTTTTCCAAAGTGGTTGGGCCATTTTACATTCCCACCAGCAACAAATATGAGTTTTGGTTACTTGAAATCCTTTCCAGCTTTTGTTCCTGTCAGTCCTTTAACTTTAGCCATTCTATGTTTGTAGCTTATTATAATTTTAATTTTCATTTCCTTGATGCATAATAAAAGCCACTGTAGTCAAAGCAATGTTGGTGTAAAGATAGACACCTGCATTGTTGGAACAGAATAGGGAACTTAGACGTAGATGCACACTTACATGGTCAATTGCTGTGCCAGGGATGACAAAACAACTCAACAGAAAAGCCCTTTCAAAAGAGGCGTGGAAGCGACTGGATATCCACATGGAAAACAAAGTTGCTTGACCCTCACCTTACACCATTTGGGAAATTAACTCAAGATAGGATTAAATGTCAAAGGTAGAACAATAAACACAGAAGAGTATTTTTATGATCTTGGGTCAGGGAAACATATCTTTTAACAGGACACAGCCCCAAAGTTAAATATAAAAGGAAACACTGACAAATTAATCTTCTTCAAAATGAAACACCTCTGCTCATCAAGAAAATGAACAGGCAAGCTGCCGACTGGGAAAAAAATACTTGCAAAACACATTAATATAATATCTACAAAGAACTGCTTGCCACCCTATATAAAGATCCTCCAGAAATCAATAAGAAAAAGACAAATAACTCAATAAAATGTCCAAAATACTTGAACCAGTATTTTGCGAAAAATTATTGAATGGCCAAAAGCTCATAAAAAAATGTTTATCAGGGATATATGTGACTCTTTACTTTTTAAAACCAGGGTATTTCTGGCTTGTTTAACCATTACATCACTGGTGTTGTGTAGGGTGAAAGCTCAGATTCTTGGTCCTGATCCCTGGGTGTGAGTAACAACTCCATCACTGAAAGCCCTGTGAGCTTCAAGAGCAACTTAACCCTCCATGCCTCAGCCTCCCCAGAAGAAAAACAAAACAAAACAAGAATCTTGCTGGTTGGTGGGATCCTGTGAGTTAATATCACAATGTTCTTAGAACATGCTTGGCAGGCAGTGAAGGCTACATATATGTCATCTATTGTCACCGAACCTCCTTCCTGAAGGTTAATGTTGATCCATACTGCCCCTGAGAAACAGGGTTCCACAGAACCCCCAGCAGAACACAGCCTTGGCAGGAAAGTCAGTGTTGGAAGAACTGAGATTGTGTGAGGATAAGGAAGGTGCCACCTCCTAGAGCCTCTGCTGCCCCTGGAGACTGTAAACTGCGTGATTCCTGAGGGCTCTCACAGGAGGAAAAAGGTAGTGTGTGCCATCAACTGGGGCACCCCTGTCTTGTTCAGGACAGTTCCCCCCAAGCCTGGAGCTGTGTCGGGCACTCTCAGCAAACGCTGACCGAATGAACGCACTTCCAAACTCCAAGCTTTGCAGTGGTATCAGCCCACTGAGGCTGGGTCCAGGGATTAGTCATTTAGACTCGGGGCTCAGGGAGCAGGGCCACCCCGTGCAGCATTCCTTGAAGCATTCCTGGCTCCACCACGTCTGCAGTTTAACTTGGAGGCAATTATAGGCCCGAAATGGCCAAACAGCCACTGTCCCACCAGCAGGGATTATCGGGGTTTAGCAGTTTTCTGTGTAAATGGCCTCCGTGTGGAGAGGATTGCAGTGCCTGGAAATTTGGAGTCTGGACAATTCCAGTAGAGACAGAGCCAAAATCAACACGCAAAGCTCCCGAGGCCCAGTTAGCAGGTCCGTGGGTCAGTGAAGACGGAGCCTGCAAGATGCAGCTCGTGGAAACAGAGCTCCTTATCATCCCCCCAGACCTTCTCCTCTCTCCTCCTCCCATCTCTCTCTGTCAGATCTCCGCCACACCTCTGTTTTCTTGACTGCTTACATCTGATTCCATACCAGATCCTGCCGAGGGCCATCCACACCTCTGCTTGTGCCCAGTTCTCTCCAGTGCCTGGCCATTCCCTGGTTCGGATTGCCATTGTTGCCGTGATCTCCTAGGTGATCTTGGACCATAGTCTCCAGCCCCTCTTCCCCACCAGACCATCCTCCAGACTGCTTCTGGGTTACACCTCCTGAAAGTCAACATTTTATGTCTCTCTAGTATTGAGAGACGTCTCTCTCTGGATGCAGACGTGGGCCCCGATCCTGTTCTCGGGACCGGCGGCATCAGGATGACCTGGGGCATTCAGTAGGCCCGTCATTTCTCGGCCCCAGTGCACTCACTGCGGAGAAGAATCTCTGTGGGTGGCACCGGGGCCTTGGATGAACACGAAGTTCTTCAGGAGGACCAGAGGTGAGGCCACGCCAAAGAAACGCTGGCTTTGAGGTTTAATCTTTTAACTCTTTTGAGTTAATCTTTTATCTTCTACCTCCTACCCACTTTCTTACCCTAGGGATGTTTAAATTCATACCTTTCTTGGAGCAAGATAGACACTTTCTTGTTGCTATGCTTTTGTACCTGCTGTTCCCTTGGTCTGGAATTTCCTTTACTTCCTACAGTTTGCAAATTCTTACTCTTTCCCCAGGTTACTGTATGAGTTTTCTCTCACTCTGCAAGAAAAAACAACTGCAGATACGCAGTGGTTACAACCAGACACGGTGTTGATGATCGCACTGTTTTTGTGAGTCGAGGGACTGGGTGTGGCTTAGCTGGGGTATCTGCTGAGGGTCCCCGAAGGCTTCTATCAAGATGTCCCTCGGGGCTGGGGGCTCATCTGGAGGCTGAACTGGGGAGGATGTTTTTCCACTCCTGTGTTAATGGCAGCACCTAGTTTCTCACCACTGGGGGACTGGGAGCTTCAGTTCCTTGCTGACCATCTGATGGAGCCTGTCTTTGCTTTTCAGAGTCCGCCACCTGCAGTTCTTTGTCCATGGGGTTTCCCAGAATGGCTGTTTGTTCCTTACACTCAGCCAGGGAGGGAGAGAGACTCCAGCAAAGAGACTGCCGTAGTCTCACATAACTTAGTCAGGAAATCACAGCATCATTACTTCTCATAAGCTTTGCCATATTCTATTGACCAGAAGCAGCCATGGTCCCAGAAACACCCAGGGGAGAAGATCATATGGTGTGTGGGCAGCAGTAGGTAGGCATTGTATGGGCCACTTTAAGAGTCTATTTGCTACAATCCTGCTAAAAAGTCACCTCCTCTGAAGCCTTCCCAGATGATCCTGGGAAGGACTAGCTATCCACCCTTCTGGGTTTCCATGGCAATGTGTTTCGCATGACAGTGTGAACCTTCCGGGTTTCACAAGGCAGTGTGAATTGTCCAGTCTCAGCTCGCATCTGAAGAAGACATCTGGAAACAGTTTGGAGAGTTTTCCCCCCTTTGGATTACTTTTTGTTTTTTCCAATTCTCATATCTCACATTTGTCTGCGCAATTTTAAATAAGGCCCTTTGTCAATCAGTGTTCATGGTTATCTGCCATAAATAGTTCATTGTCAAGGAGAAATATTTGTAAACAGGAGCTCCTGCCTCTGCCAAGCCTTCCTATTCTCCTTTCTCAGGTTTTGGGTCTCTAGGAAACTGGATGCTAAGTCAGGCTTGGCAGTGGGGTAGGCTGTCTTGGACAATGGATGAGCTCTGAAACTACAGACCGAAATGCTTGTGAGTATGAAAGAGAATGTCAAGGTCAAAGCACCTCATGCTCACTACCCCTTTGTCTCTCTCTGCCTCTTTCACACTCCCCTGAAGCCTGTCTCCCCACTCTTCAAACATTTCTTAATAATCTGTAATTTCATGAAAGGGATAAAGGATATGGGGAACCTCGAAGGTAACTGGATTTACATATGAATGTTTCATTTTCATTTTAATTTTGACAAAGTGTAAAGGTTGCTAATAAAAGCATCATTACTGCCTCACCATCTCTTTGATGGACTTTGGAACAGATTGCTAAGATATGGAGACAAGTCCCGGGGTTACCAGTTTCACCAAGAGCTATCGTTCATCCTTTAACAAAAAACAAAACATCATGACAATTTTTTTAAAAAAGTATTAAAAAAGAAATGACGTTACTTTCAAGGAAGTTATGGCCAATGAGAGCACTTCACAGAGGGACCGACTCTGCTGAGGATTTCAGAAAAGGATCTGTGTTTGCCGAAACTCATGGATGGTCACGTGGCTGGGCCTTTTGAAGGACACCAGGGGTCTCTGATGCTTTTTATGAGGTGATCTTGGATCAGTTCTGGGGGTAGACAGACCAGGAGCTGAGCAGTCTTGAGGTCTGAGCTTAAATCTTGGCTTCACTGTGGAGATAGTATTAAGGAAATAGAATCAGAAGGACAAGCTGAACAATGAGACGTGGGGTGCAGGGAGAGAGCAGGGAACAGGATGATGGCCAAGCGTGCCTGGTCCAGGGACATCTCTGCTAGGGTGAGAGATGAGCAGGGTGTTTGATGTGGAACAGGCTGGTGAGCTGGTTGCCTGCCCCTGGGTTTGGAGACAGTGATGCTGGATCCTTGGCCAGTCTTCAGTCTGATACCAGATTGAAAGTGAAAGTCACTCAGTCGTGTCCGACTCTTTGTGACCCCACAGTTCATGGGATTCTCCAGGCCAGAATCCTGGAGTAGGTAGCCTTTCCCTTCTCCAGGGTATCTTCCCAATCCAGGGATCAAACCCAGGTCCCCCACATTTCAGGTGGATTCTTTACCAGCTGAGCCCCAGGGGAAGCCCAAGAATAATGGAGTGGGTAGCCTATCCCTCCTCCAGCTGAACTTCCCTTCCCGACCCAGGAATTGAACCAGGGTCTCCTGGCAAATTCTTTACCAACTGAGCTATTAGGGAAGCTTGGCCAGTCCTCAATCTGACATGCCTGAGTGACTAACACTTTCACTTTCAATCTGATACCAGCTTGCTGTGTGACATTCAGCAAGTCACGTGTCCTCTCTGGGCCCCCGTGAGACCAGTGGCTTTTCACCTGTGCTCTGGCGAGCCCCCAGAATCCTGTGGAGGGATGTGTGTCCTCTGTGTCTGCAGGTATCTCTGCACACCTTCAATCAGAGCAGCTCTGCTTGTAACTGTTCCATGTAAGATTTCATTTGAAGAAAGGTTTTTGTGGATTAAAAGAAACACTGAAAAGCAGTGGGTGGATGATCTCTGAAGACCCTTCTATGATTCTCTGTTTAAAAATAATTAGATAGTTTGCATCAATAGGTGAAGCTTCCTGTGTCATATCTGAGTGCACTCTGTGTGTGTGTGTGTGTGTGGTTTTTACAGCTAAAGTCTGTTTTTCTGCTGGCTCATATTAGCATTTCAGAGCTGTTTTGTCTTTATTCTTATCTGATCTTCTAGGGGCAATGGTTCTTAAATGCTGGTATTATGTTTACGAGTTTCGATTTTCACTTGTATTAGTTTTTTGTTTGTTTCAGTTATGTGGAGCCAGTATCTTTTGAATCTCTTTGTTGTTTAGTGGCTAAGTCGTGTCAGACTCTTTTGTGACCCCATGGATTGTATGCAGCCCACCAGGCTCCTCTGTCCATGGGATTTCCCCGGCAAGAATACTGGAGTGGGTTGCCATTTCCTTCTCCAGGGATTTTCCTGACCCAGGGATCGAACCCACAGCTCCTTCACTGGCAAGCAGATTCTTTGCCTCTGAACCACCAGGGAAGCCCTCTTTTGAATCTCTAGAGATGGAGATTTTTAGGACTTGGGTTCCAGTCATCAACAGCTTTCACTGTTTCAATGTATGGTTGCCAATTAAATTTTTTTTCCCCTCTGATCACTCCTGAAGAGCTCGCAGTTCCTTTAAAAATGGTCTAGTCCAACTTGTCTTTACCCAGGGCAACTGAGGCCCTGGAAGACCTGTGAAGTGACCGGCCATGAATCCCCCCCACGTTAACACTGTTCCAGGGCCACTGAGCCCTAGGTCTCTCCTACAATTGATCTGTGACTAACTGTGTGCGAGTGTTGGCTTAAAGTACCTCTAGCAATGGCAACCTGCTCCAGTATTCTTGCTTGGAGAATCCCAGAGATGGTGGAGCCTGGTGGGTGGCCGTCTATGGGGTTGCACAAAGTCGGACACAACTGAAGCGACTTAGCAGCAGCAGTAGCAGCAGCAGCAGTTCCTTATATAAAGTAAAGAATCCCTTTATGTTGCAAAGGGTCACCCTTCCATTACGTGCTGGAGCTTACTTGCTAATTACATTATGAGTCAGCCTAGTAGAACATAAGTAGCTCACAAATATTTCCATCTGCATTATTCCGTTTACTGATAAGACATGGGCCTGGCAATCAAGAAACGTGGATATATATATATATATATGTATGTATGTATGTATATAAATATATATATATATGTGGATATATATATATATGTATATATGCTTGATGTAAGGAATCACTTCCTTTGATTAATGCCTAATTTTTTCTTGATTAGAAGAGTAAATAGATATTCATTATGGAAAATACAGCAAAGATTGAGAAGCTTACAATCACCTCTCATCCTGCCATCCATTGATTAAAAGCTTACCCTTCTAGTATATCATTGTAGTCACTTTGCTGTCTATGTATGCTATACATATACTAATGAACATTACTTTTAATTGACCATTTTTATTTGCCTATCATTCAGTCTCAAGCATTTACTCCTGTCTTTCCTAACTAAGTGCCAGCTTTCTAATAACCACTGTCCAAGGATGATTGGACCCCCTGAAGGACAGGGAGAACTTAACAACCGAGTGCGTACTTGGAGGATACTTGGCTCCTGGACAGGAACATCAATGTGCCTCTAGGAGCAGACGGAGGGCTGGAGCTGGTCTTGGCCTGTGCTCTGCTGGCCACTACGTTCCTCAGGGCTCATGAAGCCTTGGCCACCATCCTCTCCTCGAGAAACTCGAACTGAGGCTCCACGTTTGCAGTCTTGCCCCACCTCCCCAAGGAGGAAATCACATTCAGTCTCCCATATGACAAGGATGCCACAGGCAGAGCCTGGAAAGAAAAGAAAGTCCCCCAATGTAATTTATAGATGGCCATCCTTTAAAACAGGGCACATTGAACCCAATCCTCCAAACCAGAAGCACTTATGTAAGTTGCATTCCTACCAGGGGGAGGCTCTCCCTAAGTTACTCAGTGCCTCTAAGACTAGTAAACAGTCTCTCTAAATAAGGAAGGATTCCTTGGTGGCTCAGACGATAAAGAATCTACCTACAATGTAGGAGACCCAGGTTCAGTCCCTGGGTGGGGAAGGTCCCCTAGAGACGGGCATGGCAACCCACTCCAGTATTCTTGCCTGGAAACTCCCTTGGACCGAGAGGCCAGGCAGGCTATAGTCCACGGAGTTGTCAAGAGTCACAGACAACTTAGGAACTAAACCACCACCACCAGAGAAGGAGAGGCTTGCCTGCTGGCTCAGATGGCAAAGCATCCACTTGCAATATAGGAGACCCAGGCTCGATTCCTGGGTTGGGAAGATCCCCTGGAGGAGGGCATGGCAACCCACTCCAGTATTCTTGCCTGGAGAGTCCCATGGACAAAGGAGCCTGGCAGACTACAGTCCATAGAATTGCAGAGTCAGACCCAACTGAAAACACTTAACACGAGCACACACACATCAAAGAGGAAACTTATGTTTACCAGGGACGTGCAGTGTCCAGACATTTCACGAGTGACTTACCCATCCTCAAGACACCTCTGCTTGATGACCGCCCTATGACAGATGAAATGGCTGAGGCTGACAGGTTAAGGAATTGGTCCAGAGCCCCCCACTGCGTCCCGGTGGAGCTGAGATTTAAACCCGCTGCTGTGTAGCTCTGAATTCTGTCCTGTCATCTCTGAGCTGGCAGGACTGAACTAGCAGAAGTGACTCTCTTGCTCCACATTTTCTGGATACACCCACACTGGGCTCACATGGAGGTGATGAGGAGTAGCCTTATTTTTTCTTCAACTTTTCTTGGATCAGTAACATCAGGAGACCAGCCTGAATCATGGGGCAGGGAGGAGTTAGGAGGAGCGCATTTGGGTCTGTAGTGGCTTTGTTGGGCGGGGGAAGAAAGGTAAGGTGGCTGATCACCTTCAGTCTGCACCTAGACTTGAATCACTGTCCCAGGGACACCACAGTTTGGCAGTTTGGAATAATAACTTTGGGGCACTTAGATGTACAAAGTTTGGAAAGCAGGGCACGGCTGCTCTGAGGTTTAGATGGTGAATGTGCAGTTGATGATTAAACATCCAGTTTGTCTCCTGTCTTCCTACCCCGGACGCTGAATGGCTGGAGATGTTTCTGCAAGCTGAGCAGTGCCCAGCACCTGAGTTTTCCTTGTTATCCCTGGGGTCTTGATGGGACTTGCTGATGATGGAGAGGCCGCCAGTCTAGACTGCTTACTTCTTGGACAGACACTTAAAGCCTCTTCCCTCTCTAAGGCACCTGGGCATGGGAAGAGCTCTCGGTTTGGACCCAGGAGGCTGAAGTTTGTCCCTTCGATAGCTCAGTTGGTAGAGCGGAGGACTGTAGTTGATATTCTAACCAAGAGACATCCTTAGGTCACTGGTTCGACTCCGGCTTGAAGGAGACAAATGTACTTGGGACTTCCCTGGTGGCTCAGACAGTTAAGCGTCTGTCTACAATGTGGGAGACCAGGGTTCAATTCCTGGGTCTGGAAGGTCCCTGGAGAAGGAAATGGCAATCCACTCTAGTACTAGTGCCTGGAAAATCCCATGGACAGAGGAACCTGGTAGGCTACAGTCCATGGGGTCGCAAACAGTTGGACACGACTGAGCGATCTTCTTCAGGCTGAAGTTCACATTCCTGCTTGGTGACTCTCCATCTCTGTGGCTCTGGGCAATTTATATCACCTCTTGCTTGTCAGATTCCTTGATGGGGCAAATACCCACCACATAGAATCGCCATGAGAACTCCCCTCGATAAGACTATAGAGTGCTTTGTAAACCCGAGCTTACCGCACAAATGTGGTTAATATTATACTTTCCAGTCCTTTTTGCTCCTGCCAGAGAGAAAATACACACACACACACACACACACACACACACACAGAGGTACACACACACACTTCTCATTGTTTCACCTTTAGCCTCCAGCTTTCCTGGTTTCAGATCTTGGTGCCTACTGACTCTTCTGCAGGAATAACATTCACTCCTTAAAATGCTACTTAGCTTTTTTTGTTTTTTGTTTTTTAATTTGATTTTGGCTGTGCTGGGTCCCGTTCTTGTGTGGGCTTTTCCCTGGTTGCAGAGCGTGGGGGCCCACTCTAATTGCAGTGCTCGGCCTTCTCATCATCATGGTTTCTCTTGTTGGGGAACACAGGCTTTGGGGAGCACCGGCTTCAGTAGCTATGACACACAGGCTCAGTTGCTCCACGGTATGTGGGGTCTTCTTGGACAAGGGATCGAACCCACATCTGCATTTTCAGGCAGGTTCTTTACCGCTGAGCCACCGGGGAAGCCTGCTGCTTAATTTCCAAAGCTGCTTCCTCCGTGACGCCTGCCTGGGCTGCTGCTGTTTACAAAGGGATGGACCAAGATTTAGATTAGGCACTGGGATCACTGACTCTTCATCCTGGGTAAGCTGCTTCATTGACAGTCATTACCCGTGAGGTCACTCACCCATTCACCCATCCACTCACTGCTCTGTGTTCTGACCGTCTATAACCAGAGCCTCTTATGCAGTTGCTGGGGACACAGGGCAGGCAAGACTGGACACCTGTCATCTCTTTGGGGAGCACTAGAACCCCAGAACTTACCCGGTTACCCTGAAACTCCTGTCTCCTCTGTGGTGTGTTTCTACCCCTTGGGCCAGCTGTGAACTTTCCCCGATTCCTGGATTTGATCATAGCAACCAACTAGGAAACATTTGGCCACCAGGGCTGCTTGGTGAGCTGGATCTGAAGCAATTGAAGGATTAGATCTGCACGTTTACTTGGAGGGTGTGTGCCTGTGTGTGTTTACTCTTCTCCCTGCAAGTAACAAGTTCAATATTAATCTTCATTTCCAGGGAAATAATTAGTGTTAAGTGAACTGTGATTTCTATCTCCAGTTATTTCTCATGTGCTAATTTAAGCAGCAAGGAAAATGTTGTGTGTTGGCTGGATCCAGAGTTGCAAAGACATATTTCAGAATAGGGAGAGAGGTGGGGAGCTGGTAGAGGGCCTGGAAGACCACCCATTCAAGGCAGGATTGAATTCCAGCATGCCAAGAGTCTCCAGCTGTGGGGAAAATGGTCCTTTCTGTCACAGGCTCCTCTAAGTGGGACCAGCCCACCCATGCACTCGTGTGTTGGCGCTCAGAAAACAAAAAGAAATAGCAAAAGAAAAAAAAGGAAAAAGCCCAGCCTTGGCCATGACCTCTTGTCTCTGGAATCCACAGTGTCTTCTCTGCTCAGACTCTCCCATCTGACTTTCTCTCCAGCCCTGTCTACACCAAACCTTGGAACTGGATTCTTGTGTCCTGCATCCCAGGCTTGAAACCCGTTGGGGACCAATCCTCCTGCCTGATCTCGGTCCTCTCCTCCCCACCACGTGTCTCTGTTGGCCCTGTCTTCTTGATTCGACTCATGGGAATGACTGGCCAATGCACAAGCTCCCAAGAGCCTCGAGCCCACGTCCGCTGATGGTCAACTTGACCACTTATTGCCCATGTCCATGTGCTAATGGCTTCTAATCCACACTCATCACCATTTGACAGAGGAGGAGACTGACTCCTCAAGAGGCTGATTTGCCCCAGCAAGTGGGAGGGCCATGTTGGTCGTTTAGATCTGCGTCACTCCAAATCTCACATTCTTAAGCACCACTTTGAATTGAATAAAAACAAAGGTAATTTCTTGTGGGAGCCCCACATGGGAAGCTCAGGGCTTGGGGGAGGTGGTGTCTCTAAAACTCAGAATCAAAGCTGGAGAATAAAGCAGGACCAATGAGTGGGCACTCGTGACTCCTCTAATCCATTCAAATTGTGACTCCATCTCTGAGTGGGTGAGCTGGTTATTTCACTTTCTTGAAATATCATCTTTTCTTTTTTCTTTTGTAAATGGACAGTAACAGCGGAACTCCTCTCACTGAATTGTCCTGAGAGCTAAATGGCCAGATAGATGTGAAGCCCAGAGCACTGGATCCTGCCTTCCAATGAGAGCCGCTCTTGCTAGAGTGAATACACGCATTCATGCTCATCCATTCATTTATGTGCTCACAAATCATAAGTGAATATCCTACATGCCAGGAAGCATGTGGTGCTGAGCCTACTGCACAAGTGCTGTGGAGTCCCAACCTTAAGAAACTCTTGTTTTTGTAGATGGTCTTGATGAGGAAATGTCTGCTTCTAATATGGTGTGGTGAGTGAACTGATGGGGATGAGAACAGGCATGATGGGAGGGATGGGTGCAGCTTAGCTAACTCGGAAGCCCAGGGGAGTATCTGGAGCAGTAGCTCTGCTGAAGAAGAGAAGGGCAGTGTCTGCACCCCAGTATTCATTGCAACACTATTTACAACAGCTGAGAACGGAAACAGCCTCGATATTCACCGACAGATGAATGGATAATGAAGATGTGGTATATCGATATTAATACAATGGAATAATACTCGGCCATAAAAAAGAGCAAAATAATGCCATTTGCAGCAGCATGACACATATGCACTGAAAGTGAAAGCTGCTCAGTCTCATCCAGCTCTTTGGAGTCCTATGGACTCTACAGAATACTGGAGTGGGCAGCCTTTCCCTCCTCCAGGGGATCTTCCCAACCCAGGGATCGAACCCGGGCCTCCTGCATTGCAGGCGGATTCTTTACCAGCTAAGCCACAGGGGAAGCCCAAGAATACTCGAATGGGTAGCCTATCCCTTCTCCAGCAGATCTTCCTGAGCCAGGAATCAAACTGGGCTCTCCTGCATTGCAGATGGACTCTTTACCAACTGAGCTATTGGGGAAGCCCATATATGCACTGCTGCTGCTGCTAAGCCGCTTCAATCGTGTCCGACTCTGTGCGACCCTGTAGATGGCAGCCCACCAGGCTCCACCGTCCCTGGGATTCTCCAGGCAAGAACACTGGAGTAGGCTACCATGTCCTTCTCCAATACATGAAAGTGAAAAGTCAAAGTGAAGTCGCTCAGTCGTGTCTGACTCTTCGTGACCCCATGGACTGCAGCCTACCAGGCTCCTCCATCCATAGGATTTCCCAGGCAAAAGTACTGGAGTGGGTTGCCATTGTCTTCTCCTATACACGCACTACTGTGTACAAAATAGATAGCTAATGAGAACCTACTCTTTGGAACAAGGTACTCTACTCGATACTCTGTGGTGACCTAAGTGGGAAGGAAATCCCAAAAAGAGGGGATATATGTATGCATATAGCTGATTCACGCTGTTGTGCAACAGAAACTAACACAACATTGTGAAGCAACTATACTCCAATAAAAATATTGTTTGATTAAAAGAAAGACAAAGCAAAATAAAAAGAGAAAGTGTCTGTGTGTCTGTGTGTGTGTGTATGTTGCAGGCTGAATAATGGCCCCTCAAAGATGTCCATGTCCTAATCCCCAGAACTCACAAATATGTTAAATGGTATGTGGTGAGCGAGATTTAGGACTGGAGGTGGGGTAGAGGTTTCTAAGAGCTGACCTTGCCATCAGAGCTTCCCCAATATCTTCCCAAGGGTCCTCACCAGTAAGAGCAGGTGGTGGGGGCGGAGGGCAGGGTGTTGTGATGAGGAAGCACCTGTCCTGCCATTGCAGGTGTGAAGATGGAAGAAGGACCATGGGCGCCTCCAGAAGCTGGAAAAGACAAGAAAAGAGTCTTCTTCTGGAGTTTCCACAAGGGAGGCAGATGTGATGCTGGCCTAGTGAGATGCCTGGGGACTTCTGTCCTCCAGAACTTCCAGAAAATAAATCTGTGCTGGTTTAAGTCTCCAAGTTTGTGGCAATTTGTTACAACAGCAATAGGGGAAAAAAACACCTCATATGTGAGTGAGCGAGCGTGCTAGTGTGAGGATGTGTGTGGAGCGCATATGAACGAATGTGTGTGTGCGTGCACGTGTGTGTGTGTCTGCTTGTGCTCACGCGTCTTCCGGGGGGTCGTGGGTGGCACGTGTCTGATTCATTCATGCTCCAGTCATCACAGCGCTGCGTGCTAAGAGCTCATTTATGGTTGTGCGGTCCGTGGGGACCCTCGGGCGTCTACTGACTTTTCCCTGGATAGACTCTGGCCCAGGAAGCGGACTGGTACTGCCTTTCCATCTCAGAGCCTGCCAGACTGTGCTGGCTTGGGCTGCCTCCCTATACTTTGGAACCTCAAGATTGGATGCCACAAGGACAGCTGGGCTCCGGAAGCTCAACATGGGGCTTTCTGGAAGCTTCTGGGCTAGCCTAGAGCCTGGTTGGGTTTAGGGGCCAAGTGAAGGCTCTGAGGCCACCTTGGTTTACTGCTGACCCTGAATTATGGGGATGCCCGCAATTATCTGGTCAAGGCAACCCCCATAGGGGAGGAAGCAGAAGGTCTCAGAGGATTTCACTGCTCTTTCACCACTAGCCAGAGTCTGGGTCCCGTTGTCACCCAAGGATACACCTGACACCTATCCCATAAAAACAGAGCTGATATTTGGTGCTTGGGCAAAGCCACCTCTTTACTGGATGCTAAAATACAAAAGTACTTCTCAATAAAATGAATTGGTAAACAGCCTCTCTCTGAGGTTCCTGAGTGCTGTCTGGTCCATCTCAGCTTCCTCCCTGGTTTCCACCATCTAGGTACCAAACGGTCAGTGCCCAGCCCTGCAGGGTATCTCTGGCACCTTGTTTCAGCCCTATAGCCTATGTCTCTTCTGATTACCCGGGTGTATGTCTTTTCTGTGTTGAGTATTTGGGACATTTTCTCTGATAGTCTGGACACTCAGCTGAGTCATGGTTAAATATTAAATAGAGAATACAATAGAGAATATTTAAATATTAAATAGAGAACACAAATAGGGAACACATTAAATAGACAACACAAGCTTCTTCATCCTCCCAACCTTTCTTGGGCTGATCAGCCTCTCTGAGTCCCAGTTTGCCTGTCCTCAAAATGGGCAAAATATCAATTATATCACTAATGGAACCAGACCGGCTCACTTCGTAGTAGTTTCTGTCCAGTGATTGCTGATTCACTAAAGCGCCTCTTAGTTCCTGCCCCATCCGAGGTGACTATGATAGACTGGTTGCTTCCGGAAGTCTTCTCTTCTTGCTTGATTATATTGGTCTGGATGGAGTTGGTTTCTGCTGAAACAGATCTTTCTGTATGAACACCCAACAGTGCTTCTCTCAAGATTTTTCTTCTTTCTGTTTTTTCTTTCAGGCTGGGGGTGCTCCCCATCTGCTGTGACTGACATTCTCTGGGCCCTGCTGCATGATAGTTAGGATTTTCCAGGCGCAGGACATCAGCCCTGCCCACCACTGGGCTCTGCAAGCCCAGCCATTCCTCAATGGCCTCTAACCAGTCACGTGAGAGGGTGATTCTCCTGCTGCTCCCACATCAGTCGTTAACTTCCTATATCTCTGCTTCCTACCAATTTCTTTCTTTGCGTTAATCTAAACTGCCCAATTAACACACAGGGACTCAGATTCTATTTCCTCATCAAACTTAGAGGGCCCTTGCAGACACTCCTTCACTAGCTTGGGATTCTGACCATTCACCCTCTAAGGACCTCCCCAGTCCCTCTCCTTTGGTTCTTTGTCTACATTGGAAGGACAAGGGACTTCATCTCTGGGACTTCAAGATGTAGAGCCTCAGATCACAAATGGGTAGAAGCTACAGGGACTCAGGGTTCTGATCAACTAAAAAGACTTGAGACAGTGGTTAGGATGATCCCAAGCTGGAGTGGGTACCCCACTGGGCTTTCAGCTCCTGGCTCCTGAGATGGAAGGTACGAAGAATATTGATTGCAGAGGAGTGTGAGGGCTTGACCTGGAGCAGGTGTAGGAGGAGAAAGAGAGGTCCCATTAGTATACCTTGTGAAGGTGGGGTCAGTGCCGGGCTGCAGGAGGAGAAAGAAGGATGAGGCAAGCTGGAGGCAGATCCTTGATCAAGATTCTATCAGCTTTTCAGCTTTCATTACTTTTGGTATTTCTTGGACTCACTTATTGAGAACATAAGTGAGACTAGATTGAGAATATATCATCAGTTTTGCACCCCCTTGGAGGCCTGTGGTAGATGAATAATGACCCTTCAAAGGTATCCAAGTCTTACTTCCCTAAACCTGTGAATGTTACCTTACATGGCAAATCATACTTTGCTGATGATGTGATTAAGTCAAGACCCTTGAGATGAAGAGATGATCCTGGATTGTCTGCGTGGACCACACATATAATCAGGAGTGTCCTTACAGAGGGGGACAGGGAGATTTGGCCATAGAGGAAGGAGGAGGAGAGGTGATGACTGAAGCACAAGGCTGGAATGATGTATGGATGGGGTCATGAGCCACGGAATGCAGGCAGCCTCTGATTTGTTGCAGTAGTTTTTGGAAATTAATGCAGAGCTCTGAGATGAGATGACTGCTAGTGTGTGACACACCCAGGAGATGGAGGTTTGTGAAGAAATGCTCCTGGTGACACATGGGAGACTGTGTATTGGGCTTTTGTTGAGCTATGGCTAATCTATTTTGTTGGAACAAGGAATGGATGAGATGGAGCCATAGACTGGGATTTACGAGGCAGAGTTTAACTCTGGTTCTGCTCTACTCTGCTTTGACCTTAACCAAATTCCTTCCCTACTGTGCTTACCAGTCTTCCTTGTTAAGGGAGGGGCCAAGCCTGTGAACACTGGTGATTCCAACTGAATATGTTGAGATCACAATGACTGAGAGAGTTACACCGGTCCCCAGTTACCAGGTGCCTCTATGTACCCCACAATGTGTAAGGTGAACCTTACATAGTCATTTATGCTTGACCCATGGGGCTGCTTTTTGCTAAGCGCTCTCTGGGCCAGGAGTCATACAAGACTTCGGGATGCGGCGTGAGTGAGGCTGATTTCTTCCCTGCCTTCCTGTAACTGATCTTCATCAATTCAATTCTCACATTTACCTTTCTAGGTTGGAAAGAAATATTTTTTTTTTCCTTTTTGCTTGTCAATAAAGTGAATCTTGGAGGAGTTAGTTTATCTAAATTGACAATGCTTTTTAAATATTTTACTTTTAAAAATTGACAATGATTTAAGTGTTACAATGAAAAATTTTAACTCTACTTGAATGCCAAGAATGTATAGTATACTTTTTATAATGTTATGATAACACAATACATAGAATCTCCCTTTCCAGGAGTAGAAAATGATATTTTTTTTTCTCCTTTAATACTTAACCTTAAAACCCAAAAGAATTGAAAGCAGTAACTAGGAGAGATATTTGTACACCTATTTTCATAGCAGCATAATTCACAATAGTCCAAAGGTGGAAGCAACCCAGTTATCCATTAAGAGATCAATGGAAAAATAAAATGTAGTCTATACATGCAATGGAATAGTACTCTGTCACATAAAGAGGATGGCCACTCTGACACATGCAACATGAACGAACATTGAGGATGTTTATGCTAAGAGAAATAAACTAGACCCCAAGAGACCTACTGTATGATTCTGCTTGTATGAGGTATCTGGAGGAGCCAAATTTATAGAGACAGACAGCTGAATGGTGACTTTCAGGGGTAGAGTGGAGGGGGGACTGTGGAGTTAGTATTTAACAGGGGCAGAGTCTTAGTTTTGCAGGATGAAAACAGTTCTGTGTACATGGATGGTGGTGGTGGTTGCCAAACAGTGTGAATGCATTTAATGCCAACAAAGTGCACACTTAAAAATGGTTAAGATGTGAGTATTATGTTATATGTATTTTATCAAGTTTAAAAGTTTACAAAATTTAGAAGGCTATTTTAAAGCAATGCCCAGTTTCATGTTAGTAAACTAAAGCATAGTTTAATGTTATATGCTTTTGGACTTGTCATGGGATAAACTTTTAAACAACAGAGACCCTTATCACAAAGAAGCATGTTTGATGTCCCAAGCATCTTTGGAGAAATGGACCACTTGACAGATAATTAAAAAAAAATACAAAGCAAAACAAAAAACCAAAAGAACAACAACAAAAACCTAGGTAGTATTGATACTTCATATTTTCAGACTTCTGAATCACAGTTTGTTGGCAAAATTGTGTCATGTTGGACAAGGGAAGTCCAACGCTGAGTTGAGACACTGAGACATGGCAGCCTTCTTGCTACCAACAACTTCCTGCTCACGTGGTGGTGGTGGTTGTCCAGTCGCTAAGTCGTGTCTGATAGTTCGCGACGTCATGAACTGCAGCATGCCAGGCTCCCCTGTCCTCCATTATCTCCCAGATTTCGAGCCAATTCATGTCCACTGAGTCGGCGATGCTAACTAACCACCTCATCCTCTGCCACCCCCTTCTCCTTTTGCCTTCAATCTTTCCCAGCATCAGGGTCTTTTCTTGTTTTTCTTCTCATTTCTCTACACACACGGGGCATGAGAGAATAAGCAATACACCCAGGGGCTCAGGGAGTGACCCTGTTTTTCCACTTCCCCTTCTCTCTCTTATGTCACAGTTGAGCCATGTGGGTGCATGTGTTTATACACATGTGTAATCGTACAAGTATATGCACGTGTGTCGTCTACTGAGCCATCACCAGGTAACAGTTTCAGTAGATGATGATCAAGAGCCAAACCCCTGCTGGGAACTGAAGGAGTGCTGGGGGACATCTCTACCTGCACACCTCTCCCTTTCTCCTCTGCACGTGGTGCCAGGGAGGATGGGAGGCAGGGTCTGTGCTCCTGGCTGGGTTTACCTGGTCGCCCAGGACAACAGACTTGCAGGCAGCCAAAGAGATCGTCAAGCAACAGAGCATGACAGTCAACATCAAAGTGGGAATGCCACTCCTTGATCCGGACTTGGCCGTACCTGCCAGGGCAGAGCCTCGGATATGACCACCCCGGGAATTCAAAGGCGTTCTTAGAGCAAGCGGACGCGCACACACACACACACACACACACACACACACAGCACAGCAAATGCAACCCCCCCTCCTACTTTTAATGAAAATAAAAGTCTAGACATCCTTTCTTCACAATTCTTCACTGACCTAATTATTCAGATCTCTGCTTTCTTTCGTCTTTTCAAAGAACGAGAAGAATGGTTAATTTCACTTAATGGAATAATTGAATGTCATAATTGTTTTTTACATTTCTGCACGAATGTTTGAGTTAAGCTGTGCACACTCTCTCCCCCCACCGTCTAGAGCTCTTAATAACCGGGCTGCTCAAAGGGGCCTTTCTGTTCCATCTTTTTGTTTCCTGACTGGACTGTCTGGGCCGGCTTCTGGCAGCCGGCGCGTTGAGGGAGGGGGTCTGGGGAGAGTGGCGGTTAATGACTATTTTGGTCTTGAATGTTCTGATCTCTCTCTAATTCATTATTTGTCAGGCATGAGAGGCCCCCTGAGCTGGGTAGTGAACAATGCTTTTTCAGTCTCTCCTGGTCTGTCTCCTTTTGCATTTTCCCTTTCCTTCTTTATTTTGGATTAAGGAATAGAATTGTAACACACTGCTGGGCCCAAGATGTCATCATCCTCAGAGTTGTGGGCTGTGATCTCATTTGAGTCTATCAATGGCAACAGTGATGCTGGTGGCTCATTCATCCATTCAGTCAATCGTGACCGTATATGGAAGGATTGCTCCATGCTGAGACTTTTTCTAGATGCTAGAAAGCCAATGGACACAACATTCTGGTGGGAAAAGATAGCTGAAAAGATAGCTAAGAAAATAAGCAAAGACACAAAAAGACTTTAATTTGGAGTTAAGGTTTGTGAAGGTAGCAAAATGGAGTGATGTGATATAGCGTCACTGAAGAGAGGAGGGTTGGCTAAAAAGAGGGGAATCAGGGAAGGCTTCTTTGAGGAGGTGACAGGTTATCTGAGAAAAGACAATGAGTAATTGCCACACTTGGGAAGAGCAGGGGGTAAAGATCGCTGCAGATCACAAGAGCAATTGGTGCAAAGGCCCTGGGGTGGGGGTCCACTGGGAGGCCAGGCAGGGTGCCTGGGGTGGAATTGGAGAAGGTGGAATTGACTGCCACAGAAGAGTCCGGAGAAATAACATGGAACCAGTCGCTCAGGACTTTGTAAACCACAACATGGAGTTTGGACTTAATCTCCAGACAGTGGGTCTATGTACGCAAAGAAATAATGGAAATGGAAAAAGTTTTAAATTGTTCCTCTCACTTCTGTGGGGAGAAGACGAGAATGCAACTAGAAAGATCAATTAGACAGCTGCCACAGCCTCCCAGGGAAATTTCAGAGTGGACAGAATGGAAACGGTGATAAACCATCAATTGCAGAAATATTTTAGACGTGGATCTGACAGGACTTAGAAGTGGGTTAGATGCTATCAGGGTGTGAGAAAAAGATGTTGCATGTTTTTGGCCTGGGTGAATGAGCAGTATTATTAATTAAGACTGGAGAGATTGAGTGTATTAGTCAGCGTTAGATGAGTTATGCTTGGTAACAAATACCACCCACATACCAAATCTCAGTGTGTTAAAGTTTATTTTTGTTCATGATAGGTGTCCAGTGTAGGTGGGTACAAAGCCACTTACAGCTGTACCCTGTGAAGCTTGTGGTCTCCAGATCGGGGGAAGGCAGGGCTCAGAGGTCCCAAGCAAGAAGTGCACACAACGCTCAGTGCTCTGCTCTCAGTGCATACCCTGCCTCACTGAGAGGCCTGAAAAGGGGAGACAAACTGGGTGATAAGAAAGGGAGGTGGACAAGGTGGATGTGAATCCTAACAGTGTCCACTGCTGCATGGGGAGAAGCATGGCTGGGACAGGAGGTGTCAAGTCTTGCCTTATACACACTAGATCCTAAGTGTTCAAGGGTGTCAGCGAACTAGAATAAAAGAGCCTGGACTCAGGAAGAGAGGCTGGTATAGGAAAAAGTACAGTTATTAGCCAATATATCTTACTTGGTCTCAGGCCCTGGCTCTGCGTTTTGAATTCAGAGATGATAACCACCCAATTCTTATCCTCCAGGGACTTATTTAAAGGTCACAGAATACTCACACCAGTAACTGCTTCAATACCTCCTCACTGGAAAAGCCCGCTTGGACCCCAGACTTGGATTCAACCACTCCTACAGCAATCATTCATTCATGCAGTGAAGATTTACTGAACACCTACTGCGTTCCAGGTGCAGAACATTTCCATGAGCTTATGAACATTCTACATACTTGTTACCTGAGCAGTCGTTAACGTTGACCTTTCCATTGTGTGTTTCTGTTCTCCCCATATGACTGGAAAGCTCCTCTGTACCCTTTAATTCCCATTTTGACGTCACTGCTATTGTGAGGACTCTCCTCACACCCCACTTACTGACCCGGAAAAAGTCAGCTTCCCTTTCCTCTGGGACACTGGATGTAACTCTTTACTGTAATATCTGCCTCATAGCATCTCAACTGTTGCCTTGTTGGTCTCCCAATTAGGCCTAGAAATACATGAGTAGTGATTCATTTACTCATTCAACACACATGAGTCAAAATGAGACCACGCTGCAGAAGATGGAGACCCAGGCAGGACATCCAGCATGGGGCTAAGCAGGGGCTGTTATCGATATGCCATCGTCCTGCTCTAAGGTTACCTACTCTGTGTTCTGCACGGTGACACTGTTACTTACCAATACCTCCAGCTGGTCTCTGCTACTGCCTCATTCTTACTTCCCTGTCCCAAGTTTATTAACAACACAGCCATCAAAATAGCCCTTTAAGACAGTTTTTAAGTATAAAAACTGGTAGCTCAGTGGTAAAGAATCCACTGTAACTTGCCTTATGTAGATGTGTCTACATGGCAAGCCTAAAGGGATGTGAAGTAGAGCTCAAACAGAAGATTTAAGATCCACAATGGATCCTGTTGTGATGAATGACGTCAAAGCAAAGTGCTTTTGAGTGACAGATTTCTAGCTGCACCAGATAGCCATTTGTTAATAACATGATCTCCATGATAACACAGGTGATAACAGTACTATGGACAGAAGACCATATTTACAGTCATTCCTTGGTTATCAAAGTGTCTTCATACTTACCCTGCCATCTCATCCTCAGGACAACCTGGGGAAGTCAGTCTTAGTCCAAAGTTACAGATGAGGAAAACGAGGAGTAGAGATGCTAGGAACCTAATCCCAACTCACCCAGTTTGTGAGCAGCAGAGCCAAGTGTGTCTGTTAGTTGCTCAGTTGTGTTCAACTCTTTGCAACCCCCTGGACGGTAGCCCGCCAGGCTCCTCTGTCCATGGTGTTTCCCAGGCAAGAAGACTGGAGTGCGGTGCCATTTCCTTCTCCAGGGCATCTTCCCAAGCGAGGGGTTGAACCTGGGTCTCCTGCACTGGCAGGCAGATTCTTTACTATCTGAGCCACAGCAGAGCCAGCGCCAGATCAAGTCCGTCTGCTTGTCCCGTGGCATCTGAGATACTCTCTAATCAGTACCCACCAGGGCTCACTGATGACAGGCAGGACTGCCCTGTGCATTGGTTATGTTGGTTGCTGACTACACCCGAGCACCCGGATGAGAGATCGAGTGAGAAGGGAACTCCAGCCCATGCTCCTCTTATCAAGCTGTGTGTCCTGGTGCAAGGCCACATCTACTTAGAAGAAGCTCTCTCTTTCTCTTTTAATTCATATGAAGTCTGGTGGGGGAGTTGATGGCAGGCATCATGCTTTCCTAAGTTTTCCTTTCCCAAATACCTACTCTGTACCTAGCACACAGTAGGCATTTATAACTCATTTGTTAGAAAAAGCATGTCCCCAAGTTCAAAGCTCAGTTTTGTAAATGACTCTGTCCAGTTCCTGTAAGCAAATTCCAAAACAGACACAATTCTGAGAAACGTGAGGGATTTCTGATACTCCTTGGCCCTCCTAGTGGTGGAATTTGAACAGAAATTTCCATGAGGAGTCCAGGATCATTGCGAAGTCAAGGAGAGGGAGTGTGGTCTTTCTTGGCTCCAGAGGAATTAAAAAAAAAGAAAAGAAAAGAAACATTTTTCCTTTCTGCTGCTCCCATATCTGATCCAGCTCCAGATGTGGGCAATGTGTCCTATAGTCTTTTAGGGTTAAATTTCTCACATTTTTTCCTACCATCTGTGTGAGCGAAAACCAGGAAATGAATGCGCTGGTGTCTCCACGTAATTAGATGTGCATGACTTTTCTTAAAATGCTGCAAATATGTGGATCCAGCCATTAGGACACCCAGGTCAGCGGGAGATCCTGAGTGAGCTCCAGTGTTTGGGATACGGGACAGAGAAGAAGAATTTATGAAACTGAGTTGCAGAGAAGCTGTTAGGCTTCCTGAGACGCCCGTGGGAAGGGGTGATTGAGGGACAGGTTGGGAGAGGGTTTGGGAATAAAGGGCGGGAGTCTTTGGAGAGGGAAAGGGCAATAAAGGAGTAAGAGGGATGGTGTCCACAGGGCTGGGATGACTCTCGATTTTTAACAGAAAAGGCATCTGCTTCCTTGGCCTCAGTTTAACAATCTGGGGAACTATTTCTACTCTTTCAGGTCTTAGTTTGACAATCTGGGGAAATGTATCTGCTCTTTCAAGCCATAGCACCACTCTGCTGGAAGAATAAACACTGCCTTATTCATTCATTCAATCATTCAGGCATGCGTTAGCAAACACTTACTTTCTCTGTTTCTTTGGTGCCAGGTCCTGTACTGGGTACCACAGTTCAGAAGGTGAAGATGGGATCTCAGCCATAAGAAGTTCACATCTTGATGGGACAGGTGGGCCTGGCCACACACATCTTTTTGAGAAGTTAGGAATGGTCAACTACAGAGAAGAAAAGAAAACCCTATAGAAGTGGAGGAGACGGGACAGCCAATGCAGGATAAAGAAATTCTACCCAGAAGGCTGTCTTTTTACGAGGCTACAAGTGAGGAAGGGCTGGTGGACTCCAAGCAGCACAAAAGGGGTTCAGATCCTCACTTTGTTCTCCCCTGACCTCTCGCCAGCATATCACATCCCAAACTCTAAGTCTTCCACTGATCCAGAGGGAAAGAAGGAAGACGTTGGGACCACCAGCCCCTCACCGTCCCTCACGTCCCATGGCTTAATGATCCTTATGACAGCAGCAGTCCCAGGCAGAGCCAAGTGCCAGGCACCTTGCCGCTCTTGCCTCTCCTCATTCAGTATTCCGGCCCGCAATGAAGGGATGCAGGAGCTGGGCCCCAGGAAGCTTGTCTCCCGAGCATCTTGGGGGAGGGCATTTCTGGCGGGTGGAAAGGCAAGAGCAGAGGCCCGAGATATTTGGAGAGCAAAGCGAGGAGTCTGGCCTGGGTCCCATGGTGCAAAAAAGGCACAGGGATCTGGGGGCGGATATGTCAGGGCAGCAGGAGAGGTTCCGCCCTCACGATCGTACCCGCTACAGTTCAAGAATCTTGGCTGTGACTGAGCCGGGCGGAAAGGCACTTCGAGAACTGGACAAGAAAAGAGACATGATTTTATGTAAGCATTAAAAGGATTGTAAATTATACTTTAAAAAATTTATTTATTTATTTTCGGCTGCGCTGAGTTGTCACTGCTCTGTGGACTTTTCCTCTAGTTTCGGCAAACGGGGGCCACTCTGCAGTCACGGTGCTTGGGATTCTCCCTGCGCTGGCTTCCCTTGCTGTAGAGCGCAGGCTCTAGGGCTCACCAGCTTCAGGATTTGTAGCTCCTGGATGTTAAGAGTACGGGCTTGAGAGTTAACTGAAATGTTAACTGAACTTGTACTTGGTTCTTTATCTCACTACATATAAAGGACACAGGCATAAAGGGCACACAGACCTTTCAGTCTCGGACATTACCATGCAGCCAGAGGGACCGCCACGGTCACAAGAACATTTAGAGCCAAGTGGGAAGTGGTGACCAGTGTGAGAATGGAAAGGTGAGTGGGAGGGTCAAGGGAATGAAGAGGTCATGTTTTGATGAGTGGATAAGGAAGACTTCACGGAGGACTTCCATTTGATCTGGGTGTTAAAGGATGATTGGGACTTGGGTGTTTGAAAATAGGGAGGATTGGGATTGCTGACAAGAGGACTTCTGTGGGAAAATGCATAGAGAGGAGGAAGGGGTAGTTGCCGATTTACTGAAGTTTGGGATTACGAAAGGGAGGGGACTTCTGAACACATGCGTTGAGATAAAGATGGTCCGCAGAATCTTCCTTCTGTAACACCTAATAAAATGGATAAAAATAGATAAGAACAAGTCAACAATAAAAAATTCAGTAATGAGTAAAACACCATCTCATGCTATTCACATGCAATCGCAGGAGCATTGAAGGGAGAAATAAAAGATTCTGAAATGACTGTTTGCATATCATCTTAATACTCCCAAGTAATTGTTGTTTATAGACTCTCAGTCACGTCCGACTCTTTTGTGACCCCATAGACCACAGCCCTTCAGGTTCCCCCATGCATGGACTTCTCCAGGCAAGAATATTGGAGTTGGTTGTCATTTTCTTCTCCAGGGGATCTTCCCAACCCATGGAGGGAACCTGTATCTCCTGCATTGGCAGGTGGGTTCTTTACCACTGAGCCACCAAGGAAGGCCATGCTCCCAACTAATACAGGAATGAAAAAGTGAGTTGATCAAATTCTCAAATATATTTTTTGGTCATAGTCCCCTACCCTAATTTTGAAAAAGGCAGACTAAGGGGATGAATAGGAACCCTTGGGAAAAGCTGAGGAAAATTCACTGAGTCATCCTTATACAGCAACAGCCTTTATGAGTCAAGATAGAAATAGGATAGGGTTGGAACAGAAGTTATTTCTTTATGGAGTTATAAGACACGTGGTTGCCTGATGGTCTTGCTCCTAGAAAGGAAAGCAGCTGCTGCAGGGGAGTGACCAGTGGTCCAGGACATTCGTCCAGGAGGAGGGATCTGATTCCAATTTTCACAGAAAGGTTTTTTTTTTTTTTTTCAATCAGAGAAAACAGAAGGTCTGGACAGAAATGCCCTTGTTTAAGATGAGTTGGATGAAAAGATATAATTTGGCCACTATGCAGATATGTCAAAGGCTAAGTGTAAAAAAATAACAAAGAACACTGTGTATAAAGCACAAATGTAGAAGCTAGTCCTGAAGAAAATATAACCCAAGGAACTAAAGAGGATTCCTAGCAATTGCTTTGTGCTATAGAAGAATACGGGCTTCCCTGGTGGCTCAGATGATAAAGAATTTGCCTGCGATGCCAGAGACACAGGTTCAGTCCCTGGATTGGGAAGATCCCCTGGAGAAGGGAATGGCAACACACTCCAGTATTCTTGCCTGGAGAATTCTATGGACAGAGGAGCCTGGAAGGCTACAGTCTATGGGGTCACAAAGAATCAGACATAACTGAGTGATTAGCACTTTCACTTTCATAGAAGAATATAATATGGCCACGAGTTTAGCAGAAGAGAAACTTATAGATGAAAATCATGCGGTAAGAAGACAAGCGATGTTATGGGCTTAAGAAAACACCCTGAAAACTGAAGCAACGGCACGCCTGAATCACTATATAAATCACAAAACAAAGAACAGGATGATATGGTTGCAGTGCTGAATTACTGATATTAAGGAAGTGCTTGAGATGAATGCAGAGGAGGAAGTAAAGAGCTTACATCAATTAGAGGAAAGGTATTAGTGTGCAGTCTGATAGATAGTATCTGATGAGATTAATCTGTGGCCTGAAACACCAAAGCCAACAAACCATTGACATAACTGAAGGAAAACTTCCCTCCAAAGAAAGAGGAAGCTTATTCAAGTTAAAAGGCCACACTGCGTTTTTAGAAAATACGTAGATGAAGAATATCTGATACCAAGACATAGCCTGTTTAATTTACTGACCATCAAAGGTAAATGGAATTCTTCAGACATATGAGCAGAAAATACAAGTCTCCTGGAACAAAGAAGAATCAAGCTTTAGATTTTTCACTCCAAGCCATGGCTATGGCATTCTAAATGATGTGAGGTATGAATCAAGAATCTTACACCCAGGAAAGTTGTATTTCAGACATAAATGCAACAGCTTTGTGTTCTGAAATATGAAAGAAGTTAGGCAATGTAGTTCTGGGAAACCTTGATGAAAAATGGCCCTCTGTTTCAAGGTTGAGCAGATCGAAAGATGAGTGGAAGATGATGGTGAGAACACCTGAGCAGCCTCCAATGTCCAGAGACAAAGGGGTGATATATAAAGTCCAGGGAAAGGAATATGACTCCCATAAAGGCAGGGGCTGAGCTTAATTTTCCCCCTTAAGTATAAGGACACAACTAAACAAAACCTGGACCATTGGTCAAATAGTAGCATCCCAGATAACAGACCGTAGAAGTGATTTTCTTGAAAACAAAATAAATCACTGACTGCAAATTCAGCTAATCAAGCACTGAGTCAAATGAAGAACTTAAGAATGAAAATACTACTGAAAAAAATTGTTGAATATTGAAATTATAGAAATATAGAATTAATAGGAAAAAAGTACAAAATTATGGGGACAGAATAGAATTTAAATGCTATAAATCCTATTTATGTAAAAAAAAACATATAGAACTAACTAGACTAGAGGTCACTATGTTTTCTGTGAAGGGTCAGACAGTAAATGGCAACCCACTCCAGTGTTCTTGCCTGGAGAATCCCAGGGATGAGGGAGCCTGGTGGGTTGCCATCTATGGGGTCACACGACTGAAGTGACTTAGCATCAGCAGCAGCCCAGATCGTAAATATTTTAGGCTGTTCTAGCCATGTTGCACTGCTGTTTCATATTCTTATTTATTTGTTTGCTTATTTATTTATACCACCCTTTGCAAATGGAAAGACCATCCATACTTCAACCTGCTACATTAAAACGCACTGGGGGCTGATTTTGGCCCGTGAGTGGGTTGCGGTTGGCTGACTCTTGTGCCAGATCACTGGCTTCTTGCCTACCGGTCAGTCCATGAGTTCACATGGCTCGGCTTTACTCAGTGGTCCCCCTTTTCCCCCCACTGATCAGAATTGGTAAAGGCTGGCAATGCAACTTGAAATGGAGATGGAGAGAAAAATCCAAGACTATTCCAAGTCAGGGCTCTAACCACTGTGCCACGTGAATTTAGAGCTGTCCTGGTCTGTGTGATGTTACTACTGTACGAGACTTCTGAGCACTTGAAACGTGGCTGATTTAAACCGTATGTGCTGTAAGTATAAGCATACCCACACTGTGAAGACTTGGTACAAACCAAAGAATGTAAATGTCTCATAATAATGAGTGAGTTTTAAATGTTGATTACATGTTGATAGGATAATATTTTGGGTGTACTGGGTTAGATAAATTATGTCATTAACATTAATTGTACTTGTTTCCTTTGAGTCTTTTAAAAGTGTGATACTAGAACATTTAAATGGAAATATTAGATATTAGAAAATGTGAATGGCTTGCCTTATATTGGACAGCAGAATTTGATGCATCTGATAAGAAGATAATTTTTCATAACGATGGAGCCTTGCCATTAATGAAACCAGGTGTATTAGGCAAATGGACTCCTTGTCTATTTTCTTAGTTGAAAAGAGGGTGGTTAGAATCCCCTTTGGAAGAACATGACTTCAATTCAAATCTTGGGTGTTCCCCCTGTTATCTGTGTGGCTTTAGAAAAGACCCTATATCATGTAGAAACTGACCTTCTAATTGAGAAATGGGAGGAAAAGTTTGTGGTGAAGATTTAATGTGAATCTATGTTACAACACCTTGTAAATGGTTGTGCAAAGGAAAGAGTTTAGTCATAGCCACCTTGGCGAGAGAGGTGGGCCTGTTTCATGAACACTAGGACTGAGAACTCAGCAGAGAAGACACCCAAGAGGTGGGTGCTGTGTCTCCAAACGGACATTCTTTCTCCAGTTCTGCCTTCTTCTCCAGCTCATCTCTTGTTTCCTAAAACATCCCTCCCCACCACCCAGCCTTACACGTGACTCACGAGGCCCTCACGTGCGGTCTCTCTGCGATAACTCTGTCTTCTTATGCTTCACCCCAGGCTTAAATAACCCTTTCCTCTCCTGACTTGACTTTTTTCTCATCTTTTCAGATCACTTTCCGTGTGAGACCCCCCTTCTGGTAAGATTGATGCCTTCCTTTCTTGGGCTGCCTGGCCTTTTCATCTCTTCTCCTTCTGCTTTGGTTGCTCGTGGTAGTCAGGGATTGCATCTAATTCACCTTAGGAAACCCAGCAGACAAGCCAGAGTCCAGCTTCAGCAGTTCCTGGATAAATGGATGCACATGTGATGGTCCAGAGAGAGCTCCAACTTTCAAGCACTTTGTGGAAGAGTCCTAGGAACAACATTCAGCTTTTGCTGAGAAGTTGCGGCGCAGATGGTAAAGAATCTGTCTGCAGTGCAGGAGACCTGGGTTCGATTCCTGGGTCAGGAAGATCCCTTGGAGGAGGAAATGGCAATCACTTCAGTATCCTTGCCTGGAGAATCCCATGCACAAAGGAGCCTGGAGGGTTACAGTCCATGGGGTTGCAAAGGGTCGGACATGACTGAAGTGACTTAGCTGGAGTGCTTTGGAAAGTACACTTTGGAGTGGGCACTGGTGCTTCCTGTTCCTGAATAAAAATGCAACGGGAGACAAAATTCCTTTCACTGGTTTTGTCAGCTGGGGTGCCTCAGAAGCAGACGCTGAGACAGGGAATTGTGTGCAAGTGAATTATTCGGGAGGTGATCCAGGCAGACATGCTGGAGGAGCAGGGAAAAGAAGCAGGCTGTGGAGCTGGCCAATGCAGAGGTCACTGCTGAGCAGATTAACACTGCAGTTGGAGCCCAACCGCAGAGGCGGCTCTGGGAGACAGTGTCCAGCACTCACAGAGTTATCTCATCTGGGGGATGAAGAAGCTGGGGGTTTCCCACCATCTTTCATCCATCATTGGTGGAGTACTGCAGGGGACAGGTGGTAATCCTGAGTTTCCTCCAGCTCCTCTCCCTCCTTGGGCAGAGGGGTACGGGTTCTGGTGGGTAGAACTTGGGCTGATGGTTGCTGAGGACAGAGTGGCTTCTACAGGGGCACTAGCCCACCCAACCCTTTTGCTCCTGGTTAATGTCGCCTGGTTTTGTTTGCAGCAGCAGGGTGTCAAGGCAATGGATCATATTTGGGTTAAGTGAACTCCTGCAATCCTGTCCCATTAGTTTTCAGCCTCCTGGGAAGATGAAAGGTGGTCATGGGACCCCCACGTTCTGAACATTGAGACCAAAAGGTAAGACAGCTCTGGCGGCTTCTGGGAAAACGTTCATTTTATGATAAAAGGACTAACTCATCTGACATCACATCCATCCCTTCTTCTAGGACTGGATGTGAATACAATTTGTAGAGTCAAAGCAGCCTTCCTGGCACCTTGAGGGAAGAGTCAAGAATTCTGCAATGCACTGACCGCCACAGTCTGGGCAAGACAAGGTATCACCTGTCTGACACTGCATTACCTGCCACTGAAAACACTTTTGAGTCATGCCCTTGGGAAAAATCCTGTTGAGCTGTTTGTAGAAGGTCAAGTACACCAGGATGTGGCACTTCATATAGCTCCCGAGATCTGGATGTGAGTTAGTGTTCCACTGCCATAATAACAAACTACCATGGACTTAGTGGCTTAGACACAACTCTTGTCTCACAGTTCTGAGAACAGATCTAACATCAAGATGTCTGCAGGGCAAATCCTTTCTGGAGGCTTCAGGGGAGAAAGCTTTCCCTTGTTTTTTTCCACCTTCTAGAAACTGCCTACATTCCCTTCCACCTCATATCACTCCCTTCTCCTGTCTTGTGACCCCACCTCCTACAGTAAGACTGATTCCTCCCACATGCAACATACCAGGACCATTATGATGACATTGAGTCCAACCAGATAAATCAGGATCCCCTTTGAATTGCAAGGTCCTTGCCCATATCTGCAAAAATCTCTTTTGCACGTAAGGTGATGTACCCAGGTTCTAGGGGTTAAGACATGGATTATCTTTGGGAAGGACATTATTCAGCCTGCCACAGGAGACATGAGTGGATTATCTGAAGGCTAGGGGGCAGCTGGACTTCGCCTCTGGCTGTTGGGTCTGAGGGTGAGGGCGGAGGTGAGGTATGGAGTTTGGATGTCAGAGCTCAGAGCCAGAGGGAGGCAGGGGGTGAGATGCAGAAGCAAGAAGAGGCCACAGGTCTGGGGCTGTGGCTGTTGAAAGCCTGGGTCAAGTTTGACCACCAGGACTTTCAGTGAAGGTGTTGGGGGAGACGCCCAGTGGACACCTAGTTATGATGGATGGAGAAATGAATGAATCCCTCCAGATTCATCCTTCTTTCCTGCTGCGAGGATGTGCAAGCTGGCCCCCTGTTCCCCTCCCCACCTCTAGGTGAGGAGAGCCTAGAATTTGAGGGGCTGGTGATGCTTCTGTTCCTTGGATCTTCAAAAAGGACCCTGAGCCTGTGCTTGGAGCTGGCTGGAGAGGTCTCTGGATGGAGAGGAGGGAGCAGGGAGACTGTCACATTCTAGGCAACATCCCCAGAGAGTGGAGGCCAGACAGCAAGAGGCCTGGGAATGTGGGTCTGGAACAAAGCCTGCCTGCTCTGGGTGCGAACAGGCTGCCAAGAATGTCGCTCCACTGGTTCCCCGCTGCCCCTCAGCGCCCTGCCCTGGGCAAAGTGGAAGAGCATCAATAGAGGGAGAAAATAGACGCTGGAGACAGCCCCCACCCTCCGCGGCCACAGCCTGGCCTCCAACTCTGAGTCTCCGCTCCTTCCTGGCGACTCCAAGTCCCCTCCACGAGTTTCAAGCCCTGATTCATTTTTGTCTGCTTTCTGGTAAGGGGTGGGTGCTCTGCAGAAGGAAAGAAAGGCAGGTGAATAGAGCCTTCGGCCTGAATAATCCTGCATAATGACTCTCTTGACCCTCACTGTGGGCAGGAGGACTCAGAGAGGTTAGGTCACCTGCCAAGGTCACAGGCAGGTGATAGAGGAGAGAGGATTTGAGTCTGATCCAACCCTATGTTTTTCTCATGTCAACTACAACTGTCCCCTTCAACCTTTCAACCCACAGGTGGATGCCGACTTGTGAAACAGGCCTGTTTTCTCTATCGCGAGGTAATGGAAATCCGAGGGCTTAGCTTCAAATGGAGTGGGGGCTGTCGGAGTGGAGCCAGTGCCAAGACATTTTAAGTCGGACTCCATGATAAGCTGAGATTTGATATTTCTGGATAATTCCCAATGAGCGCCTTTCCTCTTTAATTATCCTGTGGTCACCCTTTCAAAGGTGATTAAAGCTATTCTTCAGTAGATGTGGTTATAGATTGAGTGGGAACCTGGTCTTTCTTGTGGTTTTCATCGCAGCAATTAAATCTGGCCGGCTGGTAGACGCTGTGTGGCAGGAGGGATTTTACGAAGCAAAATGATTTTCCCCTTCGGGCAATGTTAAATTTAGGAAAAATACAATTAATTATATCAGACAGGTATCTATTTTCTATCCTGCACACATTAGAGGCTCAAGGGCTTGTTTCACTCCAGTGGGGGAGCCCGTCTGGGTGCAAGGCTGCCACCCCGCGCTGAGCCCTTGGGCTTGTCCTGACATGAAGCCTCCTCCCCTGGCCTCCTGCCCTGCTCCCCACCCACACCTCCCCCATCCAACACCCACAGCTCTATTTGGAAGTAAAAATGAAAGGGCTGGTGTTTACCAGAACTTTCTCTAATGTTCCCAAACATATGATTCAGGAGTTCGGTGTTGAAAAAGATGAGTGCTCTGAAAAAACGGGAGCCAAGCAAAGCCCATCTATGTTCCCCCAACCTCTGTGCATCTTTTGACCCTATAGAGACCTCCCCAGCCCCCAGTCTCTCTGCGGGGCTACTTTTCTCCATTGGCAAAATGAGATGTGGAACCAGACACTTTCAAAATCCTGCTCAGCTCCATGTTAGGAATGTCAACCATGGCTCAGGGAGATGAGAGTGCCAATGCCTCGGTAAAAGACATAATTAATACTTTTTCTCAGGTGCTGTTTAGTGTTCCTGATGTTGAAAGGGCCTTGGGATTCATAAATGATTATACTCTTTCCTCTTTGTTGGAAGCTTCATTAGCTCTCCGTGGTGGNGGGGGGGGAGGGGGGGGAGGATTCACTAGCATTTATTGATAAGCAGAGTTCAGCCATGTCATCAGTGAGAGCACGTCATGAGCAGATGTTCAGAAAGTATTTGGTGAAAAATAAGAAGGTGACTCTTCAGAAAGGTCAATGATTTGGTATTATTTTATAAACACCAATTAAATATCACACATATCTATTATCCATTCATCTATGAGGTCCAGATAGGTTATTTTGGGGGGGAGGGAGGGAGCCTTACTTAAGGTTTGTAAAGTTGAGGTTTAAAAAATTAGGAACTACAGGTTTTAACCTATTAAAACGTTAAATTAATTTAATTTTTAATTNTTAAAACATTAAATTAATTTAATTTTTAATTTTTCTTACTGGTGTATAGTTGGTTTATAGTGTCGTGTTAGTTTCAGATGTACAGCAAAGTGAATCAGTTATACACACTGATAAATTAGGAGCTATATACACTACTATACATAGAATAGAAAACCAACAAGGACCTATTGTGTAGCACAGGGAATTCTACTCAATATCCTGTGATAGCCTACATGGGTAATGAATCTGAAACAGAAATGTTTTTATAGAATATATGCTTGGGACTTGTCCACTGATTGGTCTTTCCAACCTGCTGGCTCAGAATCTTGATACAGAGTCCTTCCATCTCTCTGTTTGCTTCCAGGGGGTGCTCGTGGTAAAGAACCCACCTGCCAATGCAGAAGACGTAAGAGGGTTTGATCCCTGGGTTGGGAAGATCATCTGGAGGAGGGCATGGCAACCCACTCCAGTGTTCCTGTCTGGAAAGTCCCTGTGGACAGAGGATGCTGGTGAGCTACGGTCCATGGGCTCACAAAGAGCTGGACACGACTGAAGTGACTTAGCCCGCACGTGCACGCGGGGCCCTCTCTAGACGTCATCGTTGTGCCTTTATCCCCTCTCCTGATAAACTGGGATAGGTTTACCTGCCAGCTGTCTCGCGAGGGTGTTGTGAGGATTAATGAGATAATATTTTTTAAGTACTCAGAGATCTTCTGATGAAAGAGGCTATAAAAGTACAAAGTGTCACTATTATTATAATTAATGGCATTTCTGAGAGCTTTCAAAGTGTACATTGGGTTAGACGGAAGATAGAGGAGATCCCTGTTTTGGGAGTCAGCTTTCTCTTGGGGAAAAACAAGGCAGAAGAGTCTGTGTGTGGCCGAGATGGCTGCGAGGAGTTGGGGCTTGTATCCAGAAGTGGGAAGGGCAGTGAGAAGCGGGAATCCAGAATGGGGTCCTGGCCGGGAAGTTACCGGTGCTGGGGATGCAGGAGGAGCAAAGATGGCTTCCCTTCTGGGGCAAGTAGAGGGCAGCTCGGGACCAGATCTCAACCTGGGCATCAAAGCAAAGTGCATCCCTGGGTGGTTGTTTCTCCTGTTGGGGCACATATGTCAGTCCTGCCAAGGAGTCTGGCTCACTCCTTAACCCTCAACCAACGCTCTCACCATAGGCCTTATGCCAGTGCTCCTATCACATGCTATGGTTCAAACGAGAAAAGCCACAGTTTCTGGAAGCAAAGAGTTCAGAATCCACTAGGAAAAACAGGCATGTGTGTCAAGCTTGAGTGCCGGATGTGGTGGGGCTGCAACACAGAGGGGTGTTGGGAGAACAGAAAAGTATCATTTCGCCTGACTGTGGGAGTCAGGGAAGACATCCTGGAAGAGGTGGCCCTTGAAGTAGCTCCTAAAGGCCCCAAAGGGCAGGTGGTTGGAGAGAGAGGGAGAGAGAGTGTGTGACTGTAGCGGGTGGAAGCATTAATCCAGGCAGATGGAACAGCATGTGTGAGGCCAGGAAAGGCAGGACTATGGACATGATTGGAGAAGCTGTAAACAGGTGGGCTGGGATGCGAGGATAGGAGATGACCAGCTTACAAAGCAAGGCAAGGCCCGCCGGCCATGGGGAGGGTCTGACCTGAGGCGGTGGCCACAGGAGGGGCTGAGTGCAGACCCCAGGCAGTAGGGTTTCTGCAGGACCGATGGAAGGGAACAGAGGAGGTGAGAGATTTATGCCAGCCTCTGCACTCTTTCTTCACCTGTCTGAGCTGTCAACTGGACTGTGTGGTCTTGGAGGGAAGACACGGTGCTTGCTCTGTCTTTTCGAAAAGAACCTTAAGGACAGTGACGGGCATAAGGTCTGATCCACGATTTGCAAGGCCCAGCCCTATATGAAAATCTGGGACCTTGTGTTCAGAAATTAAGAAGGTTAATCAAGCGTGGAGGGCCCTTAATCCCTTTTAAGCACAGGGCCCTGTTTAGCCTCATGTGTGACACACAGCCCTATGAAGCTGCTCCTGACCCGCCCCATTGAAGGTACCCAGTGTCCTGGGCAGGACGGCCAGGGCATGTTTGGTGAAAGCATCAGGCAACGGGTTGAGACAGATTCACAGATTAAAGCATCCACCTGGCTGTTTTGCACGTGGACACTGTTCTGATCGCCCAGACGTCAACAGGTATTCATGTAGAAAAACAGCAGCAGAAGACAGATGGATGGCTCTTCAGTGTGTCAGACAGAAAACACAAAAATATTCTTCTGTTTTGCAGTGGAGGAACTATATGAGTCAGCTCCTGCCTTGGCACCTGAATGACTTTTCTTGCCCGATGAATCAATTTAAATGGAATTACTTTTGAGTTAGTGAGTCAGTGCCAGTGCCCACACATTCACCAGCTCGAGGACATCCATGTGTCTCCTTGGGAGACTTTGAAGTTAATACATACTATATGTATTATTGTCATTCAATTGCTCAGTCATGTCTGACTCTTTGCAACCCCATGGACTGCAGCACGCCAGGCTCCCCCATCCTCTGCTATCTTCCAGAGTTTGTTCAAATTCATGTCCATTGAGTCGGTGATGCTATCTAACCATTTCATCCTCTATCACCCCCTTCTCCTCCTGCCCTCAATCTTTCCAGCATCAGGGTCTTTTCCAATGAATCTGCTCTTCACATCAGATGGCTAAACTATTGGAGTTTCAGCTTCATTATCAATCCTTCCAATTAATTCACAAATATTTCTCCAGCACTGACTTTGGACACAGGATCTGGAACACAGGTGTGGACAAGACCAACTCCCTGCTGCCTTCATGGGCAGCCATGGTATCAAAATGACTAAGAAACTATTCATTGTTACCACTTTCAGTGATGAAACAGTCATTGCTACTTCCTCTATTGGACATATTGTCTTCATCGCTTGTAAAATGCATTTTATTTCTGGACACATAAAATTACATATAAGGTTTTCCACAGCTTATGGCTGGTATTTGAACCTGCTGATTGTTGATTTCCCATAAAATCTTCAACATCTCAACTCTGAGTCGACCAGGAGGCTATTTGGGAAGGTGACATAGTTAGACAAGGAAGGGCTACTCTGCTCTACTGTTTCCCAGGAATTTAGTTCTATATTTTTAGTTATATAAATTAGCCTCATTATTGGGGTTGAAAGCAATCGATGTTTGATTAGAGTTGCCTTTCTGTTTCTCAGTTTTGTTCCCCACGCCTTCTTGCATCTTGGACCTCGCTGCTGCATCTTCTCCCAGTTAAGTGCCTCACGTGTACATTTCTTCTGGCTTCCCAGGTGGCTCAGTGGTCAAGAATCTGCCTGCAAATGCTGGAGACGCAGGGGATGCAGGTTCAATCTCGGGGTCAGAAAGATCCCCGGGAGGAGGGCATGGCAACTCCCTCCAGTATTCTTGACTGGAAAATCCCATGGACAGAGGACCCTGGTCGATAGGATTGCAAAGAATTGGACGGGACTGGGCAGGCACACACTTATAATTTCTTTGGTATCTTGGTGGTAAGCTCTCACCCTTATTTTTAAGAAACAGTTTTGATGGTATTACTACATTTTCAATCATAAACACCTTGGAAGCTTAAAGTGTGTGTGTGTATGCATGTTTCCTCTGAACCAGGACACTTTCCATATCACTTGGTTGGGGGTGGGTAGCTGGCTAACTCACAGTGGACAGCAGAAATTTCATAGGCTTGTATCCAATTGTAATTTTAACACTGTTTATTAACTGTGTGACCTTGGGAAAGTTATTTAATCTCTCTAAGTTTTTGTCCTTGCATCTTTAAATGAGGGAAAATAACGAATAAGCTTTTCATGGAGAGCGGAGAGAATGTCTCCGAAACAGTGAGCCCAATGTCAGCAGGCTGAAGCCCTCTACATCAGTCACAGTCATTATTAATCTTCTGTGTATCCGTTATCTTTCTTTCAGAAAGTTATGTTTGCCAGCATTTGAAAAAATTTCCCCCAGGTGATACTGTCAGAATCCCCTGTGTTTTCTTCCACTGTCTTTCTCCCCACCTCTCCCCAGTGAGAACCTCTGGGTCCAGTCACTGTCTGATGGCCTTGACCATGGTCCTTAAGCTCTGCAAGCCCATGGCTCTAAACC
This sequence comes from Redunca redunca, assembly GCA_006410935.1. Lineage (NCBI taxonomy): Eukaryota > Metazoa > Chordata > Mammalia > Artiodactyla > Bovidae > Redunca > Redunca redunca. The sequence goes on along the minus strand of SJYQ01004788.1, from coordinate 389,205 downwards.
TGTCAAGACATACCTATTTCCAGGACCTTAACATTTTCTCAATGATTCCCCAGTGGAATCATTCCACACTCCGACCAATGACACTGTAACACTCAGGGTACAAGTCAATACCAGGCTCAATGCAACCCTTTTTCTTTATGTTTTACTTCATAACTGAATATTCATCAGAAAGACTGCTGGTGAAGCTGAAGCTCTTATACTTTAGCCACCTGATACGCAGAACTAACTCAGTGGAAAAGTCCCTGATGCTGGGAAAGAAATTGGGCAGGAGGAGATGGGAACAGCAGATGTTAGATAACATCACCTACTCAATGGACATGAGTTTGAGTAAACTCCAGGAGTTGATGCTGGACAGGGAGACCTGGTGTGCTGCAGTCAAAGATCAAAGATCTGAGTCTGGGACTCAGCCCTCATCTTTGCCTTGTTCAGTAATTTCTCACCTTGTGAACAAGAACAAAGCATAATTTGGGTAGGGTACTGGGCTTGGTGAGAATATTAAATTGTGAGCTGATGAAATCCAGGAAGATATAAACTAGAGCATTCTGGTGGACTCGACAAGGTGAAAATTAACTAACCAGAGATGCATTTCTGTATATATTAAAAATGAACAGAGCAAATGCCCTAAACAGGGACAAAAAGATTGGATGAAGGTGTTGTGGTTTAGCAGAATTAATAAGAGAAAGTCTGAAGGATTATTAGTTGGCTGTCAAAGATCGATCAGATTCAATTTTGGGACACATCTGATAAAACATAAAGCAAAAAGTGAATTTTGATTTTTTAAAGAGAAACTTGAATTTAATAAAAGCATAAATTGTTTTCTCACACTGCTCAAAGAGGAAATGCCTTGGAGAGGTTCAAAAGAGAAAGTGAAAGTCACTCAGTTGTGTCTGACTCTTTGTGACTCCATGAACTGTACAGTCCATGGAATTCTCCAGGCCAGAATACTGGAGTGGGTACACTTTTCCTTCTCCAGGGAATCTTCCCAACCCAGGGATTGAATCCAGGTCTCCCATATTGCAGGCGAATTCTTTAACAACTGAGCCACCAGGGAAGCCCAAGAATACTGGAGTGGGTAGCCTATCCGTTCTCCAGCAGATCTTTCCAGCCCAGGAATTGAAGGGGGTCTCCCACATTGCAGGCGAATTCTTTAACAACTGAGCTACCGGGAAAGCCCAGATAGCTTTAAACAGGCTATCAATGACTGCTAAAATAAGTCTTTGATTTAGAGAAGAAACATCAAGGCAGGTCAAATGGACATGGCTTGAAGATAATTGTGATGTTCACAAAGCTGTCATCTGGTCACACAAAAGGGTCTTCTGGAGTTTAGAAAAAAATGCTTCATTGTTTTACCCATAATGATATACCTAAATTGATCACAGTAGTGAATCATCTTTGGCTGGGTAATTTTGAGAGTATTTTCAAGGATATTTCTGTTACTTTCCAACAACACAATTCTGTAAAGATGGAGCAGGGACGGAAATCAGAGCCTGAGAACTTTAAATACCTCCAACCTTCTTCTCCCCCACAATTGGGCAGTAAGTAACTTTTGGTCATTGTTTGCTTATTCTCAAGATGCAATTGAAGCCTTTTTTGCACCTGGAAAGGTAGGCTGTCATGGTAGTGGATAATTTTTGTTTTTGTTTGTTTGTTTCTGATATGGAGAGACCTAACCCATCTCTCCAGTAACAGGGCATATATTTCTTATTAACAAAGTTTACAAAAGTATGGCCTTTACTAACAAAAACTTCATCTTCTATCTTTAGGAACAGCAGAGCAACCATTAAAAAATGAAAATCTAAGGCTACGGGTCACAGTGCTTTGAGAGACACTCAACTTCCTTGGCCTAAGGTGTTTCATCAGCTTCAGTGACAACGTAATCAACAACTTTGGGGATTCTTCAGCTTTCACTTTACACAACAATGAGAGGACAACCCGTATGTTAAGGGATTTCACCTTCAATCCTGGTTGTAGGGTGATATAGTCAAGTACTGCAACAGCAGTTTACATATACCCAGTCTTACCATCAACAAAAATAAGCATCCATAACATCCTAAAAAGCAGACTCTAAATGAGCTAAAACCCAGAGATTTAGTTTTCTAGACAAAGAGTGCCCTTAAATAGTAAAAAGGCCTTATCAGATACTGTTAGTAATGGTACCAAGATAAGCTGCTAGGCATTGATCCTTAAATCCACATTTTTCTAATTTAAAAAAATACATCAACTTCCATAAGCCATTGGACATTCCCTTAAAAAATAAAAGCATAAAATGAATGATAACTGCCTCTGCTTTTGTAATAACATTATTTTGTACAGGTATTGTGAGCCCCTGATAAGATGTGATAAGAAAGTCAGTCACTCTAGTTCTGTGGCATAATTTCCAAAAGCCCAACATCCTAATCCAATCATGAGAAAAGCACCAGGCAAAGCCAGATTAGGGAGCATTCTACAGGGTGCCTGGTTATTACTCTTCAAGAATGTCAGGGTCATCAAAACAAGGAAAGACTGAGAGACTGTAGCAGACCAGAGGAAGCTGGGGCGTAGGAAAAGTCAGTGCAATGCAAGCCCCTTGAATTCCTCAGAGAAATTTAATGGAAAAACCGGTGAAATCCAGGTAAAGTGTGGAGTTTAGTGACTATTAACGTACTGATATTGGTTTCTTAGTTTTGACATATATACCAAGACAATGTAAGATGTTCACCATGGCAGAAACTGGGTGAAGAGTACATGGGGATTCTCTGTACTATCTTTGAAAAATTGCTATACATTTAAAAGTAGTCTAAAATAAAAGAACTCATTTAAAAATACCTTTTGAAGAATGAAATAATGCCGTTTGCAGCAACATGGATGCATGCATCTCTTCAGATGGAAGGATATTATTTTACTCTGTGTTACTATGGAAATTTTAGGAAAATGAAGAAATGACAAGGGGCATTGAGAAGAATGGAAAGGTGGCTTTTGTGGAAATACCTTTAAGGTGTTAAGAAAATACCTGTTTAGAAAAATTCCTGTAAGGACTAGAAGACCAGGTGAGACTGGTCATTTCAGGATTCTGAAGGGTGAAGTCCGGGAATAGGAGACAGGAAGATGTCTGGGATCCATGGGGAGATGTAGGACATTTTTTGTAGGAGAGGAAAGAGCCCTGAGCCCTGAGTAGATTTATACTTGTTCCAGATTTATTTATGAGATGTCCACCAGGCTTCCCTGGTAGCTCAGACAGTAAAAACTCTGCCTGCAATGCAGGAGACCTGGGTTCCCTGGGTTGGGAAGATAACCTGAAGAAGGGGATGACTATCCACTCCAAGTATTCTTGCCTAGAGAATTCCATGGACAGAGAAGCCTGGCAGGCTACAGTCCACATGGTCGCAAAGTCAGACAGGACTGAGAGACTAGCTCTAACTAAGGTGCTTCACCTGCTGCTGTCTCTGGATTGCCCCCATCTTATTTGTCCCTAGTCTAATCAACTCAGTTCTAGTCATGACAGGAGCAGTTGCTTCTCTCTCTTTCCTGTGCAGACTTGAAATTGAGAAGTAAAGTATGGAGCTGCCAGAGCCAACTGTCTACTGAGAGGTGAGATTCTTCCTGAGAATAGACCTAATTTACGGGAAGCAGGATTGAGGGGTGAAGTGAATCTGGTCCCTAGTGATGTCACTAGAACCTGCATTTATATCAGCCATCCACCTGTGCTCTTCAATGACAGGGACCAAGGGGTTTCTTTTCAGCATTGGCTATTTAGGGTGGGTTTTAAAAAAATTTTATTTAAAAGTTTTGTGGCCACTTGTGATCAAAACCATCCTAACTTTGTTCATTCTTTCAAGTCTTGATTCATTTAGCAAGTGTTTATTGAGCTGCTATTTTCATCTGAGCAGTCTGCTGCATCTAATGAGGGATGAGGAGACAGGAACAGAGATGCTGATGTAGAGCTTCTGGACACGGGAGGGGAGGTAGAGGGCGGAGCGAACTGAGAGATTAGGACTGACGCCTACACTCCCACGTGTGAGGCAGACCGCTGGCGGGAAGCTGCTGTATAGCACAGGGAGTTCAGCTCGGTGCTCTGGGAAGACCCAGGGGGGTGGAATGAGAGTGGGTGGGAGGGATTTCCAAGAGCGAGGGGACATATGTATACATATAGCTGATCCGTGTTGTACAGCAGAAACGTAAACCAATTATACTCCAATTAAAAAATTAAAAAGGATCTATTGTATAGCACAGGAAATTAGAGTCATTATCTGGTAATAATTTTTAATGGAGTATAGTCTGGAAAAATACTGAATCGCTGTTATGAACCTCTCTAATATAGCATTGTAAATCATCTATAGTTCAATTAAAAATTAAAAAAAAAACAAAAAAAGTGAGAAGATGAAGATAAAAGAGCTGGGATATTAGACACTGGCTGCATTGCTTTTCTTGAAATAGTTCTCCCTTTCAATGCCAAAGGTCTGGACCCATGTCTCCTGGGAATCCAGAATGCCCAGTAACTTATTTCTAAATAAAGATGTGTACCACACCCTCTCTTCTACCAACAACTGACTTCCCTTTTCATGTTCCTCAAGGGGAATAGGCACTTCCGTGAGCTACTTCTCTCCATGAAACTAACGGGTCAACTCAGTTTAACAAGCCATCTATCTTCCGTGGGAGTGAAGGGATACAGGAAAGAATGAGATGTTGTTTTTACCCATAAAAACACACCAAATTGTGGCTGAGGTGGCTGCATAGACCACTGATCTCATGCAGCGTGCTAAACAAGAGGATGAAGGTAAGATGGAGTGCCAAGGGAGCACTCCAGACCTGTCACTCCCTCCAGGAGGACTCCTTCTGAAGGATTTGGGGGAGGGAGGTTAGTGGTACCACCTGCTACAGAAAGACAGATTTGGAGGCGAGGACAAAGGCTCAAGGTTTTAGGTGGTTGCAGCCGAAGTGATAGACTCAGATAGACCCCCTTACCAGCACGGTTTCTGGAAGAGATAGCAGAGAAGTCAAGGGGGCATTCAAGGAGGACCAGGAGTTGGACCACATACAGAAACATGTCAGTTTTTCAATTCTTCTATCTTGGAACCCTTAGGAGGTCTTGGCTTTACAAAACAACATATTACCTCTGAATCTGAGTCTCCGAAATCCTGGCAGGGGGGCCAGTCCAGCTGGCACTGTTGCCATATGTGTTTAGAATCTCATGCACAATAATTAATTTCCATTCTGTAAAAATGAATAATTAATATAGCATCCCACGTCAATTGATCCAAACAGAAGTTGACACATATTAAGAGACACACGCTGCTGAGCAAACTTTTTAAACTGAGGCATATTATTAACAAAGCAACTTTTAAAAAAATACCCTATCTTCTAGACTATGGGAATTGAACACATTCCAACAAAGAGGGCAGGCCAAGCAGAGGGTGTCAAGTTGCGATTTGGGGAGGAGGAGGTAATGGAAAGATTGCACGCTTTTGAAGTTGCTGGTAGGGGAGCTGGAAACGAAGATGAAGGATGCTCCAGGGATAGAGGGAGAAGAAAATAAAATGACAGCCTTAAAAGAATTTAAGAGCAAAATATTTTACTTTGATTTTTAATTATGCAGCCATGATAGAGAAATATGGGCATGGTGATGGTAACATTAGGGAGATAGAAAAAAATGATTTAAAAAACTATCCATGACAGATGCTGGTTAGTAGAAGCAATAGAGGCCTGACAGCTTCATCATCCTCCCTGTCTGATTCCAAGGTTCCCTTAATACGTCAGTTAAAAACATCGACAGTGTTACCACATTTGTGGAGGAAGAGAAGCTGGGTTACAAATACACTGGCTGGTGTGATGAGCATCTAATGGGTCCCCATTCATCTGAATTCTGAGACCATAAGCTATGCTGTGATGGAATTGGTATCATTTTCATAACTGTTAATACTGTTATTAAATAATCGCATCTTCAGTTTATTCAGAGCCCTGTGTGTCAGACACTGTGCAAGGCACTAAAAGGCTTCCTTGGACCTGCTAAGAAAGTGGGCACAGTTGACCTTCCTTTCTAGATTGTGAGATAGAGGCTCAGTGTGGATAAGAAGGTACCCTCCCATCCCTTGTAGCACAGGCACTGAGCAAGGTAGGAGTCTTGACACCCTTCTGAGTTGGTGCTATCCTGTGAAATGCTGCTATTTTCTCTGTAACAAGGATGGAGGCAAGTTTCCGACATCAGGTCTAGGAAAAAAAGACCTCTGGGGGAAAAAAGATAAGGGAAGGGGAGAAATAGAATAAGCAGCATTTTTCTTGGACCCTGGTGGTGACAAATGTGGAATAGTGTTGACTGGTATAGAGGTCCAGAAGGACAAGGCAGTTTTTGCACTAATGCAGTTTTGCTGCATGAACAGAAGTATGATTCTATGAGTGAGGGAGGCGAGGGGTTAAATCTGATGAACAGAAGCATGATTGTTTGAATGAGGGTGGTAATGAGTTAAGCCTGACGTCTCCTGAGAGGTGCACTCAGCTCCAGGTGCTGAGGAGAAGTCACTGGACCTCCAGGAGGGCAGCGAGAAGCCAGCCTGGCGATGGGACTGGAGGTCCTCTGTGTGAGGACAGTTTGAGGAGCTCTTCAGGTGAAGCCCAAATCATCTTCTCCCTCTTGTGAGCCACCCCAGAGGCCAGAGGAAGGATCCAAGGAGCACCACCGAGGCGAGTCTGGAAGGAAAGCCCAATGTCAGAGCCACGTGATAGCCTGGGATCTATGCAGCGTGTGGCCTGAGCTGGGCTCGGGTGGGGCAGACAGAGGGGAAGGAGCCACTGTCCTTATTCTAGGGGATAAGGCCTGCTGTGAGGAATCCTGAGCTGGCCACATGGAGAGGAGGAAGATGGAAAACAGAGAGGGAGAGGGAGAAAGAAGAGACGTCTCACCGGTCGTTTGAGCCATCCTGGTGACACGCCAGACACACAAACCAAGAAGCCACGGTGGGGGCTTCCCTGGTGGCTCAGTGGTAAAGAATCTGCCTGCCAAAGCAGGGGATGCGAGTTTGATCCCTGATCTGGGAAGATCCCACGTGCTGTGGAGCAACTAAGCCCGTGTGCCACAACTGCTGAGCCTGTGCTCTGAGCCCTGGGACTGCAACTGCTGAGCGCGTGCACCTAGAGGCTACACTCAGCAGCAAGGGAAGCCACTGCAGAGAAGCCCCACAATGAGAGCGCGGCCCCTGCTTGCCACAGCTAGATCAAACCTTCTGCAGCAACGAAGACCCAGCACTTTGTGGTTGTTCAGCCCCCAAGTCGTGTCTGACTCTTTGCGACGCCGTGGACTGCAGCACACCAGGCTTCCCTGTCCCTCACCATCTTCCAGAGTTTGCCCAAGTTCATGTCCATGGAGTCGGTGATGCCATCCAACCATCTTATCCTCTGTCGCCCTCTTCTCCTTCTGCCCTCAATCTTGCCCAGCGTCAGGGTCTTTTGCAATGAGTCAGCTCTTCGCATCAGATGGCCAAAGTATTGGAGCTTCAGCGTCAGCACCAGCCCTTCCAATGAGTATTCAGAGTTTAATTTTTTTAAGATTGACTGGTTTGCTCTCCTTGCTGTCCAAGGGACTCTCAGGAGTTTTCTCCAGCCCCATGGTTCAAAAGCATCAATTCTTTAATTTGCCTAAAAAGTCAAAAAGGCTCAGACAAAACTAAACAAATAAATAGAGAAGCCATGGTGGATGGTCAACCCAGTTGCGCCTTCAGATGACTTCAAGCCCAGCTGTCTTCTGTTTATAAGCTTATGGGAAACCTGTGGGCTTGACAGAGGCAGTAACAAATTGCTGTTTTAGGCTGCAAAACTTGGGATGCTTGGTTGCATGCTAACATATAATTAGAGGAGACGGTGTGGGGTGGGGCCAATTCTCCTCCATGTGTCCTCTCTCTTCTCCAGCCAGCTATCCCGGGCAGGTGTTCTGTAAAACACCTGTAAAATGCTGGTCTGGCAGCATTCCCTGTAAAAGCCGAAGCAGGCAGGGCCTCTCAAGGCCTTCACTAGGAGCTACGACACATTTCCTTCTGCCGGGGTCCCACCAGAAGGAACTGCGAAGTCACAGGGCAGAGGTCACGGATACGGGGAGGGCAGTCATCGGGGCCATTTTTGTGCTCCATCGACGGCAGCCCGGCACAGCCTGTGGGGTCCTGTGAGCCGAGCTTTCCCAGACCCTGCCTGCAGAGGTGCCCTGGGGTGCAGAGCAATGCAGTGGGATCATTTCAGGTGGTGATGCTGTGATCTGAAACACACATCACCTTTCTTAGCTGGAAAAGACTTCTAATGCCGATATCGTCCACCCTTCCCATTTTATGCACAGAGGAGCCAGGGGTCAGAGATGCTGAAAGATTTCCTCCAAGCCTATGGACATCGAGGGTGGCAAGGGGTGGGGATGGGCCTGGGACCTGGCTGATCCAGCTGGGGAACCTTGGACACCTCCTCTGAGCTCAGGTTTGCTTCTGATGAAATCAGAACTCTTGGGGCTCCTGGAAATACACATGTTGGGGCCACCTGGTGTGCCCACACACGTGGTCACACTGATGATTGTGATTGCAAGGTAGGAACCAGGCCTGTGTGGTTTCCTGACTACTAACTCAGTCCTCTTCCTGCCACATCCAAGGCCACTGGGTCAGCCTTCCTGTGCAGATTAACTCACACTCAGCAACACAAGCTCAGCATCAATGCTGAGCTGCCCACAGCCTCCAGCAGGTGCCCGCAACAGCCATAGAACTCACGGGGTGTCTCCTCTCTGGAAACGTCAGTTTTAACTGCTGTGTGTGCGTGTGCGTGTGTGTGTGTGTGTGTGTGTGTACAGGAATATGTATGCCTGTAATACAATCATTATCTTTTCCTAACAATTCCCACATCATCATATCTGACAGAATAGATTTACTGTTTCTGAAAAATGCTGCATTTCTACACTATAGGCATGTGGTCTTGATTAGAGGAATCACAAACAGCTTATTGGTTTTCTTATTTTAAGGAAATAATGACAGAAAAGTTATACCATGTTGATAGGGTGTGGAAGACTCGAAGCAGGACTCTAGTTGGAAATGATGAAGAGAATATTATTATTTAAAATTGTGTGTGTGTGTGCGCTCAGCTATGTCCAACTCTTTGCAACCCCATGGACTCAGGCCTGCCAGGCTCTTCTGTACATGGGATTCCCCAGGCTGGAACACTGGAGTGGGTTGCCTTTTCCTACTCCAGGGGATCTTGTTGACCCAGGGACTGAGCCCAAGTCTCTTAAGTCTCCTGCACTGGCAGGCAGATTCTTTACCACTGCCACCTTCTTTACCCCTGTGTCACCTGGAAAGCCTCAAGTAAAAAGTAATGGATGTCTATGAAACAACTATGAGTAAGCTGTTCAGTGAAAGCAAGCCCTTTGTAACAAAGGCCGTCTCAAGGAGATATCTGATTTCGAGAAAATAAGTTTAAAGGGTACAATCACTGTTTCAAGTGTCTTGACTAAAATGGTGTAACATTTGAGACAGCTGTTTGAAAGCCTGTCTGGCTCCATAGGCAGCTCACTGGGCCTGATTCCCAGGTTTGAGCCACTCTTTGAGCGGAGGCTGATGCATGGAGCCATGGTACGGGATGAGGGGTTAGGAATGCTCCACGTATAAACTTGCACAGGCTAATAAACTCTTAGCGGCTTGGTTTCCCTCCTTAAAATATAAACTGAACTAGAAAGCTCTGCTTCCTTCCTGCTGTGGGAAAGACCAGGACTTTGAATGTGAAAACTCGGTTGGTGTGCCGGTGGGTGGCTACACATATACACTCACTAAACTGAATGGAATAGGCTGATCTTTTATTAAGTGCATTTTATAGCAATTTGAAATGAAGGCAGAGTCCAACAAACTAAAAGAAGTCATGGCAAGCACCCATGTACATGGAGAAGGAAATGGCTACCCACTCGAGTGTTCTTGCCTGGAGAATCCCAAGGATAGAGGAGCCTAAGCTAAGCTAAGTCACTTCAGTCGTGCCCGACTCTGCGCAACCCCATAGACGGCAGCCCGCCAGGCTCCCCCATGTCTGGGATTCTCCAGGCAAGAACACTGGAGTGGGTTGCCATTTCCTTCTCCAGTGCATGGAAGTGAAAAGTGAAAGGGAAGTCGCTCAGTCGTATCCGACTCTTAGCGACCCCATGGACTGCAACCTACCAGGCTCCTTCATTCATAGGATTTTCCAGGCAAGAATACTGGAGTGGGGTGCCATTGCCTTCTCCAAGAGGAGCCTAAGGGGGCTAAAATCCATGGGGTTGCAGAGTTGAGCATGACTCAGCATGAACACATGCCCATGTACACACACACACACACACACACACACACAGGCACACAGGCACACACACAGACACACACAGAGTTTGCACATAATCTTCTACAAAGAAGGTTGGGGAGCAGGGAGAGGTTAATGTCATATGTTCTTAATGTTATTCTTATGTTGGAATAGTTAGTTTTTCACCAGGGTTTAAAGACCTCAGGTTGGGTACCTTCAGTTATTTGGTAATCTTTCTATTCCACTTTATTTTTTAGCAGATTTTTTTTTATCCCAAATAAAAGAAAACTATGTTAGTTGCAGTGAAAGAGGTGGAGGAGCTCAGGTCTGCCCTGTGAGCTCTTTCCATGGGCCCTGAGCCAGTCTTTGGGGGAGGGCTGGCAGTCTCTGCAGGCACCCAGACAATGCAAAAGGCATGGGACTTGCGATATTCAGTTCAGTCGCTCAGTCGTGTCCGACTCTTTGCAACCCCATGAATTGCAGCACGCCAGGCCTCCCTGTCTATCACCATCTCCCGGAGTTCACTCAGACTCATGTCCATCGAGTCCGTGATGCCATCCACCCATCTCATCCTCGGTCGTCCCCTTCTCCTCCTGCCTCCAATCCCCAGCATCAGAGTCTTTTCCAATGAGTCAACTCTTTGCATTAGGTGGCCAAAGTACTGGAGCTTCAGCTTTAGCATCATTCCTTCCAAAGAAATCCCAGGGTTGATCTCCTTCAGAATGGACTGGTTGGATCTCCTTGCAGTCCAAGGGACTCTCAAGAGTCTTCTCCAACACCACAGTTCAAAAGCATCAATTCTTCAGTGCTCAGCCTTCTTCACAGTCCAACTTTCACATCCATACATGACCACTGGAAAAACCATAGCCTTGACTAGACGGACCTTAGTCGGCAAAGTAATGTCTCTGCTTTTGAATAGGCTATCTAGGTTGGTCATAACTTTTCTTCCAAGGATTAAGTGTGTTTTAATTTCATGGCTGTAGTCACCATCTGCAGTGATTTTGTAGCCCCCCAAAATAAAGTCTGACACTGTTTCTACTGTTTCCCCATCTATTTCCCATGAAGTGATGGGACCAGATGCCATGATCTTCATTTTCTGAATGTTGAGCTTTAAGCGATATTAGTTTTCGTCAAATACTCATAGCTCACACTTAATGGCTCCTTTGCATGAAAACCTCTGGCTGTCCAGTTTTAGGGAGAAACATGGCTCTTTTCTTTTCTTGTTAACCCTTCATCCCAGCTTCTGGGAAGACCTAAAACACTCCGTCTGTCTTTGTTGGAAAGTTGTTTTTCCGTCAAGACTGACGCCATTTCTTTGCACCTCAACTTTTGGGGGCCCCCTACACCCATGCTCACTCTGGTGGCTCAGACAGTGAAGAATCTGCCCACAGTGCAGGAGACCTGGGTTCGCTCCCTGGATTGGGAAGATCCCCTGGAGAAGGAAACAGCAACCCACTTCAGTATTCTTGCCTGGGAAATCCCACGGACAGAGGAGCTTGGCAGAATACAGTCCCTGGGATTGCACAGAGTTGACTGAGCAACTAACACTTCCAATAAAAACCTTCCCTGGTGGCTCAGACGGTAAAGAGTCAGCCTGCATTGCGGGAGACCTGGGCTCAATCTCTGGGTCAGAAAGATCCCCTGGAGAAAGGAATGGCACGCACTCCAGTATTCTTGCCTGTAGACTCCCATGGACAGAGGAGCCTGGCGAGCTATAGTCTATGGGGTTGCAAAGAGCGCCTAAACGACAAACAACAGCCAAATCATGTGGTCACTGCGGCAAACTTTTGGAAGGAAAATTTGCAGTGGATGTAGTCAGCTGACTTCTTTTTTTTCCCCCAAAAGATGTGGTGAAATATACATACAATTTACTCTTTTATCCAGTTTCAGGTGTGCAGTTTGGCAGCATTCAGTATATTCATCATTGTGCCACCATCACCACCATCCGTCGCTAGAACTCCTTCATCTCCTCTCATCATCCCAAAGAGAAATCCTGATTCCATTAAGCACCAGCTCTCCCATTTTCCTTGCTCAGCCACTGCTCACCCTGTTCTACTTTCTGTCTATGAATTTGCCTGTTTTAGGTATTTCATATAATTAGAATTATACAGCACTTGTCCTTTAGGGACTTACTTCATGTAGCGCAATGTCCTCAAGGTTTGCCCATGCTGGAACATGTGTCAGCATTTCCTTCCTTTTCAGGACTGAAAAGTATTCCACCAGATGGATAGACCACATTTTGCTTATCCATTCATCCTTCAGTGGACCCTCAGCCATATTGTGGCTGTTTGTGAATAATGCTGCTCTGAACATGGGTGTATGCCTAGCTCTTTAAGTGTCTGCTTTCAATTCTTTTTTAAAATTTTATATTTATTTGTGTTTGGCGGTGCTTGGTCTTCGTTGCTGAGTGGGCTCTTCTCTAGGTCTCTCGTTTTCTCTAGGCGAGTGGGGGCTGCTCTCTAGTCGCAGCGCTTGGGCTCCTCTGTGCAGGGGCTTCTCAGCTTGCAGGGCACCAGCTTCAGGAGTTGCAGCACACAGCCTCAGCAGTCGAAGTTCCCAGGTGCTAGAGCACAGGCTTAGTAGTTGTAGCACATGGGCTTAGTTGCCCCATGACGTGTTAGATATTCCTGGACCAGGGATCAAACCCGTGTCTCCTGCACTGGCAGGAGGAAACTTTACTACTGAGCTACCGAGGAAGCCCTTTGCGTTCAGTTCTTTTAGTTGCTTACCTAGACGTGAAATTGATGAATCCACGTTTAATTTTTTAAGGCGCTGCCGAATTTTGAGTCTTGGGCTGGAGCATGTGGATGGCTGTGCATGGATCTTCTTTGAACCCTAGCTGACCTTTCAGGGGCAAAGAGAGGTTATGGAGGGTGGGCAGGGGGGCATGAAGCCATCCTTCCTGGAAACTGTTAATTCAGTGGCACCCAGTGCAGACCCCAGCTGCTCCAGTGTGGTGTTTTTTTTTTTTTCTTTTTTTTTCTCCGTGAATGTTCTGGAGTACAAGTACTGTGAGCTCTTTGCCAGACCCTGTACAGAGGGGTTATTAGGTATACTACATGGGGAGAAGAGGCTTGAAAATCTAAAAAGGTTGATTGTTAGCTCTGCCCCTCTGAGGTGGAATCAGGTGTACACTACGCTAGCTCTCCAGTTCTTGGAAATCTCCGTTATACAGGGAGCCGGGGTCCCCATCAGGCTGTGAAGAGTAGGAATTAGAGCTGGTGTGTTCAAACAGAGCGGTGGTGATTGTTCACTCGCTAAGTCATGTCCACATCTTCACGACCCCATGGACTGCAGTACATCAGGCTTCCCTGTCCTTCACTATCCCCCAGGGTTTATTCAGATTCATGTCCATTGAGTCAGTGATGCCATCCAACCATCTTATCCTCTGTTCCCCCCTTCTCCTCCTTCCCACAATCTTCCCCGGCATGAGGGTCTTTTCCAATGAGTTGGCTCTTTGCATCAGGTGGACAAAGTACTGGACCTTCAGCTTCAGCACCAGTCTTTCCAGTGGATATTCAGGACTGACTTCCTTTAAGATTGACTGGTTTGATCTCCTTGCAGTCCAAGGGACTTTCAAGAGTCCTTTCCAGAACCACAGTTTGAATGCATCAGTTCTTTAGAACTCAGTCTTCTTTATGGTCCAACTCTTACATTCAGTACATGAACGCTGGAAAAACCATAGCTTTGACTATACAGATTGGAAGGTAAACAGTCACAGCAGTCGGTCCAAAGGCAGCAGCTGGCAGGGCTGAGATTTGAAACTAAGCCTCTGATTCGGAACCTCATGCTCCTCCACTGCAGTTTACACAGATCCTGACTTAGTGTTTCTATCTACAAAATGGGAACCAAATCTGATCCTTCCAGCTCAGCTGCCAGGCACCCTGGGGAGGGCTTGGCTCAGGAGACTGTCCACTCTTGGCCCTGAAGGGGCCCTGATTTCATGTCAGGCATTGGGCTGAGATTTGCAAACTTCATCTCATGATGAGTGTCTCCACCCTGGGCCTTTAAGGGAGGGGCCCGAGGGCAGTTGCAGGAGTGTCTCGGAGAGAAGTCTGCTCAAGACGTCACAGCTGCAACATGGTGGGATGCGTTCTTTCTCTCCCGTCTCTGCCCCTGCCATTTGCCCTGGGCTCCGAGGGAGGCTGGGCAGTGTCTGGCGGGCTGCTGCCTGGTGTGGTGGCCTGGGGCTGACGCCGCGGCTGGGACCACTGCTCTCTCTGCCCAGTTTCCTGCATCTGGATGGGTCTGAGCTTGCAAGCGGTTTCCTGTTTCTCTGCCGCTCAGGACTGGCCTAATTGGAAAGACATGTCGGCTGGTGTGTCCAGTGTGCTGGAGTGGAGATGCTGTGTGTGTGTGGGGTGGGGTGCAGGGGGTCCACTTTGCTCCAGTCGTGTTTATAGAGGAATCTGGAAGTGGACACGTGGGAGGATTGAAGACAGATTTCAGGGGTGCTGAGTGTGTGTGGGATTCTCCATGGACCGCGTCACAGAGAGCATTTGGTGCAAAGCAGCTTAGAGGAGGCAGCACGGGAGCCTGTCCTCAGGTAGGCAGGGGCCCTGACCCTCCGAGCCTCTTTCCTGGTCAAGAGGTGAGTGTGGTTCTGAGTCACAGAGGTGGAAGGACACATATGACCATGTGCTTTGTGGGCACCAAAGTGCAACACAGATGTCAGCCACTCTGAAGACCTGGGCTCAAAATCTGCCGTAAACAAATACATATAACTTTTAGAATTTTGTTGTTCAGTCCCTCAGTTCAGTTGCTCAGTCATGTCTGACTCTTTGCGACCCCATGGACTGCAGCACGCCAGGCTTCCCTGTCCATCACCAACTCCCGGAGCTTGCTCAAACCCATGTCCATCGAGTCAGTGATGCCATCCAACCATCTCATCCTCTGTCTTCCCTTTCTCCTCCTGCCTTCAATCTTCTCCAGCATCAGGGTTCAGCATCTGGGCTTCCCTGGGGGCTCAGCTGGTAAAGAATCTGCTTGCCATGTGGGAGACCTGGGTTCGATTCCTGGGTTGGAAAGATTCCCCTGGAGAAGAGAACGCTACCCACTCCAGTAGTCCAGCCTGGAGAATTCCATGGACTATATAGTCCACGGGGTCGCAAAGAATTGAACACGACTGAGAGACTTTCACTTTCATACTAGTTCAGTCACTAAGTTGTGTCTATCTTTTCTCAGCGTCAGGGTCTTTTCCAATAAGTAGGCTCTTAGCATCAGGTGACCAAAGTATTGGAGCTGCAGCATCAGTCCTTCCAACGGATATCAGGACTGATCTCCTTTAGGATTGATTAGTTTTATCTCCTTGCTGTCCAAGGGACTCTCAGGAGTCTTCTCCAATGCCACAATTCGAAAGCATCAATTCTTTGGCACCCAGTCTTCTTTGTGGTCCAACTCTCCCATTGGTACATGATCCATTTAGCCCCAAAAGGCACATATCAGAGCACAGGTTGAAGTGTGCTAGACCCCTTCAGAGTGGATAAAGAAGGGGTCAAAGAAAACACCTGAGAAATATCTTATAAAGGAAGAAATAATCATGCTTTCCTACTGTCTGTGACTTAGAGTATTCCTGATCGGGGCAAGAAATCTTCAGATTCTGATTTCAGCTTCTTGCTTTTGGATTTCATATAGAATCTGGAGTAGAAACTCTTTGCTCCATCACTGCTTCCTCTTATACATGTCTGAAAAGCCTCAGTTTTCTCATCTGCCAAATGGCCACCCAGGCATTGTCTTGAGGATTGAAAGGGATCATGAGAGTAAGGGTTCAGCATGCCCTCAACTGCTATGGAATTCTCCAGCTGCTGGTCCTTTTGCTTCCCAAATAAGTTGTTGATTCAGAGACTGTAAGAAAATCCTGATATGCTGATTCTCACTGTATGGTTTTGTCCAGCTCTTTTCCATAAGCTTACCTGGAAGAGATGACAGCTATGAAAACAAGCTGTCCTTGGACTGGTGGCCAGTGGCTGGTGCCATGCCTCTGGGGTTCAGTTTCTTTCCACAAGTTCTTCCTCTAAGTTTCTGTACAACAGGCCTCCTTGTTTCTGCCCTGGGGCTCATTCGCAGGCAAGGGCAGATGCATGAGGCCGGATGTCATGCTGTGACATGGTCGCCCACGTGACTGAGGGAGTCTTGGCCAACTTGAGTGGCATTCCATCCTTGCTGTGTGGTGACTGACCACAGGGACATGGGTTTAGGCTCAGCTCGTGCTGGTGCATTGATCAGTCTCCCCCAGAGCTCAGCAATGGGGATCTCCCCTCTCCCTACACCCAGTACCCCTTGGCCGTGACAGAGGGTCCCAGCTTTGTGCAGAAGGTCCTGGGGTGTGAAAGGTGTGTTGACCAGAAGGTCCAGCCGTTTGCTTCTCCCTGCAGCCACTAGGTTCACTGTCCAGCCCAGCTGGCTGCCTCAGTGCACACTTTGCCCCTGGAATGGCAGGAGGTCAGAAGGGAGGGACTCCCAGATGGTTCTTGCTAAAAATGGCAAAGCAGGCACTGTTTTTCTGATTTTGAAGAGACAATGAGAAGTAGCAAGGGTTTTGCCGTCAGACTGGAGCAACGCAGACATTCAGCAGCTGTGTGTCTGGGACAAGCTGGCTCGCTCCTCCAACGTCAGTTTTGCTCATTTGTAAAAATGAGGATGAGGCTGTGTGCACACATGTCTGAGTGTGCACGTGGGTGGGATGATCAGTAGAGAGGAAGGTACCAAGGACGGGATCTACTGTGTGCTAGGGGCTCCATAAGGTCAAATTCCCTCCCCCCTCCTTTTCCCCAGAGTATACTGTGGAAAGCTTCTCAATCTCTTTTAGCAGCTCCAAAATCTCTTTTAGCAGAAATTAAAAAAAAATTGTTTTCTTATTTGAAGTGTGCTTATTTACAGTGCTGTGCCCGTGCCAGGTGGACAGTGGCTCAGTCACACGCAAGCGCACATTTTGTATGTCTATATTTAAGAATCTGAGATACATGTATGTGCACGCTTGCTAAGTCACTTATGCATGTGTGCCAAGTTGCTTCAGTCATGTCCAGCTCTTTGCCACCCCATGGACTGTAGCGCACCAGGCTCCTCTGTCCGTGGGATTCTCCAGGGAAGAATCCTTGAGCGGGTTGCCATTTCCTCCTCCAGGGGATCTTCCCAACCCAGGGATCCAAACCATGTCTTTTAGGTCCCTCTCATCAGCAGGCAGGTTCTTTACCACTGGCTTCACCTTTTCCCTTATAGGTTATCATAAAATATTAAGAATAGTTCCTTATGCAATACAGTAGGTCCTTGTTGGTTGTCTATTTTATATAGCAGTGTGTAGGTTACTCCCAAATTCCTAATTTATCCCTCCCCTACCAAACCCTTCCCTTCTGGTAACCCTAAGTTTGTTTTCTATGTCTGGGAGTCTGTATCTGTTTTGTATATAAGTTCATTTGTATCATTTTTTTTAGATTCCACATATAAGTGATATCATATGATCTTTGTCTTCATTTAGTATGATCATCTCCAGGTTCATTCATGTTGCAAATGCCATTATTTCATTCTTTTTAATGGCTGCATAGCATTCCATTGTGTATGTGTACCACACATCTTCCTTATCCATTCCTCTGCTGATGGACATTTAGGTGGCTTGTATGTCTTGGTTACTGTAAATTGTTCACCAGTGACTTATCACACACCTGCAATGTGCCAGGCATTGCACTAAGCCACAGGGAAGCGACTGAGGGTGCCTTAGATCCTTGAACCATGAAGGTTGAATCTTCTGAGGAAGAAATCCATGCAATCACCTCCAGGAAGGTCTGGGGCCGTAGCAGGGCAAGTGTGCCTTCTCTGGGGGCACTAGGGAGGGTTGGTGTCCCCTTCTATTGTTCAATGAATATTTGTTAAAACCTTCCACGTGCCAAGCTGTCCAGCAGGCATTTGACAGACTGGGATGAAGTATCCATGGTTGCACTCTCAAGGAGATCATGGTCCAGTGGGTCATGTACACATGTGAACAGACAGTTCCAGTGTTTTAGATGGAGACCCCACTGGGGCAGAAATACACCTTCTGAAGGCATTACCTCATAAGAGGTCCTCTACCACTTCTACCCTGGACAGCATACCCTTGACTCTGATGAATATCTGGGTGTAAATAATTTCTTGGCTTTCTTTCTTTAAAATTTTTATTTTTAATACAATTAAGAGTTACATTCCATCTATAGTTATTAGAAAATATAGGCTGTATTCCCCATGTTGTACAATACGTCTTGTAGCCCATCTCAATGCTTTTGAATTGTGGTACTCGAGAACTCTCTTGAGAGACCCTTGGACTGCAAGAAGATCAAACCAGTCAACCCCAAAGGGAAGCAACCATGAATTTTCACTGGAAGGACTGATGCTGAAGCTTCAAACTTTGGCCACTTGTTGCAAAGGGTTGACTCATAGGAAAAGACCCTGATGCTGGGAAAGATGGAAGGCAGGAGGAGAAGGGGACAGCATAGGATGAGATAATTAGATAGTATCACAGACTCAATGGAATGAATTTGAACAAACTCTGGGAGGTAGTGGAGGACAGAGGAGCTTGGCATGCTAAAGTCTATGGGGTCCGAAAGAGTCAGACATGACTTACCAACTGAACAATGGAAACTCATCTTATACCCGACAGATTGTACTTCCCACTTCCCAGCTCTGTATTTTCCCCTCCCTCTCCTCCCCAACAGTTACCACTAGTTCATTCTCTGTATCAGTGAGATTGCTTCTTTTTTGTTGTGTGTACTTCTTTGTGGAAAATTTTTAAAGAGATGGGAATACCAGACCACTTTACCCTTCCTCCTGAGAAACCTGTATGCAGATCAAGAAGCAACAGTTAGAACCAGAGATGGAACAATGGACTGGTTCAAAATTTGGAAAGGAGTACATCAAGGCTGTATATTGTCACCCTGCTTTTTTAACTTATATGCAGAATACATCATGTGAAATGCCAGGCTGGATGAATCACAAACTGGAATCAAGATTGCCAGGAGAAATATCAACAACCTCAGATACCCAGATGACACCACCCTTATGGAAGAAAGGGAAGAGGAACTCAAGAGCCTCTTGATGAGGGTGAAAGAGGAGAGTGAAAAAGCTGCCTTAAAACTCAACATCAAAAAAACTAAGATTATGGCATTTGGTCCCATCATTTCATGGCAAATAGTTGGGAGAAAAATGGAGACAGTGACAGATTTTCTTTTCTTGGGCTCCAAAATCACTGTGGATGGTGACTGCAGCCATAAAATCAAAAGACACTTGCTTCTTGGAAGAAAAGCTATGACAAGTCTATACAGTGTATAAAAAAGCTGAGACATCACTTTTCTGACAAATATGGTCAAAGCTATAGTTTTTCCAGTAGTCATATATGGATGTGAGATCTGGGCCACACTCATCATGTATGGATAAGAGAAGGCTGAGCACTGGAGAACTGATGCTTTTGAACAGTGGTGATGAAGAAGATTCTTGAGAGTCTCTAGGACTACAAGGAGATCAAACCAGTCATTTCTAAAGGAAATCAACTCTGAATACTCATTGGAAAGACTGGTGCTGAAGCAGAAGCTCCAATACTTTTGTCACCTGGTGGGAAAACCCAACTAATTGGAAAAGACCCTACTTCTGGGAAAGATTGAGGGAAGGAGGAGAAGGGGGCAACAGAGGATGAGATGGTTGGATGGCATCACTGACTCAATGGACATGAGTTTGAACATGTACTGAGGGACAGGGAAGCCTGGTGAGCTGCAGTCCATGGGGTCACAAAGAGTCAGACATGATTGAGCGACTGAACAGCAAACTCTGTCGTACCTTTTAAATTCCACATGTAAGTGATATCATACAGTGTCTGCCTTTCTCTGTCTGACATTTCACTTAGCACAGTGCCCTCCAAATCTTGAGTCTACTGGTTGAGATTATAATGGTCAATGTTCACCTTGGTTTTCCATTTGTGGCAAATAGGCTGAGGAATTCTAAGGATTAAGTCTACAGCTGGATTGGAATTTTGTCTGTGCTGACCTGTTAGACCCATACATTGTTGTTGTTCAGTTGCTAAGTTGTGTCTGACTCTTTGACACCCTATAGACTGTAGCCTACCAGGCTCCTCTGTCCAAGCAATTCTCCAGGCAAGAATACTGGAGTGGGTAGACATTCCTTTCTCCAGTGGATCTTCCCATCCCAGGGGTTGAACCTGGTTCTCCTGCATTTCTTGAAGATTCTTTACCATTTGAGCCATCAGGGAAGCCCATAGAGCTGTACATAGGTGGGCATAATTCACTTCCCATAAAGAGACTGAGGAGATGAAATAGCTTGGCCAGTGGTAGAGGAGTAGCTTTCAAATCTAGGTCTATTTGTGTGTCCAAACCACACGGGTTTTCTTTTAGTTGCTACTTGCCTCCCTGGGTGGCAATACATATATTCACTGTCTTCATTCTCACTTAGAGCTTGCCCTGAGACCAAGTGCAATGGATTTCCACGTGTTCCCACCTTTGGAGAAGGGATGCTGTCTAAGAACCTGAGCACATCTCTCAAGCAGTGGTGCTGGAATCCCCAGATCCCAAGGCCAGTTTTCCTGACCATATTCGGAGGGAGCCCATTGCTTGGTGTTTGTCTAATTGATCCCAGGGCCTGACAGTGGGGAGCCAACACAAGGCATCTGCTGACTGTATGCCATTCTATTTTTTGAGTTGGGATTCACAGGAAAGTGAAACCACATTTGTTTTTTACAGCCAAGTAGGTGGTGAGGCTCGGCATTTGAACAATGGGTTGGCTCCTTGACCACCAGGCCAGGCACAGTCATATTTGGTAAGATGTGGGGCAGGAAATAATTATTTATCAGTCCATTTATTTTCAGGGCTCTGGATAACAGGCCATGAATCCAAATATGGTCTGAAGAAAGCTTTGGTCCCATTATATACTGTCTTCTCCTGGCCCTGGTTCTTTGAGCTTTGACAGTTGGCCTTTAAACAATTCAAACTATGTCTTCCAATGCGATGAATGGCATTAAACACATAGACACACATGTCTGCTTGCACACACACAGCTTTTTAAAGAGAGGGCTCTAAAATTAGGAGATTGGGATTAATATATATACACCATGTTGCACTGTGCTAAGTCGGCCCATAAACACACTACTTTATATAAAACAGATAATTAGTAAGGACCTATTGTGTAGCCTAAGGAACTCTACACAATATTCTGTAATAATGGATGTGGTAAAATAATCTGGAAAAGAATGGAGATGCTCAGTTGCTCACTCATGACCAACACTTTGTGACCCCATGGACTGTAACCTGCCAACTTCCTCTTTCCATGGGATTTCCCAGGCAAGAATGCTGGAGTGGGTTGCCATTTCCTTCTCCAGAGGATCTCCCTGACCAAGGGATGGAACCTACATCTCCTGCATTGCAGGCAGATTCTTTATGGCTGAGCCACCAGGGAAGCCCTCCTTCTCCAGTCCATATGTTCTGTTGTTCAATCACTAAGTCATGTCCAACTCTGTGACCCCATGACCTGCAGCACACCAGTCTTCCTTTTCCTTTACTGTCTTTCAGAATTTGCTCAAATTCAAGTCCATTGAGTCAATGATACTATTCAACCTTCTCATACTTTGTCGCCTATTCTCTAATCTTTCCCAGCATCAGGGAATAAGTCAGCTTTCCAATGAGTCAGCTCTTTGCATCAGGTGGCCAAAGCATTGGCGTTTCAACTTCAGCATCAGTCCTTTCAATGAATATTCAGGGTTGATTTCCTTTGGAATGATCTCCTTGCTGTCTAAGGGACTCTCAAGAGTCTTCTCCAGCATCCCATTTTGAGAGCATCAGTCTTTGATGCTCAGACTTCTTTATGGTCCAGTTCTCACTTCTGTACATGACTACTGGAAAAACCATAATTTATATATATGTGTGTGTGTATAAGTGATTCACTTTTCTGTACACCTGAAACTAAGACTATTTTGTAAGTCAACTAAACTCTAATAAAAATCTTAAAAAAAAAATAGACAAGGCTGTAAGGAATCTTCATGTGGTTTGAGCACTGAACAGATAATTGACTCTCAGAATTTTGGGGGAAAGGAGGACTTTGGGATCAGAGCTGAGTTGGAACACTGGGCTCATCAATTACTAGTTCTAGAATACTGTTTAAGATCTGACTTCTAATCTTAATGACCTCATCTGTAAAATGGGCATAAGAGTTCCTACTCAAAAAAGCACTCCAAGGTAAAATGAGATGATGCTCTTTGAAGCACCTTGATACATGGAAGATGTCTATACTGGCTGGATAGTTTCTGCCAAAGTCATGTCCTTCCTAGGACCTCAGAACATGCACTTATTTGGCAACATGGTTGATGCAAATGGAATTTTAATAAGCATGGGATCACGCTCGAGTTGCATGGGCCTTTGATCCAATATGACTAGTGTCCTTATAAGAAGAGAAGACACAGATTCAGAGATGAAGGGCATGTGATGATGGAGGTGGAGACTGGAGTGATATAGCTGCAAGTCAAGGAACACCAAGGACTGATGGCCATCACACGCAACAAGTTAGAAGGAGACAAGACAAGATCTCCTAAGAGCCCCAGAGGGGTCAACATGGCCCTGTTGACACCTTGATTTCAGACTTCCAGCCTCCAAAACTGTGAGAGAATAAATCTCTGTGTTTTAAACCATCCAGCTTGTGGTGACCGTGTTACAGCAGCTCTGGGAGTCTAATACCTGCCCCAATAAATATTTGTATAAAGAGCCTACTTCAGAATCTGGCACAGAAAGTCTGCATTTATCATCTGCCTACACTTGGTGCCTGGAGAGGCACCAAGCCTTGGAGGATGTAAAAATGATGAGTCAGGCTCCCTGACCTCCAAGGACTCAGTTCATCAAAAGCTAATTATCCCCTCTCCTCTACTGTATTCTCTTCTCCATTTAGTTCTCTGCAAACAGCTCAGCATAAACCAAACCAACCAAACAAACAGAAAACCAATCTATTTCAGATGCATTCTCATACTATGAAAATTTAGGGCATTGGTTTATTTCACAGGGAGACTACATACACACGTTCCACCTACATCTATGCTTACATATTTAATTCCGTGTGTCCCATTCATATCCCATTTGAAGTTCACGGAGATGTTCTGAGATGCCACACTCTTCCCAGGTGGTCTGTTGCCTTCAAAACTCTGACTGGGCAAAAGTAATTTATGTAGGCATATATCATGCCTTAGAAAGGCCAGTGCCGTTTCACTAGGCCCCCGTGAACACTTAGGGCTGACAGTGCCTAAATAAACTGGTTTATTTACTGCAGTAGTTACCTGTTAAAGACTAGCCGTTACGTTAAGTAACACCGAGTGCCCAGACTAATAAATTTACGGCGTGTCTCTTTGTTTTACTGGAGAATTTATTGCAGCAGTAATAATTGTCAGAGGGCGAGCCTGGTGAAAGGGCTGGTGCTTTTATGCGGGAGGATCTATCACACAGGAGGATCCATCAGCAGATCGACTTCCTGGCAGTCACATGGAGGGGGCTCTTGTGTCACCAAATCAAGCACTTACATCCTGACTTTGGGTGGACTGAAGGGGAACACAGGGTCCAGCTTCTTGGGGCAAGACCATCTCTTCTGAGTGACTCAGATAAATATAAGTGACAGGCTGTGGGTGTGAATTTTAGAAGCCCCTTGGAGACTAACTTTCATAGGTTTGAGGGGGACTTTGGGCCAGCCAGGAGAGGTGGGTGCCCAGCTTTTGAACCCTAGCTAAGTGGAGGTGGCTAGTGGAAAAAAGCATATGGAATATGTGGGATCTTCTACTCCATATTCTTAACTGAGTTTGGCTTTCTGTTTTTAGTCCAGGTTGGGGCCAGGAGGTGTGAAGCAGCGCTGTGTGATAGTTTGAAGCAGAGACTTTGGGTTAGATGTACACACACTCAGATGCTCAGTTGTGTCCAACTCTTTGCAAACCCATGAACTGTAGCCCACCAGGCTCCTCTGTCCATGGGATTCTCCAGGAAGGAATACTGGAGTGGGTTGCTATTTCCTCCTCCAGAGTATCTTCCTGACCCAGGGCTCAAACCCATGTCTCCTGTATCTCCTGCATTGGCAGGTGAATTCTTTACCACCACACCACCTGGGAAGCCCTTGGATCAGGCAGGTAAGTTCTAATCTTGAAATGGTCATTTAAAAGTTGTGTGACAATAGACAAAATGTATCAGATTTCTAGGTCATGCGTTCCTCCTCTGAAAAACTGGGATGAAATAATCATCTACTGTGTGAAGTTTTTGACCAGAAGTTTTGGACCTGCTCTTCCAAGGTCCAGGACCTAAGACATACCTATTAAATGTCAACTTCCAATGCTATTTTGATTGATTTCTTATAGACTTTTGGCACTAGACAAGAGGGAAACAGGGGAAAGAATATCTAGTCTGGCTCCTTCCTCTCTGCTTTTGTGCAGAAGGGGAAACTTTTCACATGAAAGTGTCAATGACTTGCCCAAGGTATTTCCGCAAATGTGCGGCCATCTTGGTAAGAAACCAGGAGGTCCCCCAAGTCCTAACCTTAACTTTGAGTTATTAATTCATCCTATAAAAGATTCCTGAACACCTTCTATGGCCTTAGCAGTAGCAGAGCTGGAAGAAGAGATGAAGACCTTCTGTTGCCCTGCAAAGAGGAGCCTCAGACACCTCTGGATCCCAGGTGTTAATCACAGAACCTGGTACAAAGTGTAGGAGCAGAAGTTTGTTCATTGTTCATTTGTGTCTGACTCTTTGCAACCCCATGGACTGCAGCACACCAGGCTTCCCTGTCCTTCACTATCTCCCTGAGTTTGCTCAAACTCATGTCGGTGATGCCATCCAACCATCTCATTCTCTGTCATCCCCTTCTCCTCCTGCCTTCAATCTTTCCCAGTATCAGGGTCTTTTCTAATGAGTCAACTCTTCACATCAGGTGGCCAAAGCATTGGAGCTTCAGCTTCAGCATCAATCCTTCCACTGAATATTCAGGTTTGATTTCCTTTAGGACTGAGGGGCAGGAGAGGTTTCTGAAAGGAAGAAATGATAATTCCTGCCTCACAGGGTGAGCAGTGTGATGATAAACAAGCAAAACATTTTGAGGAAATTTGGAGTAGGGTCCATGGGTCCTCAGGATGGGAAGGCTTTCTAGAGCAGGAATATCCTCTTTTTGTCTTGGCGGTGATGAGGAGCTGGCCACACAGACAACAGGGTTGGGCGATACAAACTGAAAACAGCACGTGCAGATGGTCTTTGAAGTTAGACAGAAATCTATGTGTCAGCTGGGTCTGCTTAGCTGGGCGGATGAGCTGTGTGTTGGGAGGGGGATGTCTTGAAGATTCCCACTGGCTGTGCCTTCTGCACACTCTCTGTTAGGATCCCGTGAGGCACTGGGTGTCAGGCAGGGTAGGGATTACCCTCCCTATCTTGCAGGAAACTGAGGCTTGGATGCTGAAGCAACTGGTGTAATGGGAGCATTCATTCATTCATTTGTTTATTCCACAGAGAGCCAAGTGCCTAATTTGTAGAGGCCAATGAACACTGAAATGAGAAACATTTCTCCACCAAACTAAGAATCTCACAATAGCAATGTGCTAAGTTGCTTCAGTCCTGGCTGACTCTTTGTGACCCCGTGGACTGTAGCCCTCCAGGCTCCTCTGTCTATGGGATTCTCCAGGCAAGAACACTGGAGTGGGCTGCCATGCCCTCCTCCAGGAGATTTTCTCAGTGCAGGGAGTGAACCCGCATCTCTTATGCCTCCTGCATTGGTACGTGGGTTCTTTACCACTAGTGGTATCTGGGAAGTGTCCTGCAATAGCTGTGTGCACGTGTGTGTGTGTGCACGTATGTGTGCATGTGTGTGCTGGTCGCTTCAGTTGTGTCTAACTCTTTCTGACCCAAGCAGAGCTTAATTCAAGTGAAGGGCCTGTCTGAAGTTGGGACCATGTATATCTGCACAAGTCCCAGGCCCATGAGGTCAGTCTTGGTGCCACAGATATTAACTGGGTGATTACTATATGCCAGGCATAGTTCCAGGCACTGGGGGCATGGTAGAGAACAACCAGAGGTGGTCCTTTGTTTCTTAGAGTCTAGAGGGGGAGAGACACAATAGACAAGTAAAGGAATGAATGAGTCAGTTTCAGATAATGGTAAGAGTCAAGAAGGAGACAAAGAGTTTCAGGGGTGGAGTGGAAAGGTCATCACAAAGGCCTTGCTGAGGTGGTGAGCTCATGTCTGGATGGAGAGATTTTGTAAAGATTTGGGGGAGAAGCCTTTTAGGCAAAGAAAAAGCAAAGGTCTCAGTGGTAAAGAATCTGCCTGCAATGCAGGATGTGCTAGCTCAAGGTCTGGTCCAGGAAGACCCCCTGGAGGAGGAAATGGCAACCCCCTCCAGTACTCATGCATGGAAAATCCCATGGACAGAAGAGCTTGGTGGGCTGTAGTCCATGGGATCACAAAGAGCTGGGCAGGACTGAGGAGACCAAACAACAACAATGAAGCAGGAAGAAGCTTGGAGCATTTGGAAGTAGCCACTGCGCTGGTGCGGCTGTAGGGGCAGTGAGGGGGCTGTGGCCAGATGCCACAGTCCCTGTGGGATGCGTGAAGATGCTAGGCTTTGCTCTAAATGCAGTAGGAGGCACTGGACAGTATCCAGGAGGGATGGACTGAAGCAGAGAGGCCTCTGTTCCAAGATGGCACATCACCAACCTCTCTTCTCAGCGGTCTGAGCTCCGGGGGCTCAGGTGATTCTAGCTGGCAGTATGACTCACGGATAGTGACGGGGTGGAGGATTGTTTCTGACCTACAAACTTTAGGAGAGCCGTAGACACCCACATATGTAGCTCTCCTGTAACCTGGGCCCATGAAGCCGTGGGAAAATGAGGATGGGTGACTGTGTGCCCAGGGACCTTAATCACTTGTCCCTCCAGCTCTTCTCTGATGCCAAGCTTGGTGACAAAAGTAAATAATTGTTAGACTTCCCTGGCAGTCCAGGGGTTAAGACTCCCAATTCCACAGAAGGAGAAATGTCCTATGACATCCCTTATATGCGGAATCTAAAAAGAAATGACACAAATGAACTTATTACAAAAAAAGAAAGAAACTAATGGACTTAGAGACCAAACTTAATGTTTGCTGGGCTGGGGGGTGGGGGAAAGGATAGTTAGGGATTTGGGGATGGATATGTACACACTGCTGTATTTAAAATGGATAAACAACACGGACTACTGTATAGCATATGGAACCCTACTCAATGCTGTGTGGCAGCCTGGATGAAAGGAGAGTTTTGGGGAGAATGGATGCATGTATATGTATGGCTGGGTCCCTTCACTGTCCACTTGAAACTATCACAATACTGTTAACTGGTTACACACCAAAATAAAATAAAAAGTTTAAAGAAAAAAGACTCTGCACTTCCAATGCAGGGAGTGGAGCTTTGATCCCTGGTCAGGGAACTAATATCCCATTTGCCTCAGGGTCAAAAAATGCAAATGCAAACAACAGAAGCACTATTGTAACACATTCAACACAGACTTTAAAAATTATTTACATCAAAAGGGAAATAATTGTTCTTTTATTAAAAATTCTGATAATTATTAAAAAATGCAAGCAATTAAAAGAAATGAAAAAGTTAAAAAAACCTAATTTTAAATCACTCAGGAGTAACAATTGTCAAAATTTGGTAATCATTAGTCGAGCACTTTTATGCATATTAATAGGAAACATTACAGTACAGCTAGAAAGAATATTTATAGAAAAAAGTAACTATGAATTTAATAAAAATCAAATGCATTTTTCATTTTATTTATAAAGAATAACTTGATCTTTAGATAAATATCTCTTCATTAAAAATGAGAGAAAAGTTTTGAAAAAACTTGAGATTTTTTTAGAAAAATATCTGGAGGTTAAACAGCATCTATTGAGTTTTACTGTGAAAGAGGAAGAAGTTAGCATGTCAGTATTTCCTTTTCTCAGCTCTCTAGCCCTTGATTTAAGTTAGTTACTTTGTTATTTTTTCTTGAGGTATAATGTGTTACTTGCTCTGTAAAATTTGGTCTTCAATTAAGAAAACTTTCTTTCAAGCTATCATTGAATAGTTTTTTGAGTACTTTCTTCAGAAGCATGAATTATAAGTACACTGACTCTTATTTAGCTTTTCAAATTATAACCTTTCTGTAATGCTTTTTGTTGCTTTCGTTTTCCCTTGTATTTTGTGTTATTTCTTCAAGTTTACACTCCAACTTTTTTAGGATTTTTTTTTTTTTAATGTGGACCATTTTTAAAGTCTTCAGTGAATTTGTTACAGTAGTGGTTCTTCTTCTTTTTAATTTTTTTGGTCGTGAGGCATGTGGGATCTTAGCTCTCTGACCAGGGATCAAAGCCACGCCCTCTGTACTGAAAGGTGAAGTCAACAACTGGACTGCCAGGGAAATCCTTATTCTCCAACTTTTACAAAAAATCAATTGTGTTTGTTTGTTTTTCTTACTTCTAAAGTGATTTCCATCTCTAATACTCTTAAAAATTATTTTCTGGATTATCAGTTCTTTTAGTATCTGATAATCTTTTCTTTGAACCACTGTATGCCTTCCTTTAATTCATTTATAGAAAGGAAAAAATTACCTCAACACTGTGCAGAATTGTTTTTCTAAGCTCCTTTTCCATCAACTTGAATAACTCCCCTTGCCATATACATACATATCTTTTGTTAATATTTCTTTTGGTATTACTTTGGCCACCTGATGCAAAGAGCCAACTCATTGGAAAAGACCCTTATTCTGGGAAAGGCTGAAGGCAGGAGAAGGGGACGACAGAGGATGAGATGGCTGGATGGCATCACTGACTCAATGGACATGAGTTTGAATAAACTCTGGAAGATGGTGAAGGACCTGGAAGCCTGACATACTGCAGTCCCTGGGGTCAACAAAGAGACAGACACAACTGAGTAACTGAACAACAACAAAAACAAACATCTTTTCACAGCTAAAATTTTTTCAGGTTACCTATAGACAAATGCAGAGAAGTCAATGGCACCCACTCCAGTACTCTTGCCTGGAAAATCCCATGGATGGAGGAGCCTGGTGGGCTACAGTCCATGGGGTGGCTGAGAGTTGGACACGACTCAGTGACTTCACTGTCACTTTTCACTTTCATGCATTGGAGAAGGACATGGCAACCCACTCCAGTGTTCTTGCCTGGAGAATCCCGGGGATGGCGGAGCCTGGTGGGCTGCCGTCTATGGAGTCGTACAGAGTCGGACACGACTGAAGCGGCTTAGCAGCAGCAGCAGCATAGACAAATGACATGAAGGATGGGGGTAAACTGAGCTAAGCAAATTGAAGTCACAACTCTGGGACAATCAAATCTTTCATCCTATCCACAAGGCCTGCTATCTCTCTCATCCCCTAGAGAGGTCTTGCCTGAAATTTCAACATTCAGGATTTTGCTGTGGCTACCAGCATGGCCACAAATTCTCTGTGCTACAATCGTGAATGTGCTGCCATCTTTCATTCCTGGAGATCCACTTGATATCTACCCATATCCCTCAGCTAAGAGGTAAGGACATGACCATTATGGAGCTCACTCTTCTTTAGACAATCCGGTGTTCTTGGATGGGATCTCTAAAAAGGCATTTCCTACATCTCCTGCATTTAATGCACAACCCTAGATCTTTAATCAAATATCCATTGGTTACATTGCTCAAAAATTTGACATCTTAGGGCCAGTACATTATTCTTGAGGTCAAAGCTTGAGTGTATAATTGCTGAACATCCTCCACCACGTAGATTTAGACCAGGTGGTATTTGGCAGGTATGTTCCATAGTATATGGTTTAAAGTGGTGGTAATACCCTTGCATCATTTGAAGATATGATAGTCTCATTCAGTTTTTAAAAATTACTATTTTTGGTAGTGTTTAAGAGTTGAGAGTAGAGAAAAAAATATCATTTTCTCCACCATCGTCAAGAGAATAATTGCTGTGACTCTCAGATTAAACGAGATGAGAATCTGAGGCCTTACATCTCCGTAAAGATAAGACAATCTAGTTTGAGAATTTGGGCTAGAAAGCCAAGGCGTTGCAGGTCAATATTTACATTGTGGCCACGTTTGCTAAGTGGAACTTGAGCATGACAATGATAACATTGACTACAGCAGGATGAATGCTCACTCGGATCCAGGCACTCGGCCAGATTCTTTGTTGGTTTCAGTTCTAATCCAAACAACAATCCCTGTGAGGTGAGGCTGTTTACCCCATCCTACTGGAGAGGAAAGAGGAACCCAAGAATAAAAGATCATCTGACTGAATGATACACCACTGATCTTACATTCAAGATCAAGTAAACTAACTTCAAGCCCTACTCTTGTTTTTTTTTTCCTCTGTGTTACATGTTAAAAATAAAATTTTAAGATAGTAGAAACTTCACAGAACCCAATAATTCTTTTCTGTTCCTCTGCTCTCTTTCCATTGAGTTTAATTTTCAGCGGCTATGGTAATAACCTCTTGTGGCTGCTTTGACATCAGGCCCCCTCTCCTGGTTACTCTTGCCCTGACTTACTTATTATCAGCATCTGTTCATTAACTAGTTTCTAATGAGAATTATTAACAGGTGCTTGGATAAGAAGGGTCTCTTATTGGTACTTTTACAGCTGCAGTTAACTGACTCAAGAATTCAGTCTATCCCCAACTGATATGATTTGCACCAGCCCGAAGAGAACCAACTTAAAAAGTTTGTAGAAATGTCTATTTAGGTCTTTGGCCCATTTTTTGATTGGGTCATTTATTTTTCTGGAATTGAGCTGCATAAGTTGCTTGTATATTTTTGAGATTAGTTGTTTGTCAGTTGCTTCATTTGCTATTATTTTCTCCCATTCAGAAGGCTGTCTTTTCACTTTGCTTATATTTTCCTTTGTTGTGCAGAAGCTTTTAATTTTGATTAGATCCCATTTGTTTATTTTTGCTTTAATTTCCAGAATTCTGGGGGGTGGATCATAGAGGATCCTGCTGTGATGTATGTCAGAGAGTGTTTTGCCTATGTTCTCCTCTAGGAGTTTTATAGTTTCTGGTCTTACATTTAGATCTTTAATCCATTTTGAATTTACTTTTGTGTGTGGTGTTAGAAAGTGATCTAGTTTCATTCTTTTACAAGTTGTTGACCCATTTTCCCAGCACCACTTGTTAAAGAGATTGTCTTTACTCCATTGTATATCTTTGCCTCCTTTATCAAAGATAAGGTGTCTGTAGGTGTGTTGGTTTATCTCTGGGCTTTCTATTTTGTTCCATTGATCTATATTTCTGTCTTTGTGCCAGTACCATACTGTCTTGATGACTGTGGCTTTGTAGTAGAGCTTGAAGTCAGGCAAGTTGATTCCTCCAGCTCCATTCTTCTTTCTCAAGATTGCTTTGGCTATTCGAGGTTTTTTGTATTTCCATATAAATCTTGAAATTATTTGTTCTAGTTCTGTGAAAAATACCGCTGGTAGTTTGATAGGAATTGCATTGAATTTGTAGATTGCTTTGGGTAGTATATTCATTTTCACAATATTAATTCTTCCGATCCATGAACATGGAATATTTCTCCATCTATTAGTGTCCTCTTTGATTTCTTTCATCAGTGTTTTATAGTTTTCTATATATAAGTCTTTAGTTTCTTTAGGGAGATATATTCCTAGGTATTTTATTCTTTTCATTGCAATGGTGAATGGCATTGTTTCCTTAATTTCTTTTTCTTCTTTCTCATTATTAGTGTAAAGGAATGCAAGGGATTTCTGTGTGTTGATTTTATATCCTGCAACTTGACT
>SJYQ01004788.1:319806-357131 GCA_006410935.1 Redunca redunca | reverse complement strand
GCCTTATGACCCAGCAATCCCACTGCTGGGCATACACACCGAGGAAACCAGAATAGAAAGAGACACATGTACCCCAATGTTCGTCGCAGCACTGTTTATAATAGCCAGAACATGGAAACAACCTAGATGCCCATCAGCAGATGAATGGATAAGCAAGCTGTGGTACATATACACAATGGAGTATTACTCAGCCATTAAAAAGAATACATTTGAATCAGTTCTAAGGAGATGGATGGAACTGGAGCCGATTATACAGAGTGAAGCAAGCCAGAAAGAAAAACACCGATATAGTATACTAACACATATATATGGAATTTAGAAAGATGGGGATGATGACCCTGTATGCGAGACAACAAAAGAGACTCAGATCTATAGAGTGAACTTTTGGACTCTGGGGGAGAGAGAGAGGGAGAGGGTGGGATGAGATGGGAGAATGGCATTGAAACATGTATACTATCAAGTAAGAAACGAATCGCCAGTCGATATCCGATGCAGGATGCAGGATGCAGGATGCTTGGGACTGGTGCAAGGAGAGGACCCAGAGAGATGGTATGGGGTGGGAGGTGGGAAGGGATTCATGGTTGGGAACGCTTGTACACTCGTGGTGAATTCATGTTAATGTTTGGCAAAAGCAATACAGTAATGTAAAGTAAGCTAAAGTTAAAATAAAAATTTAAAAAAATTAAAAAAAATCACCTGCATGTTTGAAAATTTAAAAACACATATTTCCAAATAACTTATGCGTTGAGGAAGAAAAAAAAAAAAAGTTTGTAAACTTGACCATGGCATCCTTTAACTCATTCAGGCAATGCAAATAAAATAATGAGAGAAAAGTACATTGAAAATATATGCTGTCTTAATCTTCCAGTTCTCTTGAGGTTTGTTTAGTCACTCAGTTGTGTCTGACTCTTTGCGACCCCATGGACTGTAGTGCTCAGGCTCCTCTGTCCATGGAATTCTCTGGGCAAGAATATTGGAGTGAGTTGGCATTTCCTTCTCCTGGGAATCTTCCCGACTGAGGGACTGAACACGCATCTCCTGCATGGACAGGCAGATTCTTTACCACTGAGCCGCCTGGCAAGCCCTCCAGTTCTCTCACTTCCCCATTATAGAATGTGCTGCGCTGTGCTTGCCAAGTTGCTTCAGTCATGTCCTATTCTGTGTGACCCCATGAGATCTTCCCAACCCAGGGATTGAACCCATGTCTCTAAAGTCTCCTGCAGTGGCAGGCAGGCTCTTTACCACTCGCACCACCTGGGAAGCCCCCATTGTACATTTCCCAATCTCCTCCTCTTGCTGTGCCCAGCTTTGACTGAGGGGATAAATTACCACCTGCCTCAATTCAGTTCAGTTCAGTCGCTCAGTCATGTCCGACTCTTTGTGACCCCATGGACTGCAGCACACCAGGCTTCCCTGTTCATCACCATCTCCCCGAGTTTGCTCAAACTCATGTCCACTGAGTTGGTGATGCCATCCAACCATCTCATCCTCTGTCGTCCCCTTCTCCTCCTGCATTCAATCTTTCCCAGCATCAAGGTCTTTTCAGATAAGTTAGTTCTTTGCATAAGGTGGTCAAAGTATTGGAGTTTCAGCTTCAGCATCAGCCCTTCCGATGAATATCAGGATTGATTTCCTTTAGGAAATCACCTGGTTAGGAGAAACAAATGAACTGCCTCCCTCTCTATGTTAATCTCCTTCCTTCAGTGGGATCCTTCTCTGATCAAGGTGGCCTATGCCAGAGGTCCCCAACCTGTGGCCCTGGACAGGTACCTCCTGTCAGATCAGCAGCAACATTCAATTGAAATAGAATGCACAATAAATCTATCACTCTTGAATCATCCCGAAACCAACCCCCACCTCCTTGTCCATGAAAAAACTGTTTTCCATGAAATCAGTTCCTGGTAACAAAATGGTTGAGGACTGCTCTGCTAGTTATCACACTCCCAGTCATGGTGGGGAGTGTTGCTGTTACCATTCTTTAATTTTTTGTATTTGTTTAAAAATAAAAGTGTTCTAAATTTGTATTATTTTCTTTAATAAGAGCAGAAGTGACCCACATTATCACCAGAACCATCCCCACCAGGGACTAGCAGCCTTGATCATGAAAACTAGTCAGACC
Source organism: Redunca redunca (assembly GCA_006410935.1). Lineage (NCBI taxonomy): Eukaryota > Metazoa > Chordata > Mammalia > Artiodactyla > Bovidae > Redunca > Redunca redunca. Next base: position 355,012 of record SJYQ01004788.1, on the reverse strand, counting down.
ATGGTTAGAAGATCTTCTGCTTAAATTCAGTGCAGTGATTGCATCAGGCCATTTTCAGAAACTTGGCTCCCTTTTCCACCCACCAGAAATACTCGTGCCCCATCCTGGAGTTGCAGCTCAGCCTCTCCTGGTCCTCTATGGGCATCTCTGTCCCTGCGCCTGGCACATGTTAACATGACCCATCTGGGGTTCTGTTTTCCTAAGGTATTCCTTGAGTTTCGTCTTCTCTAAAAGCTTCTCTTTGCTTGCTCAGAATCCAGCTCAGAGACTGGCAAAAACTTAACTGTCTAGAGCATGCTTCCCACAGGGCAGCATGAAAAGCTGATTTTTATAGAACATTGTTTGAAAAATGGCTTTGTCATGAAAGGGTGATGAAGAGGGAACTTGTTATCTGATGTCAAGATGCTGCTTTGTCACATCTGAAGTCTGACTCGACTTTTCAACGATCAAGAAGCCAAGGAACCTCTCAAACTGTTAAAAACTTGAGCCAATACAGCATATTCAGGACAGGACTGAACTGAGGCAATGACAACTCTGTTATAAAATTCACAGGTCCTTGTATATTTATACCCCTGTCTTGACACATACTCCTAGCACACATTCTATCTTTCCATATTTTCAACTTCTCTCCTGATTTTATAGAAGCATTAAACAAAAATAGGATAATAAAATTCATACCATATAAAAGCATGCCATGTAACATTTATAGATGCCACTTATGCCTTTGTTTTAAAGAATGTAAAAGGCACTGTAATGAGAATTACATAAAATTTCAAATTTTCAGCGAAAAAGGTTTTCCAGCTTTTCCTCTAACTGTTATTTTTGGCCACGCATAGTCTTCACAGAGACTCAGTGTATTCTGTAGCCAGTAAAAATTTCAGCCAGAGAAACAATAAGATCTCATTGGTGTTTTGGGAGTCTTTCCAGACAGCTGTGTGAAAGACTGGTTGAAAGGTGATAGAAAATGGAAAGTTTCTTGTAATAAGGGTAGAAGCCAGACTCCTTTCTCTCAAAAATCCTCTTCTAGTCCAAGGAACCATCATTCCAAGATTCTCACAGCCTCCCTGGGCATTTTATTTTTTGGTTTCAATGCTGCTGCGCACTAGGGTTAGAAGGGAGAAGGCTATTATATAGTTTCAGGGGCTGGAGAGTCATCTAAAAAGAAAATGATCTGACCTTCTCCTTGTACACTTGAGGAAACCAAGGACCCAGGGAAAGAAATGACCTGTCCACAGTCCCTGGGCTAGTATGAATAGGGAGACCCGCATCTGCTCCTCACAGCTGAACTCCTAGCCCCAACCAGGAGACCTGTCCTGCCTTGGCTTGAGCTGGAGACATTTACAGACCCTGACCCTCTGGGACTCAGTATTGACTCCCTGGGCCACATGAATTTCCCTCTAGTTTGGGCAACTGTGTTTCGGTTCTTTTCTAGTACCTACATCCATGTTTAGTTTTCTCAGAGCTGAATGTTCCCCATGTCAAGGGAACCGTCGTTATAGAGCTGACCAGTGCCCAGTTCCTCCAGGCCTGAGCTCCACCCAAGTCTGCTGGTCAGGATTTTTCCATCATCAGGAAATGAAACCCCAAACTGCACCTGGCTTAAACCAAATAAAAGGAGATTTACTGCATCTCATAACTGGCAAGTCCAATAGCTCTTCCTGTTTCAGACATGACTGCAGGCAGGAGCAGCTTGACGACACTCAGGTTGGTCTCTCTCCTCCACGCTGGCTTTAATTTTAGGTCATCTCTCTCCTTAAGGTGCCCCCCTCAATCTCATGAGCTCACCATCCTCGTAAGAAAGAAAGCATCCTTTCCCCACCAATTCCAGGGCTTTCTCTGCTGAGAAAGTGGGGATTACGTTCATCCCTTGTACTAAGAATGCAATAAGTCAACCTCACTTGACCATGTGGGTTGACAGTAGGAGAAGGCATTTCCCTAAAGGAAACCAGAATGTTTGTTATCAAAAGAAAACAAACAAACAAAAAAAAGGTAATCTAGCTTGGGTGGGTAAAATGAGCACACGTTGCAGAAAACCATCCTGCTTCTGGGTCATCCTGGTTTGACCACCTGCTCCTGACTTCCCTTGGCCTGGCAGCCCTCCCCAAAGTCTACTCATGGACCTCTTCAAAGATGACTGCTCTCATCCACTTTCAGAGATGGGTTGCTCCCTTTTGCTGCCTTCAGATTAGAGTGCAGCACCCTCCATCTAACAGAGATGGCTCCCTTAGGCCACCTCCTGCTGTAGCCATACCTCTATGACTCTTCATCCAGAACAGTGGACAGGACACCTCTCAGGACACCACGGTCCCAGGACTCAGTCTGGTCTCAGTTCCATTCCTTGCCTGTAGAACCCATCCTGGGTCAATAAATGGGGATACGTCTAGCTGGATCCCAGAGCCAGATCCCATCCAATGCCCTGCAGCAAGTTAATGGCACGTGGGGCATAAAGTCAGTTCTCTCATCTCCTGTGGCCTTCACACTCATCCAAGGTCATGACCACATTAGGAAATCAAGCAAAGAAATTTATGCAAAGAAGCCCTGAGTGTGAATGTCAACCAGCCTACAGTCAGAGAGAAGAATCAAAAAAGCAGTATCTAAGTTGCCACGGGGTGGTTTTGTTGCCAAAGGGCACCAAAGGACTGCCATCCTGGGAGCAAGTTCTCTGACATGCGGGGGAAGCACTGACTTTATTAACTCATGTGGGAGCGAGGGGTGGGAGGGAGATGTCCCTGGGAACTTTTGGCAGCCTTGCGGGAAAAGGATGTTGACGGTGTGTCTCACATTGAACTTGGCATAAATGGGAGTGATGGGGGTGTTCAGAAGTGATCAGATGGTACTTGCAGTTTGTCTGCGAGAGCCTAATTACTGACCTGACACCCGTTGCTTCAAATAGGCCTGGGAAGCAGCTAACTGGTGTAGAGACGCATCTGGTAACGCAATTACCCTGTCAGCTCTTTATCCACTTGCAGCCTGTCGTTAGACATGTTTCCCCCCTTGATATTCTTAAAATGCAGACTTACCAACCAGAGCAATTTAAAATGATATGTAGTTATTTTTGACTCCTTTCCTGTTGAGGGGGAACTTCATAAATGATGTCACAATAAACGAAATGTGAGAGAAAATCTCAGAAATGAAATTTGTAAGGGCAGAGACCGCGGGAGGAAAAGAAAGATCTTCGCCAGGGTTCCTGAGTGCTAATGAATTAACAGGGAAGCCGAGCTAATGAGTTCCGAGGAAGGGTTGTTGTCAGAGTTTCCAAGGTAATCGTGAAGAGTTATGGCGCCAGGGGGCAGAGTCAGAGGCATTTCAAGTAGCCCCCACGGCTCTAGGAAAGGAGAGTCAGAACATGAGGTGGGTAGGGCCCCAAACTAGGTAAAAACGCGGGAAAACAAGAGGGCTGGTGAGGAAAGATGGGAGTCCTGAGGTCCCAGACATACATGAAAGGCTGAAGATGGAGAACCCACTGTGAGCCTGCCAGTGCCTCATTTTTCTAAAAAGATAGGGAGAAGTGAAAGGAAGTGGGGAAAAGAGAGTTTTTCAGACCTGCTCCCAAGTTAGTAGGGATGGCTTGAAAGAGGAGAGTGATGGCGTGGAGGCTGAAGACTTTTGAGGTTGACCGTGTTGGGTTTGGAGACACCAGATGATTAGCAACTCCTGTGAGTTGTGTATGGATGAATTTTGTTTGCTCTACATTTGCCTGAAGAGGGATTTAAAATTCAGAGAGGTTTAATTATTTATGTGCCTAAGGCTTGCTCGGTTCCCAGGTGGTGCAACTCTGATTTCACCCAAAGATTTTGGAATTTGCTGTGGAAATACAGAGCTTCCCAGGTGGCTCAGTGGTAAAGAATCTGCCTGCAGTGCGGAAGACGTGGGTCAGGAGAAGGAAATGGCAACCCTCTCCAGTATTCTTGCCTGGAAAATCCCATGGACAAAGGAGCCTGGTGAGCTACAGTCCATGGGCTTGCAAAGAGTCAGATAAGCCTTGGCGATGAAACAACAGCAACACGTGGAAATGCAGAGAGTTTGTGGTGTAAGTGGGGGAAACAGACACTTATACACCAGCAACAATGTAATGGGAAAAAGTTCAAGAGAAACTGTTGCCCTTAGACTTATCCCCAGCCTCACACCACCAGGCTGATATTTTTCCCTTATCGGGTGTTTGTGGGCATCAGCTTAGATTGATGTCAAGCGGTCTTGTAAACTCCAGAGGTCTTTGGAAAACTGGTAAATCCTTTATGCGGATGTCTGAACAGTGTTAGACAAACAATGCTGACCAAATTACTTAGGTGAAGTCTTAAACAGATAATTCTGGTTGCTGAATCCCCAGGAGCATCTGCCACAACTCCGGGTTACCAAGGTTCTGCTCAGTACTTTCTTGTTTCCTTCGGAACCTGTCCAGCCTTGTGCAGGGAATATGACACTGAAGAGAGAAGCCAGAGTGGCCCAACAGAGCTTTCAGCCTGGGAATGGAGATTGTTGTTCAGTCGCGAAGTCGTGTCTGACTGTGCAACCCCATGAACTGTAACACACTCGGCTTCCCTGTGACTCACTGTTTCTCGGAGTTTGGTCAAACTCATGTCCATTGAGTTGATGATGCCATCCAACCATCTCATCCTGTGCCATCCCTGCTCCTCCTACCCTCAGTCTTTCCCAGCTGCAGGGTCTTTTCCAATGAGTCAGCTCTTCACATCAGGTAGCCAAAGTATTGGAGCTTTAGCTTCAGCATCAGTCCTTCCAATGAATATTCAGGGTTGATTTCCTTTAGGATTCACTGGTTTGGTCTCCTTGCTGTCCAAGGGCCTCTCAAGAGTCTTCTCCAGCACCACAGTTTGAAATCATCCTCAGTGTTCCGCCTTCTTTATGGTCCAGTTCTCACATCTGTACATGACTACTGGAAAAACCATTGCTTTGACTATTTGGGCCTTTGTCAGCTAAGTGATGGCTCTGCTTTTTAATATGCTGTCTAGGTTTGTTATAACTTTCCTTCCAAGGGGCAAGTGTCATAGTCTCCTGATGGCTAACACTTATCAATAACTTCTCACAAGGAAATCAATCACAATGCATGATTGTTGCCTTGTCTCCGTGCCTGGTCTCCTTCCTCTTTTCCAAGATGAAAGTCTCTCTTTCGCATCTCTGCCTTGTCCCTAAAAATATCCCTAATTTCACAGAGCCCAAGGGATCAGCCGAGTTCCTAGGTCCTCAGTGGATGCTTTGCACACCTCCGTGGAAGCATTCTCACATTCTCCTACAGTCGTCTCACCACCTGCTTGTCACACGGAATGCCGTGTCCACAGGTAAGTTTTACGCAGCACTGAAAATCTAGCACCAGCAGGGCAATCATGTATCAAGAGAGATGTGTTGATTTCATGGATTAACACTTGAGTGCTGGAGGAACTGGGTTCTTCTCCAAATTTCCTGTTCATAGATGATCCAAATGAAAGCTGGCTTCTCATAAATCATGGATTTATTGCATAAGACCCCAAATCTCAGAATTGATCACATTTCTTCTTTTGTATGGCTTCTAGGATGCTCAGAGACCACTTTTAGCAAAATACAGAATCATAAGGCTTGCCTTTCCAGTTACTTACCTAAGCAATTCTTTCTTTTTTTTTCCTTCTTACTGTAAGATCACTCTGATTCCTCTCTCTGTAGCCATGTCAACTTTTTTCTTTTTTAAAAGAGGAGCTCAAAAGACTGTTCTATCCGTCTGTGTCTCTTTTGCTGTCTCGCATACAGGGTTATTGTTACCATCTTTCTAAATTCCATATATATGTGTTAGTATACTGTACTGGTGTTTTTCTTTCTGGCTTACTTCACTCTGTATAATAGGTTCCAGTTTCGACGCATGATACTGGATGCTTGGGGCTGGTGCACTGGGACGACCCAGAGGGATGGTATGGGGACGTAGGAGGGAGCGAGGTTCAGGATGGGGAACATGTGTATACCTGTGGTGGATTCATGTTGATGTATGGCAAAACCAATACGATACTGTAAAGTAGTTAACCTCCAATTAAAATAAATAAATTTATATATTAAAAAAGAGGAGCTAGAAACTTCTTTTTAAATGATCAGGTTATTAGAGTTATCTGGTGGCCACACTCCTTCAATGACTTGGTGACTGACTGTAGACTCACTGCGTGCTCCTTAGTGATAACCTCCCCTGTCTCATTTTTCCCTGAGGGTCTCTTAGACAAAATACGGTATTGCACACAAGCACATTCAAATGAAAAATCCTATCATTGGTGATAACTTCAAATGATAGAATCTTAATAAACTTTCTGTGTTTGATTGGCTGGGATAACGAGAGATACATATCATGTGTGATAGCTGCACGACAGAAGATAAGCTGGTCATCATTTTCAGATAAAAACGCCCATCCATCCACAGATTGCAATCAGGGGGCTGCCACAGAGTTCTTAGTCTATTCCAGTTAATTAAATGCTAAATGAAATTCAGAGTTCTGGCTCCTAGAGATTCAACAGTCTGTCGCCATGTGCTGCAAAGGCAGAGGATGCAGTCTGAAAGTTTTGCAGAGGAGCGAGTAGCTGCTCACGAAATCCTTGTCCTGTTCCCTTCCTCAGAGAACTCGTCTGCAGGACTGAAGGTGGGAATTCTTGAGCCCCCTTCTTGCTCTGGCTGCTGAGGGCCACAGATTCTGAGAACTAGACAAAAGCATCTTTGGGGGCTGAGTGGTAAAGACTTTTCCTGTAATGCGGGACACACAGGTTCCATCTCTATGTGGGGAAGATCTCCTGAAGGAGGAAATGGTAACCCTCTCCAGTAATCTTGCTTGGGAGATCCCTTGGATAGAAGAGCCTGGTGGACAATGGTCCATGGGTTCACAAAGTGTCTGACATGACTTGGATACTGAGCCCAAGCATGAGCATCTTTGGAGGACCATTGTTCTCCTACCAAACGCAACATACAATATATTGAGAGGAAAGGAAAGTAGATGGGTAAGAAATTGACAAAGACATAATAGGAGATTTTTTATCTCCTAGAGCTGAAAAGATAGATGAGTAATTGGATTGAATGAACTCTCTTAGGAAGGGGCAGAATGAGGGGAAAATGACTCATTTCTAGACACGTCAGTGTGATATTGGAGACGCAGAATAAAGCACTTTCCTAAATGTTTTGAGAGAGAGAGTTGAAGAGAAGAGGAAGGCGAGAGAGAGGAAGAGAAAAAGGAAGAGGAAAAGAAAGAGATTAAGGAAGAGAGGTTTGGGGAGGGAGAGAGCAAAGAGGTGGGATCCAAGAGCAGAGAGGGGCTGAGAGTCTGGAATCGAAGGATGGGTCAGTGGATATCTTATCTGATCTCTAGTGCCTTCCTGACCTGCATGCAGTGGAAGCCAGCTTTCCCAATTTGGGTTCTGAACTGTTAGCCATCATTACTTGCTTAGCTCTGCTACCCCAAGGTCAATCTATGCATCATCGTGTTGCAGAAAGTACACTGACCAAACTCAGTACAACTAGGTCAGCTAATCAACATAGTTCTTTGGGAGTTTTTCTTATTCCAAATGTCAGCCTGGATTTGTCACTGGGGAGGAAGCCTATGTTACCTTGCCTCTGGAAATCTGCCAATATCCATGCCTGCTGGGGAAGCATTATGGTGCTAGAATATTCTAGAAAGAGCCTTATTGCTAGGCACTATTTAGACAAAGATTGTATCAAGGGAAAGACAAAGAAGGCTTCAGTTTAAGTTGATATGTGTGTATGCTGTCTCCTTAGTCGTGTCCAACTCTTTGCGACCCTATGAACTGTAGCCCACCAGGCTCTTCTGTCCATGGAATTTTCCAGGCAAGAATACTGGAGTGGGTAGCCATTTCCTCCTCCAGGGGATCTTCCCGACCCAGGGATCGAACCTGCATCTCTTATGTCTCCTGCACTGGCAGGTGGTTTTTTACCACTAGCTCCGTAAACTTGTGACTATCATAATATTCAATAACATGCAGACTCATTGATGTGGCCGGCTTGTTTGCTTGGTTGAATTTCTGAGCTAACGAGTCCTTCAATTTTGTTTTCTGACTGGTTTATTCATATTCTCTTCTGGACAAATACTTATGGCACACCCTCCTGTGGCTGTGGAATGCAGCGGCTGCCTTGACCATGTCTGTACACGCTGCTTTCCTGCCTAGAATGCCCATTCTTCCTGATCTGAGTTTGGTCCTCTTCAAGACTTACCTGAGCTCTCCTTTACCCAAAGCCTTTGCTTCCCCTGGACCCCAACCTAGCCAGGGTCAGCTGCTCCTCTGGACTTTATTTCTGACCATAGACCCCCTAGACATATTCTCATTGGAGCTTAGTATCAGGGTATCAGTCACTTCTCCTGAAGAACTGGCCAGTTTGTTCTGCTCTGGTAGTGAAAGCATTGGATGGGTCATGTTCTCTTCTTTGCCTTGGTGACCAGGAGCTGAGGGACCAGAGATTATACTGACTTTTCTACTCTCCCAAATAATGGCATTACTCTGTTTCTTGTTTCTATTTTCAATTTCATTTTATTTTCATAATGTGCAATTACTATGTTTTTATGAAACTCCCTTAAATCCTTTCTATCAATAACATAAGGTATAGGTAAATGAGTATACATATAAATATGTATATAAGAAGGTTTGGGAAAAAACAAAACAAAACAGGCCTGATTGTACACTCCCCCAGGGACTGAACCCTTAGGAATCATTGCCGTAGTCATGATTCTCATCGCCATGATCACCATCATTATCAGGGTCATCATCACCGCTACCATCACCAGCAACATCACTATGGGACTTTACAGATTACAAAACAATTGTGCATGCATCTCTCCTGTGATCTAATTTTAAATCTCACAGAACCCTTTGATGTTACCCACAGGTTCAGTTCAGTTCAGTCGCTCAGTCATGTCCAGCTCTTTGCAACCTCATGGACTGCAGCACACTAGGCTTCCCTGTCCATCAAAAACTCCCGGAGCTTATTCAAACTCATGTCCATCGAGTTGGTGATGCCATCCAACCATCTCATCCTCTGTTGAACCCTTCTCCTCCTGCCTTCAATCTTTCCCAGCATCAAGGTCTTTTCTAATGAGTCAGTTCTTCACATCAGGTAGCCAAAGGATTGGGGTTTCAGCTTTAGCATCAGTCCTTCCAATGAATATTCAGGACTGATTTCTTTTAGGATTTACTGGTTTGATCTCCCTGCAGTCCAAGGGACTCTCAAGAGTCTTCTCCAACACCACAGTTCAAAAGCATCAATTCTTCAGTGCTCAGCCTTCTTTATGGTTCAACTCTCTCATCCATACAAGACTACTGGGAAGACCATAGCTTTGACTAAGATGGAACTTTGTTGGCAAAGTAATGTCTCTGTTTTTTAATATGCTGTCTAGCTTGGTCATAGCTTTTCTTCCAGGGAGCAAGCATCTTTTAATTTCATGGCGGCAGTCACCATCTGCAGTGATTTTGAAATGAAGTGAAGTTGCTCAGTCATGTCTGACTCTTTGAGACCCCATGGACTGTAGCCTACCATGCTCCTCCATCCATGGGATTTTCCAGGCAAGAGTACTGGAGTGGGTTGCCATTTCCTTCTCCAGAGGATCTTCCCAACCCAGGGATCAAACCTGGGTCTCCCACATTGTAGGCAGACACTTTACCATCTGAGCCACCAGGGAAGTGATTTTGGAGCCCCCCCAAATAAAGTAGTAAACCCACAGGTAGCACCCTTCATTTGTTCTGTAAGGTGAAAAGGAAAGGGTTAAGTCAAAAAGTTGTCCTCCTGATGCACAGTCAATCTGTGTCTAATGTTGCCCTGACTGTCCCCTTGTGGATGCTGCCTTGTCCTGGAGTTGCTCATTTTGTTAGACTGTATTTGTAGATTCCAAGTTCAGATTTAGCTTCTTTTTTAAAGTTTTGAACACTTGATCATTAGGGAAACGTTTCTAAAAACAATTTTAGAAAAAAAAAGATGTCCATTCAGCTTTGTTTTCTCCCTTAGACAGAAGAATATTAGAGGTACAGAAAGTTAATGGCATCCAAAGCCACAAAAGAAATAAATGACCAACCACAGTTTGAACCCATCTGTTGCTGGAGATCAAGGTGTCTTTCCAGGGCACCCTGTCCCGCTGACTGCTCCAGGTATCAGCAGCTCCCTGATACTTCTTACATCTCTTCCCAGGAAGACTCTGGTCTCTCCCTGCTGGAAGACTTGAGCTGCTTCCTCTGAACTGAGGATTCCGGATCCATTCCTTCAACCCTCAGCACTTTCTTCAGACCATGGACCTAGAGAAACAACCTGACCTGAGAACCTTCCACCTCACGACAAAAATGAAGTGGAAACGTGAACCCTGTTTATTTTGAGGCATGAGTCTTGTTGGTATAACAAGGCAGAGGCCATGCTGCAAAGGCATGATGTCTACACCTGTCCGCGAAGAGATGGGGCCCATGCACATTCTGCAGCAATCCATCACTGTTAAGCTAGGATTGCATGTCTTTCTATGACTCTTAATTTACCTCTCCAGTGGCATTTTCTATATGTACCTATTAGCGCCTTATATTCTGGTCAAATTGGATAATTATTGCATTTGTCTTTGCCCACCTTCCCTCTTTTTTTATAGCTTTGCATTTTGCCTGGCTTAGGTACTCAGTAAGGGTATACTGATCATGCTGAATGCCACTGAACTGTCAAATAGCTGAACATATATAATTGTGGACTTCTCTACTGTCTGAGACCCCTCGTATCTCTACTGTCCACCCACAGAGAAGGAAATCAAGAGTTGCCCCTGACAGAAATATAACCAAGATCTCAGAATACAAGATTCGAGTGACACTGAAAGTATCTCAAGGACAAGAGAGCTTCTGCTCACGAAAAGATTTCTCTTTATGACACGTTCTGAACCTATTTGTCATGGTCTAATTATAGACAACTCAACGAGTAGAGCTGGCTTATCTTTTCATGAGGGATTCTTGGATGAGTAACTTTGCAACCTAGGGCATCTTCTGAAATTCACACCAAAATGTTTGTCTTTTAGAGTGACCTGGGTTTTCTTCTTTACCACTTAATGTATATTTATGATGCACCCACTAAGGATCAAGCTTAGCTAGGCACATTGAAATACAGAACTAGAAAAGAGGTCAGACCCTGACAGCACAACGTGGTTTGCATAAGAGAAGGAAGTAGCTCTTCTTTTAAAATACAAAGAGAAGAGTGTGAGTGACCAGAAAGAGTGAGAGCTCTCAGAAGTGAGTGGAGAAGGCCAGTGTAGATGGCTCTGGGGGCTCTGGGAGGGACACGGACATGAGGAAATAGGCAACATGGGTCCAGGTCAGGATTGGCCTTGAGGAGCTGCAGAAGGCTTTATACCAGATGTGGGTGGCTTTGGGAGAGGCTAGAGTTGGAGTATGAACAACGAACGATGTATGGAAATTTTGTGGGTGTTATCACTGAAAACACAGCATGGATTAGTGATGACCTGAACCGCAAGGGGGACAGGGCCTCCAACACATGATGGCTGTAGAATCTTACAGTGTTGGTGATGCATTTTAGGAAGCGTGGTAGAAAGGAGGCTATCAAAGTTCCTACAAGATTTCTGGGCCAAGGAAGTGAGTAATGGAAATCTTGGAGCAACGACGTGAGATGGAATAGGATAAAGTAGCTAACATTTGTTGTGCACTTCAGTTTGGTTGTTGTTCAGTTGCAAAGTCGTACTGGACTCTTTGCAACCCATGGACTGTAGCAGGCCAGGCTCCCCCATCCTCCATTATCTTCTGGAGTTTGCTCAGATTCATGTCCATTAAGTTGGCGATGCTATCTAACCATCTCATCCTCTGTTGTACCCTTCTTTTGCCTTCAATCTTTGCCAGCATCAGGATCTTTTCCCATGAGTCAGCTCATTGCATCAGGTGGCCAAAGAATTTGAGCTTTGGCTTCAGCATAAAGTCCTTCCAATGAATAGTCAAGACTGATTTCTTTTAGGATTGACGGATTGGATCTCCTTGCTGTCCAAGGGACTCCCAAGTCTTCTCCAGCACCACAGTTCCTAAGCATCCATTCTTTGGTGCTCAATCTTCTTTATGGTCCAACTCTCACATCCATACACAACTACTTCAGCTAACAACATGGTAAGATAGGAATTGATATTATCTTCATGTAAAAATAAGAAAATGGAGGCAGAGAAGGTGGTTAAGTCACTTGCCTGAGTAAATTGAAGAGACAGAATTTTCACCCTGGTATTCCAGCATGAGTGTCACACCCTTGATATTGCTTGGCAGTAAAAATGAACACACTAATCAGAGATGGACCACAGAAAAAGTATGCTCTGTGTAATTGCCTGGCTAGAAGATTCTTTCCTTTACAGAAGGATTCACTTCAGGGTTGCAAACAGAATGTTAGTGAACATGGGATAAGATTTGTTAAATAGTTTCCCTGACACACACACACACACACACACACACACACACACACTCACACACAAAACGCTTCTGCACATAAGCTATTGAGGAAGCAGTCTCAATAAAAGAAATTACATTAGTGTTTAATGCCATTGTTATGTTGGGTGTGATAGCAACCAGCCTAAATCAATGCCCAATCACCCCTACCTAACAGGGTGTTAAGGATCCCCCAAAGATGTTCCCTGGGGGACATCTTCCTACATCCTGTTCTGCCCCGGGTGCCTAGCTGGATCTTGGGCTGTTGGTTCATTGACCAATTTTAGATCTGCCGTTGCCTCTTGGACACTTTGTTGGGTATTCCTACATGCCAGAAATTGAATTGAGCCCTTCATGTGCATTTTTGGGTCACTTGATTGGCCAAAAAAAAAAAAAAAAAAAANAAAAAAAAAAAAAAAAAAAAACCCTCAAAAACTGGTGCGTACGCATCATAAACCCTACTATGTAGATGAGAAACTGGCGGTGGCCTGTAAGGGGCATGGGCTAATACGACCCATCTCCGTCCTCATCTGCAGCCATCCAGTGACCCTCCTCCTCTGAGCCCTAGAGGCCTTTTTCAGATCCCTGGTTGTACCTCACCCCTGGCTCAATGCACTCTCAGCCATTTAAATAACTGACCCCTCTCACCCATCCCTGGCTGAATAGGTTTCCCAATCTTGTTCCAGGGAACTGGTGCCCCTGGGCTCCGGTATTTACATCCCTTTGGAGTAAGGACAAGTGAGGGCCTGTAAGACAATCACACTCCTTTTACTTTCCCATGCCAAAGGCCCTGGGCTAGTTTGACCTCTTAAATCTCCCAATTTCCAACAGATTTGTGAGATTTCAGAAGAGCTTCTTTTGACCTCCTCCAAAGAAAGACTTCTGTGCAGCAAAAATTTGCAAGGAGATTTGCAAAGGTGATTTGCTACTGCTCTGCTGGATTAAAAAATACCATGGAAAAAAGAAAAACCCCAAGTTTCTACTCATGTATTTATAAAAAAAGACATTTGGCTGATTACAACTTGTTAGATCTGCTGCTTCTCTAGTTCCATTTAGGAAAAAAAAATGTGACTTTATATTCCCACCCACTGATTTCCAACTAAAACAGAACTTAGTTGCCTGCTGATCCTGCTGGCTTTTTAAATGAAAAACTTATTCCTTTTAAACTACTGGAAAATTATATCTAAAAATCAGCATAATTCCATTGCCTATTCTTTCTGGATTTCTTGAATAATACAACGTTGGTTTCTGGAACTCTGCATATTCGGATGTACCAATTTGGTTACCAACACATTAATGCATGTTAACTGATAATGTATATCACTGCACAGAATCCATTTCTACATATTAGTTAATATAACCCGAGTTAAGATGTTTTGCTCTCTAATTTAATTATATCTCTTGTAGATGGGGCTTTAGTAAACTTACAGAGGTTTTATAACAGTGTTATATGTGTGTGTGTTCAGTCACTTGGTCCTGTCTGACTGTTTGCAGCCACATGGACCATAGCCTGCAAGGCTCCTCTGTCCATGGACATTTCCAGGCAAGAATACTGGAGTGGGTTGTCATTTCCTTCTCCAAGGGATCTTTCTGACCCAGGAATTGGACCTGCATCTTCTGCATTGCAGGTGGATTCTTTCTACCATGCCACCAGGGAAGATTATATATAATATCATGTTGAATATATTCTCTATATACTCCAAATTCTTGACTCATTGAATCATGAGCAGTAAAAAGATTACATTGTTGTTTTAATCCACTGAGTTTTGTTACACAGCCGTGAGTAACTAGAACAGCTAGTGTCTAGCCAGAGTCTGGTACGCACCACGCTCTACCTCCAGCCACTCTCATTAATCCAGCTATAAATAAACCCTGGCAGATCCCTTCCAAAAGATTATCTATATTCAATTTTACTTACAGAGAACTCAGAAGCTGTGAAATTTTCCATTTTAGCACTACCTCATTATCTGAAAGGAATTGCATCAAACATCTAATTTAAATTCTTCTCCCGGTGTGAAATCTCAGGTCCTGGACTAGTGCAGATATGATATGTGGCAGCTTTCAAGTAGGTGGAGGTAGCGGCTGAACCAGTGTTGACACCAAGCTTGCATACAGAAAGCCAGCGCCATTCCATGGCTAAGTCATCAGATTTAGGAAGGGTGGAGCCGTTCATGGAAGATGTATCATTAGATTGGGATCCTAGAAGACAGAGAGTTTGGCCTGGGCAGTGGAGTGCAGGAGAGAGAAGGACAGGAAGCTCTGGACGGGGCCCAAGGACTTTTCATGGGTTTGTGGAAACCATTCTGTACATGGTGTCAACAGTGTAGTATGAAGCTAGACCTACAGGTATCTCTGCTGAAGGGGTGAAGTAATAAATAGCTGCATGCATGCGTGAAAACAAAGGATGGTGCCAGCAATAATGCCTAGCATTTTAGTACTGCTGTAGCAGGAGTTGTGCTAGTTCAGTTCAGTTCAGTCGCTCAGTCGTGTCTGACTCTTTGCGACCCCATGAATCACAGCACGCCAGGCCTCCCTGTCCATCACCAACTCCCGGAGTTCACTCAGACTCACGTCCATTGAGTCAGTGGTGCCATCCAGCCATCTCATCCTGGGTCGTCCCCTTCTCCTCCTGCCCCCAATCCCTCCCAGCATCAGGTGGCCAATGAGTCAGCTCTTTTCCAATGAGTCAACTCTTCACATGAGGTGGCCAAAGTACTGGAGTTTCAGCTTTAGCATCATTCCTTCCAAAGAAATCCCAGGTCTGATCTCCTTCAGAATGGACTGGTTGGCTCTCCTTGCAGTCCAAGGGACTCTCAAGAGTCTTCTCCAACACCACAGTTCAAAAGCATCAATTCTTCGGTGCTCAGCCTTCTTCACAGTCCAACTCTCACATCCATACATGACCACAGGAAAAACCATAGCCTTGACTAGACGGACCTTAGTTGGCAAAGTAATGTCTCTGCTTTTGAATATGCTATCTAGGTTGGTCATAACTTTTCTTCCAAGGAGTAAGTGTCTTTTCATTTCATGGCTGCAGTCACCATCTGCAGTGATTTTGCAGCCCAAAAAAATAAAGTTTGACACCGTCTCCACTGTTTCCCCATCTATTTCCCATGAAGTGATAAGCCCTACCTATATTAGCTCATCTGATTCTCACCACATCCTTATGTGGTTGATACTTTTGTTTTCCTCTTCTTTTGTGGAAGTTGAGGCTGAGAGTAGTGAAAGGTTATTTCCCCAAGGCTGTAAATGGAGGCAACAGAGCCTGAGTGTGCTTTTGGAGTGGTTGGATATCGGAGCCCAGAGTCTTTCACATGAGCCTGTGCTACTTTCTAGGTGAGATTGAAGATAGTATAGAGGGCTGATCTCAGGCAGCCTTCATTATATCAATGGTATGGGCGCCACATCTGCGATCTGACTCATGAAGAGTCAGCGTGATTCTCGTATTTGTAAAACAGAAATGGAGACACAGACATAGAGAACAAACACACGAGGACCAACGGGGGAATGTGGGGAGTGGGGTGGACTGGGAGATTGGGACTGACACGTATATATTATTGATACTATGTATAAAATAGACAACTAATGACAACCTCCTGTACAGCTTAGGGAACCATACTTAGTGTTCTGTGCTGATGTAAATGGGAAGGAAATCCAAGAAAAAAGAGACAAATATATACACAAAGCTGGCTCACATTGCTATACAGTAGAAACTAACCCACCATTGTAAAGCAACTATATTCTAATCAAAATTAAAAAAATAGTCAACATGATTCTTTTTTAAAATGCAAAATCATCCAGAAGCATTATAGGAATAAGATATTGAGTCTGCCACACAGCATACAGAAGGCTCCTGAAATAATACTCTCTTTCTACTCCTAGTAAACTCACACATTTTGTTATGTATTCATTCACTGGACAAAAATCCCAGGCGAGGTAACTCTGTGCCAGGCACAGTGTTCCAGAAATGCAGAGACACGGGAAGGTAGACCTGGGAATAAAGAAGAGGGGGCACTTCCTTAAGGTGTGAAACATGTGGCCTCCATGAAACAAAGGGCACTGTGAGGGAATATGCTGGGGTGATGGGGGAAAGTGTTACAGAGGAAAACGGCGCTTTTGAGGAATGCAGGTGGATCAGGAAAAGCAGGAGGGTGTTGTTTAATCAGGAAGAGTTAACAAATGCAAGGAATAAAAGCTTCAGCAAAAAGAGCTTGTTTGGGACTTTATGTAAGAACCTGGTTCCCAGAAATTAGTACCATCCCAATACCACAGGAATATCATTGGTCCCAGTGGGTACATGAGGTCAAAGAGGCTTTTACCTCCTACCCTTCGTTCCATTGGCAGTGCCTATGGGGCCTGGAGATCCTTAGTGTTGGGAGGGAGCAGCCATCCATGTGACTGGGGCAGTCAGCTCTGGCTGCATGAAATTTGAACAGCGTTTGCTTTGAACAATTCTATCTTCATTGTTATCTCATCAAAAACAAACAATTGCACAGTCAGCTCTGGAAAGCCAGGTAATAATATGCAATTCTTCGACTGTCCTCTGTAACCTTTTTTATTTTCTCACATGTCCTTAAAAAGACAGATAGAGCTACAGATGATTATCAGGTAAGGAGAGAAAAAGATAAGCAAACACAAAGTAATAATACAGTTCTCCGAAATCATTGGCTGTTTCCTGGCCAAGGATGTGCACTCAAAGAGGCCGTTACTTAACGTCTTACTCTGCTTCTTAATAAAAATCTCACGAAAGCAGGGTGTGTTCTCATCCTCGCCCTCGGCTATTTCTGGAGGCTCTGGAGAGCAGCCTGTCTCTCTGGTTTTCGTCCTGCTGTGCCATCTCTTTCTTTCCATCACCAAGGTCTTCCAAACCTCCCACCAGAGTGGACAGACAGGCGGGTGGCCAGCACTCAAGGTTCACACAAAGCTTCTGTTCTCTCCCGAGCCCTTTCAGATCAGTCTGATTTCTTCATTGTCCCCTGATCACAGAGCACATAGCTACCTTTCCATGTTGGTTCAAGCAATCTCTCCAGCTCAACAAGCTCTTCCCTTCTCACTTTGTTGATACCACTTTTTTGGGGGAAGTGGGGATGGGGATAGTGTAGAAAAAGATAGCAGTGCCTGAAGCCCGTCAGACTTGAGTGTGGACTTGCACACAGCACTGAGTGCAGCCCTTAGGACCCAGTAGACACTCCTGAATGTTTTGTGCATGGGTGGTTCCTACGATCAACCCGTCTCTAAATCCTGTCCATTCCAGCTCCAGCTCAACTTACACAAGGCAGACCTTTAGAATGGAAGGAACCAATGATGGGCATCTTGGTCTCTCCTCTGTGAACAATGAATGTGAACCTTGTACCCTCCAGGCTTTAAGAGAAAACTCTTCTTAAACCTAAGTTAAGGGGAGCTTCTCCAGAACACTGATCCTTGATGCGATTTCCAATCTCTAGAGACACTGGAAGTGGGTTACGTGTAGCCACACTCCCTACTCTGTACACACAACCCACCAGATGTGTGAGTCTTGCTCTCTGGAAACTCCACAGAAATTCAGAGAAGGGACAGGAGTGAGTCCCTCCTTCGGGACTCATTTCTTCTTTACTCACATGACCCAGACCTACCAGTCTTCAACACCTCACTTAGCCCTTGGTTGGTCCAATTGCCAGATAAAACACAGAACAGCCTGTTCAGTTTGAATTTCAGTAAATGCCCTTTTTAGTGTAAAACTGTGTGTGTGTGTGTGTGTGCTTAGCCATGTCTGATTCTTTGCAAACCCATGGACTGTAGCCCACCAGGATCCTCTGTCCATGGGATTCTCTAGACAAGAATACTGGAGTGGATTGCCATTTCCTTCTCTAGGGGATCTTCCCAACCCAGAAACTGAACACTCTCTCTGGCATTGGCAGGTGGATTCTTTACCACTGTACCACCTGGAAGGTATAAGTATGTGCTAAGTATCAAACAGGGCATACCTACAGCTGACTCATTAGAAAAGACCTCGATGCTGGGAAAGATTGAGGCAAAAGGAGAAGAGGGCGGCAGGGGAAGAGATGATTGGATGGCATCACCAATTCAATGGACATGAACTTGGGAGAATTCCAGAAGATGGGGAGGGACGGGGAGGCTTGGTTTGCTGCAGTCCATGGGGTCACAAAGAGTCAGACTTAACTTAGTAGCTGAACAACAACAAAAACATTAAGAAAAAGATTGTTTATCAGAAAGTCAAACTTCTTGAAGAACCTCTGGCTCTCCGGGCCGGGTATCATCCTCTGTGTGTCCCCACGGCCTGTGCACATCCCCAGGGCAAACCCTCACACCATCCCGACTGACTGGGTGGTCCTCCTCCCATCCTTTCTCTTCCTCCCCTTCCTCCCATCAGCAGACCCTGCTGGCTCCACCAGCCCAGCCTGAGACCGAGTGGCCTCTCCCCGGGGTTATTATTGTCATTCTTGCCTGGCTGAGTCCTTGTCTCCATCCTCGTCCGCTGCCTCTGTTCTCTGTACAGAGTGCTTTCTCTGACATGTGAGTCTGTGAAGTCACAACCCTGCTCAGAACATTCAGAATCAAATCCAAAGTCCTTCCAGCGCCTGTGAGGCATTCTGTTCCTTTGCAGAGATGCCCTCCTCCCCTGCTGACCCTGCTTCCTCCTCGGGAAGGTTGAGCACCTCCCGGGGCAAGGCTGTGACTCCCTCCACCATTTGCCCTCATGGGTCCCTCTCTCTACTCACATCACCTAATCAGAGAGCCTCTCCTGCCCCTGGGCCTAAAACCTCCCTTACAAACCTCCCTCCTCTGCTCTCTGCCTAATTTTCTTAACATCGATTATCAGCATGTGGTATATTGCATATTTGTATATTACTTACTTATGGACTGTCTTCCCCACTACAATTTCTGAAAAGGCAAGAATTCATGCTGCTTTGCACACTCCTATATACCACTGCTTAGCACAATGCCCAGCATACAGTAGGTACTTGATAAATACTCATTGAATGACTGAAGGAATGAATGGAAATTTATATGTCCCACTTTTCCATAAGTTGGGGAGCCTTTGGATGTCCAGAGGCTGCCTCCAAATACCCAGTTCCTAGCAGTAGACCAGAGACATGGTAGGAACTTTCCAAAGTCCCAATGCCTAACAGAAGGCAGGCACATAGTAGGACCTTCATGTATGCTACTTTTACTGAACAGTTGCAAATACATTGCAATAACTCTGGCTCTTGCCTATGAAGCAGCAGGTCTTGATTAACATGTTTCTGGAAATCCATTAGAATGGTACGGGATTTGAAGACAGCTACTGAAGAAAATTTTGTACAGAAGAACTGTACAAAAAAAGATCTTCATGACCCAGATAATCATGATGGTGTAATCACTCATCTAGAGACAGACATCCTGGAATGTGAAGTCAAGTGGCCCTTGGAAAGCATCGCTACGAACAAAGCTAGTGGAGGTGATGGAATTCCAGTTGAGAAAGGTGATGCTGTGAAAGTGTTGCACTCAATATGCCAGCAAGTTTGGAAAACTCAGCAGTGGCCACAGGACTGGAAAAGGTCAGTTTTCATTCCAATTCCAAAGAAAGGCAATGCCAAAGAATGCTCAAACTACTGCACAATTGCACTCATCTCACATGCTAGTAAAGTAATGCTCAAAATTCTCCAAGCCAGGCTTCAGCAATACATGAACCATGAACTCCCTGATGTTCAAGTTGGTTTTAGAAAAGGCGGAGGAACCAGAGATCAAATTGCCAACATCCGCTGGATCATGGTAAAAGCAAGAGAGTTCCAGAAAAATATCTATTTCTGCTTTATTGACTATGCCAAACCCTTTGACTGTGTGGATCACAATAAACTGTGGAAAATTCTGAGAGATGGGAATACCAGACCATCTCACCTGCCTCTTGGGAAATCTATATGCAGGTCAGGAAGCAGCAGTTAGAACTGGACATGGAACAACAGACTGGTTCCAAATAGGAAAAGAAGTACATCAAGGCTGTATATTGTCACCCTGCTTATTTAACTTCTATGCAGAGTACATCATGAGAAACACTGGACTGGAACACAAGCTGGAATCAAGATTGCTGGGAGAAATATAAATAACCTCAGATATGCAGATGATGCCACCCTTATGGCAGAAAGTAAAGAGGAACTGAAAAGCCTCTTGATGAAAGTGAAAGAGGAGAGTGAAAAAGTTGGCTTAAAGCTCAACATTCAGAAAACGAAGATCATGGCATCCAGTCCCGTCACTTCATGGGCAATAGATGGGGAAACAGTGGAAACAGTGTAGGACTTTATTTTTTTGGGTTCCAAAATCACTGCAGATGGTGACTGCAGCCATGAAATTAAAAGACACTTACTCCTTGGAAGAAAAGTTATGACCAACCTAGATAGCATATTGAAAAGCAGAGACATTACTTTGCTGACTAAGGTCCGTCTAGTCAAGGCTATGGTTTTTCCTGTGGTCATGTATGGATGTGAGAGTTGGGCTGTGAAGAAGGCTGAGCGCCGAAGAATTGATGCTTTTGAACTGTGGTGTTGGAGAAGACTCTTGAGAGTCCCTTGGACTGCAAGGAGATCCAACCAGTCCATTCTGAAGGAGATCAGCCCTGGGATTTCTTTGGAAGGAATGATGCTAAAGCTGAAGCTCCAGTACTTTGGCCACCTCATGCGAAGAGTTGACTCATTGGAAAAGAGCTGACTCATTGGCCACCTGATGCTGGGAGGGATTGGGGGCAGGAGGAGAAGGGGACGACAGAGGATGAGATGGCTGGACAGCATCACGGACTCGATGGACATGAGTCTGAGTGAACTCTGGGAGTTGATGATGGACAGGGAGGCCTGGCATGCTGCGATTCATGGGGTTGCAAAGAGTTGGACACGACTGAGTGACTGAACTGATCTGAACTGAAGAAAATTTAACAACAGCAACAAAAAATATAGAATCACAGTCTTGGAAGACTTTGCTTTGAGTGTTGCAGACATTTTTTATAGATCCTGACTTCAAGCTTTCTCTCCTGAACTTTCTTTTGAAAGTTCAGAACTACTAAACAGTCAGATATATTTGTTGAGAAAAAGACGTACGAACAAAGACTACAACAAACATCCCCAGTTAGGAGGAGAATAAGCAGATAAAGGAAGCTGGCTCTTGCATGGGGGTGCAGTGAGCAACACTGGGAATGGAAGGATTTAAAACTTCCCCTTACGAGGAGTGGAGATTATGACTCATATGAACGCTTGCTTATTAGTGACAAGGTATCCCAGTTTGCCACCAGGAGGTAAAGACATGCCTCAGGAATGAATGTTGAATATTTATTAACAGGTTTCTACTATGGTAATTAGTGGACCTGATCCTTTCATCTTACCAAAAATTATGATAAATGTATGATATGATCTTTGCTCTCGAAGGATCCATGTTCCAGACAGTGCATTTGAGAACATTCTGCCACAAAGGGGGGATTTTTGTGCCCTCTGATAAGGCAGCAGCAAGTTGCAAGTGGCTATTGACAGACGCCTTGGCTAGTGCCACCAAGAAACTGGACTTTCATACGTATGTACCTGTAATTGATTTACATGAGTGTCACTTAGGGCCAGCGGCTTTGGATAGTGTCATCCTAAGGTAAGCAGAGCTTAGAAAGAAAGGTGGTGGTTGGGACAGGTGGGCAAAGCGGATGAGCTCCCCAGAGCCCCGGGGATGAGGAGTCTAAATTTGGACTTGGCTCTAACTCTCTTCCTGTCCGTGCCTTAGTGTTCTTGTCTCTAAAGTGGGCATGAAGTTAGCTCCTGATCCATGTATGTGGTTGTTAAAATAATTAAGTGACCTGCTGTGTAACTGTGCTTGTAAATAACAGTATTGCAGGCTACACTTAAAAACCTGTTAAGGACACATTCCATGTAAAGTATATGCTTGAAAGTGAAGTGAAAGTGAAAGTTGCTCGGTCACGTCTGACTCTTTGTGACCCACGGACTTTACAGTCCATGGAATTCTCTAGGCCAGAATCCTGGAGTGGGTAGTTGTTGCCTTCTCCAGAGGATCTTCCCAACCCCGGGGTCGAACCCAGGTCTCCCGCATCACAGCGGATTCTTTACAAGCGAAGCCCAACAGCACTGGAGTGGCTAGCCTATCCCTTCTCCAGTGGATGTTCCTGACCCAGCAATTGAACCGGGTCTCCTGCATGCAGGCAGATTCTTTACCAACTGAGCTATCAGGGAAGACCAAAAGTATGTGCTGCTTACCTCACTCAGTAAAATAAAGAAATTTAAAAAATATAGATGAGTTAGTTTGGATAAAGCATGTGAGACACCCCTGACACATGGTCAACTCTTGGTAAATGCCTTCTATGAATACATAGGGTAATTATTTACGGAGGGAGGAGGCTTGAGAGTGGCCTCTCTGTTTATCAACTCTACCTCTGTATGTAGTAAAGTCTCAGGGATGTATGCCATAATTTTCATTAACCCAACATGTTTTATTGATGCCCTACTGTGTGTACTGAGGCTTCCCCAGTGGCTCAGCGGTAAAGAATCCACCTGCCAATGCAGGGGATGTGGGTTTGATCCCTGGGTCAGGAAGGGCCCCCAGAGAAGGAATGGCAACCCACTCCAGTATTCTTGCCTGGGAAATCCCACGGACAGAGGAGCCTCATGGGCTGGGGGTCATGGCTGACCCTCATGGGGTCACAAAGAGTCAGACAGGACTGAGTGACTAAACAACACTGCGTGCACCAGAAGTTCGGGATGAGAGCATGCACAACATTGATGCTATTCTCCAGATGCTCCCAGTCTGGCAGAGAATATATGCTGAATGTTTCAGCTCGTTCATTTATTCATCAATAATTCACTTTAGACCTACCATGTGTTAGCTCTCTCTTGTCTTTGGGATTTTTTTTGGTGAATGTGGAAGCCAAGGACCCCACTCTTATTTTGTTACATTCTAACAGGGATGGGAGACAACCTATCAATGATCCATCAGTCAATTAAGAACAGTGACGTGTAACAGAGCAAACCTTAAAGAAGGGGAATGGGATGGAGACTGAGTACTCAGTCAAGGCAAGATTGATGCTGAGAAACAGTGATGAAGAGGCTGCCATGAAACATTGTTCAGAAGGTTTCCAAGCAGGGAAGGCTAACTCAAAATGTGAATCGTTGAAGTGGGAGGAGGTGAAGAGGTTGCACAAATCGGGACGGTAGCCACGGAGGTGGAAGAGAATGGCATTATTCCAGATACACTTGGGGATGGAATCAACTGAACTTCCTTATGGATTCTATTCGAGTAGTTAGGAAAAGAGAGAAACGGGATTTTGGTTGGAACACCTGGTACTGTTCATTGATGTGGGAAAACTAGATAGGGTAGTTTCTACTGGTCTGTTTTGCCTCTTTGCTTTGCTGTATCCTGGCTCCTTCTAAAGCTCCATGGGACAAACCGGGAGAGGACAAATATGCAAGAAATAGATTTTGAGGATTTACTGCCTGCAAGATGCTGTCTAGCCATCTGAACATTTCCACCTTTAGCATCTATGGCTAAGAAGTTTTCTGAGATGTTCTCTGTATAAAGGTCTCTCATTTCAGTTCAGTCACTCAGTCATGTCTGACTCTTTGTGATCCCATGGACTGCAGCACACCAGGCCTCCCTGTCTATTACCAACTCCTGGAGGTTGCTCAAACTCATGTCCATCAAGTCGGTGATGTCATCCAACCATCTCATCCTCTGTCATCCACTTCTCCTCCTGCCTTCAATCTTTCCCAGCATCAGAGTATTTTCCAGAGTCAGTTCTTTGCATCAGGTGGCCAAAGGATTGGAGATTCAGCTTCAGCATCAGTTCTTCCAATGCATATTCAGGACTGATTTCCTTTAGGATTGACTTGGTTTGAGCTTCTTATAGTCCAAGGGACTCTCAAGAGTCTTCTCTAACACCATGGTTCAAAAGCATCAATTCTTTGGTGCTCAGCTTTCTGTATTGTCCAACTCTCACATCTATACATAACTACTGGAAAAAGCATAGCTTGACTAGATGAGCTTTGTCAGCAAAGTAATGTCTCTGCTTTTTAATATGCTGTCTAGGTTGGTCATAGCTTTTCTTCCAGGGAGCAAGCATCTTTTTTATTTCACGGCTGCAGTCACCATCTGCAGTGATTTTGGAGCCCAAGAAAATAAAGTCTCTATGTATTTATAAAAGAGAAAACAACAACTACTGCTTGTCCAGAGGGAAAACAAAGACTAAATAATTCTGAAGAAGTAGAATATATTGACGCTTTTCTTCCTTTCCCCTCAATGTTATATCACAAGCATTTCTCCATGTGGCCCGGATTGAGCCTAGGTCTACCACCATTTTATGCCTCCCAAGGCTGAAGTTCTTAGTTTCCTATATTTACATGAAAGGGCACTTAACTGAAAATTGCACTTCCACTTACATTAAAGTTGTTTCTATTTTAGTGTATTTTCCCTGATTATAACATCATTATCTAATCTTTGCAGAAAATTTAGAATGCAAAGTGCAAGGGGAAAGAAATATCACCCATGATCCCTCAATATTATGATATCATTCTATTTCACTGATGTCTGCAATGCAATTTGGAAATGTTTTGAAATTATTTCTGAGAAAGCATTGTATAAACACATTTTAAGACTTCAAACAGTGTATAGCATATATGGTGAAAAAGAGATCTCTCTTCCTCTAAGCTCCAGCTTTTTCAGCTACCCAAATGTGACCTTTTTTACAAGCTTTTCTAAAAATTTCCAAGAGCGTCTGTGACAAAGGTCTGTATAGTTTAAAGCTATGGTTTTTCCAGTAGTCATGTATGAATGAGTGTGAGAACTGGACCATAAAGAAAACTGAGCACTGGAGAATTGATGCTTTCAAACTGTGGTGCTGGAGAAGACTCTTGAGAGTCCCTTGGACTGCAAGGAGATACCAGTCAATCCTAAAGGAAATCAACCCTGAATATTCATTGGAAGGACTGATGCTGAAGCTAAAGCTCCAATACTTTGGCCTCCTGATGAAAAGAGCCGAGTCATTGGAAAAGACCCTAATGCTGGGAAATATTGAGGGTGAGAGGAGAAGGGGATGACAGAAGATGAGATGGTTGGATGGCATCATTGACTCAATGGACATGAGTCTGAGCAAACTCAGGTAGATGGTGAAAGACAGGGAAGCTGAACAGCCTGAAGTTCATGGGGTGGTAAAGAGTTGGACACGACTTAGCAACAGAACAACTGAGTGTGCAAATGGGTTTCCTGTATATTCCATACACATGTTGCTCTTCTTTGATTGCTTGTTTATACACATTTGGGTATGCATTAGACTGTTAACTTTTCTTGCTTCCCCTTCAATATTCGATATCATGCTGATGGCACATTCAGATTTATTTAACTCGTTAACTAGCTACGTGGCATTCAATTTACCTAGATGCCACAGCGTAACCAGTCTTCTTACCTGTGATTAACAGATTACCTCAACTTGCTGCCTTCTGTTTTTCCCCCTGAGAATTTCATTATTTGAAGGTTGTCTGTCTTTACTCTCCGTTTGCCTTTTAGATCTTCTTTTTATTCATGATATTCTGCTATTTCTTTATAACATATCCAAATGTATACTTTTGTTTATGTTGCTTGTACTCAGTATACACTACCTTGGGACTCACATATTTCTTTATGTTTGAAAAATTCTTAGCTATCATCTCTTTAAATATTTTCCCCCATCTTGCCTTCTCTTCTTCCGATCTCCTGTTGGTCATAGCTTTGGACATTTCCAGAGTCCTTTCAAGTATTTTAATTTCTCATGAACATCTCCTATCTCTTCATCTCTCTATACTACAGTCTCCTTAAATTCCTCAGTCTTATGTTCTATTTCATAAGTTTAGTCTGAGTGTGTCCCGTGTATGGTTTAAATATTGAGAATTTTAGCCACCATTCTGTATTTTACAATGATTGTTTTCTTATTTAAATCTATTAGCTTAAAATCTATATCTTAGTACTTGATACATGCCTATTTTTTTTTAATAGTCACATACAACAATACAGTATCTCCTATCTTGCTGTATATTTACTATTCATTCTTCTATCACTTTGAGAAATTTATTCTTATTTTTGGAGTCTTTTCCCAATTGCATAAATATTTCCATTTCCTTAGGGGGTAATCCACTTTCACTTGGTTATGTTTAGATAACTTGTATCATGTCAACTTTCCTATGTGGCTTGAAATTGTCATCTGTAAACTCTTCTCGAGTGGAGATTTCTAATTTCTGCTCTTATCCTTCTCTAAGTCATTGCTTCAAGATGACCTCCCCATCTTTCTGGGGCTTGACTTTCTCTAGTTTCCCCACATCTGAACCTGGTGATGGGGGAAACATACAGCCTGGACTCTGGGCTGAATGAAGAGGCTGGATTGAGTTTACTGGACTTGGAGCTGTTTTCCTAGGAGTATGTATGGTTGAATATATTTTATTTTATGCAAAGAAAAGTGAAAGAGGTGTTTGCTAACTGTTTGTTCCGGGACTCAGCAGGTGTTCACTGCACTTTCCCCATGGGCATATATGTTTTCAACTGTCCTTGCAGGTAGCTGAGACCTTGGAGATGAGTAACGGTCAGTAGAATGTGAGCAGAGGAGATACACACCACTTCCACAACTGGCTCACGAAACTCCCCACAGTGAGCCTCCCTTCTCTCTTCCTTCAACTGTCAGCTGGACGTCCACTGCCCACTGGGGCCACCTCGGGAGTCACAGGTGGAAAGTGGCTGAGACTTGATCCCTGAATTTCTGGGAGTGGAGTCTCTCTCTATCACACTATCATGGGCAGTAATTTTTTTGCTATTGAGAAATAAACTTCTTTTGGGTTGACTCATGAGACTTGGAGGCTTAGCTGTACAGCAATAAAACTAATACATGTCTCCCTTGTTCTTCTGAGCTTATGCCTTTAAAAATATTATTTCACTGTCATCTGAGTGAGTGGTGTTTCAGGAAGGAACATGTTCAAGCCACCATGTTTCAGTAGCATCTTTCTTCTTTTGCTTTCTCTCAGGGGATTCTTACTGCTCTGGCATTCTGAGAGGGCCTCCATCCTATTTTTGAGTGTGTGCATTTATTTGTTTTTAAAAATAGCTTTACTATCATTTCTATGGACTGGGTGCAGGGAGAGGGGAGCTCAGCTTGTGCTTAGATTGCCATCTTCAAACCAGTTTAATGCACTGCCAGATTCTATTTGCTAATATTTTATTTAGGATTTTTCATCAATATTCATATGCAAGATTGGCCTGTAGTTTTATTTTATGCTTTCTGTCAGATTTAAAAATCAATGTTAGGGAGGCTTCACAAAAAGAATTTAGAAGCCTCCCTCCTCTCCCTATGCTGAGAAAGAACCCATTCTTTAGAGATCTGAAGGAGTTCATGAACAGAACCATCTCAATCGAGGGCTTTTTGGAAGAATAGTTTTTTAAAAAAGGTCTTCAGTTTCTTCTATGACAGTATTTTTGGTCAAATAATCTATCCATCTGTGATCAATTTGTTCATTTATGATGTTTTAGAAAAAAAATCAGTTTCATTAAGAGTTTTATTTGTACAGTCTTAAGCACATTATCCTCTTTCCTTTATTTTCCATTTCTCTGCTTATTTTTTAATTCTCACATTTTTATTTAGTTATTCATACTTTCAAAGATTTATTTTCTTGACTAGCTTATCTAAGCTTTTTAAAAAATGACTCGTTGTTAAACAAGTTCTTACATTCATTTTTTCTACCAATTTTTTTTTGAAATTCATTGTTTTCTGTTTTTTATCATTTGCACTCATTTTGATTGTTTCTGTTTATCTCATATTTCTTGCACGGATCTTTTCCTATTTCTTTTGTTAAATGCTTCCTATATTTTAATTGATTTTTCCTAGCAACATAAAATTTCAAAAATTTAAACATTTTGTTTTGAATGTGGTTTTAACAAAACCGGTTAAGGGATTAGTGTTCATATAATTGTAACTTTAAGTTAGGAAGATGTTCATATAATTGTAACTTTAAGTTAGGAAGATGTTCTACCATTAAGGAGAATTCCTTTTAAGATGGAATTTGTGAGCATGTGTGTCTTATTTTATTAATTTCCAGGTGGCATACAGTCCTTACCACTCTGCCATTTTTATTCTATTACATTGTGTTTAGAAAATATCTGAGCTATAGCTGTCTGAGAAAATTTGGTGAGGTTTTCTTTGTGACCTCTCGATTACACATTTTTGGTAAATATTCCATAGGACCTTGAAAAGAACACGTAATGCTCCTCCCACAGATCACTTTTGTAGTGACCTGGGGCAGGTGTCTGCCAGGTGTTGAGGCTGCCAAGACTTTCTGGGACACCTTTGCTATGGTTGGAGTGTGTTAAGCCCAAGGCTTACTCAAAGCCTCCCCATGGTTGGGACTCATAAAATTACTCCTCTCCCCTAACTGCTTTTGTGGCTAAACTCAGGCACTTGGCTCAGACCCCACTAACAATGTTCACCATGGTGGTACTTCTGTTGGGAAGTGAGCGTCTTGAGAAACATATACAAGTGTCAAACCAGAATTTAGCAAGTGGAAGGATTTAAGACCAGTAGGTGGAGCAGGGTTGAGTCCTGGGACAGAAGGGGCTTTGAACTGGCAGTGAAGAAAATGTCCCCATCTGCCCACTTTATAATCACCATCTGGGGACTCTTCCTGAGGGTGTGTCCATTAGCATGGCTCTGCAGACATGGTCCAAATTTTGTGAACCACTGATTAGCTTTGATGAATTCTGTTTTTGTGCTTAATCAGCCAGAGACAGCTGTTGTTGCAACTTCAAATCCTGAATGTTTCATAAGCATAAAAATCAATTCTATATATTGTGTAATTATATATATCAAGTATCCATAAATTAGTTCATCTTACACTATTTGGGTTGTCTGTATCCTGACTTTATTTTTTTTAGGTTTCTAAAGCCTTTTAATTTTGAAGTGATTGTAGATTCATGTTTTATTTTACTTTATCTCATTTAAATTATTATTCTCATGGGCTGAGAGAGGTACATTAAATATCCTAACATTATTTTGTGTTTTTTTTCTGTTTCTTTTTGCATTTACTACATTTTTGTTCATTAATTTTGCCATTATTTTCATTATTGTATGAAGACTGAAGACTATGTCATCTCCACTGTGGCTTGTCTTCTCATTAAAAATGGTCAGATCTCCTTTAAATCTCTGTGCCTTGAATTTATCCTTGTCTGACATTTTAATGTCAAAATGTACTTTGAGGAGTGTGTGTGTATGTTTGTATGTATGGTTCAGTTTTCTTCTAATACCTTAGAAGGTCTATAGTGGGTTTTCTTTCACTTCTTCTAATAATTGCATTTATTGCTATAAATTTGTGGACTATACATTGTTCTTACTTTTTCAGACAGTATTTACTGAAATGTATACATGGTAAGGTTCTTGGTTTCCTCCCATGTGCCCTCTCTCCTTCTTTCCATACCATCTAATTTTGGTTTGTGACATCATTATTTTTATTTATTCAAGTGAATACTTCACACCTTTAAACAGTATACTTACATGTTTTCTTTATTCATCAGCTTTAAATATCATTGTATTGACCTTTCAGCCCTCATTACACAAAAAAAGGAGGTTGGCATTCATATCACGACTTTCCCTTCCTTTCGCTTCTGATATTTTTATAGTTTCAATGTAGTAGCTGATAGAATACACATTTTACGTGATAGCAACATTTTCCTACAGCTCTGGTATATTTGTTTGAATTAGTTCACTTAAATTAAATATAATAACTATCACCATTTTTTATAGTATCTTCTTTATTCCTGGATTGGCAACAGAGCAACTTTTAATAGTTCCTTTAAGAAGAGATAATGGAAGTTCTCTTTATAGAGCTGTGAAGGTCTAAAAATAATCATTTGTTCTTTATTCTAAATGGAAATTTGGCTGGGTATAAAATTATTTTCTGACCTTTCCCTGAGGACTCTAAAAATACTCTTTCACTTTATTGTAGCATTGACTGTCTCAGAGAGAAGCCTAAAGGTAGGTTGACTTTTTACTTTTGTAGATGAGTTGACTTTCTTTCCCTGGCTATAGGATTTCTTCTTTCTTTCTTTTTGAGTATTTATTATTATTTTAATTTATTTAGTTTTTAATTGAAAGGTAATTGCTTTAAAGAATTTTGTTGTTTTCTCTCAAACCTCACCATGAATCAGCCATAGGTATACATATATCCCTTCCCTCTTGAACCTCCTTCCCATCTCCTCCCCATCCCATGCCTCTAGGTTGATACAGAGCCCTTGTTTGTGTTTCCTGAGACATATAGCAAATTACCGTTGGCTATCTATTTTACATATGGTAATATAAGTTTTCAGGTTACTCTCTCCATACATGTCACCCTCTTCTCCCCTCTCCTCATGTCCATAAGTCTGTTCTCTACGTCTATTTCTCCATTGCTTTTGTGCAAATAAATTCTTTGGTATCCTCTTTCTAGATTCCGTATATATGCATTCAGTTCAGTTCAGTTCAGTCACTCAGTCATGTCCGACTCTTTGCAGCTCTATGAACTGCAGCTCGCCAGGCCTCCCTGTCCATCACCAACTCCCGAAGTTCACTCAGACTCACGTTCATCAAGTCCGTGATGCCATCCAGCCATCTCATCCTCTGTCATCCCCTTCTCCTCCTGCCCCCAATCCCTCCCAGCATCAGAATCTTTTCCAATGAGTCAACTCTTCGCATGAGGTGGCCAAAGTACTGGAGTTTCAGCTTTAGCATCATTCCTTCCAAAGAACACCCAGGGCTGATCTCCTTCAGAATAGACTGGTTGGTTCTCCTTGCAGTCCAAGGAACGCTCAAGAGTCTTCTCCAACACCACAGTTCAAAAGCATCAATTCTTTGGTGCTCAGCTTTCTTCACAGTCCAACTCTCACATCCATACATGTCTACTGGAAAAACCATAGCCTTGACTAGACGGACCTTAGTTGGCAAAGTAATGTCTATTTTTGAATA
Organism: Redunca redunca; assembly: GCA_006410935.1. NCBI lineage: Eukaryota > Metazoa > Chordata > Mammalia > Artiodactyla > Bovidae > Redunca > Redunca redunca. The sequence continues at coordinate 323,662 of SJYQ01004788.1, read as the reverse complement.
TACTATCTAGGTTGGTCATAACTATTCTTCCAAGGAGCAAGCATCTTTTAATTTCATGGCTGCAATCACCATCTGCAGTGCTTTTAGAGCCCCAAAAAACAAAGTCTGACACTATTTCCACTGTTTCCCATCTATTTCCCATGAAGTGATGGGACCGGATGCCATGATCTTCGTTTTCTGAATGTTGAGCTTTAAGCCAACTTTTTCGCTTTCCTCTTTCACTTTCATCAAGAGGCTTTTTAGTTCTCTTCACTTTCTGCCATAAGGGTGGTGTCATCTGCATCTCTGAGGTTATTGATATTTCTTCCAGCAATCTTGATTCCAGCTTGTGTTTCTTCCAGTCCAGCGTTTCTCACGATGTACTCTGCATATAAGTTAAATAAGCAGGGTGACAATATACAGCCTTGATGTACTCCTTTTCCTATTTGGAACCAGTCTGTTGTTCCATGTGCAGTTCTAACTGTTGCTTCCTGACCTGCATGCGTTGCTATACAATATTTATCTTTCTCTTTGTGACTTATTTCACTCTGCATAATAGGCTTTAGGTTCATCCACTATGTTAGAACTGATTCAGATGTGTTCCTTTTATTGGCTGAGTAATACTTCATTGTGTATATGTACCACAAGTTCTTTATTCATTCACTGATGGACATCTAGGTTGCTTCCATGTTCTGGCTATTGTAAATAGTGCTGCAATGAATGATGAGATACATGTATCTCTTTCAATTTTAAACTTCTCAGGGTATATGCCCATTTTATTTTAAGCTACCTGTGGAAATCATTTTCCTTGCCAATATTTGATTTAGGAGTAGGCATGTGACCTGTTTTGACCAAAGAGAAACCTGGGAAAATCCACTGGGGGACTTCTAGGAAAAATTTCCCTACCCTTGACAGTCAAGTTTTCTCTTCTTCCTCTAGATATGCGCTCTCTAATATGATAGCCACTAGGCACAGGTGGCTATTTAAAAGTAAATTAATTAAAATTAAGTGAAATTTAAAATTCAATTCCTCAGTCACACTAGGTACATGTCAAACACTCAGTGTTTACCCGGGGCTAGTGTCTGTCATATGGGACAGTGCAGACACAGAGTATTTCCATCACTGCAGAAAGTTCTATAGGATAATGTTGTACCTGTATATTTCCAGCTTGGATTTGATGCAGAAACAGTGGTAGCCATCTGAAAAACACTGAAAGGGGCTAAGAAATGCAAGTGAAATGAGATAACTGAAATTTTGAAAGGCTGGCTTCCATGATAGCTCAGATGGTAGAGAATCTGTCTGCAGTGCAGGAGACCTCGGTTCAATTCCTGGGTCGAGAAGATCCCCGGGAGAAGCGATAGGCTACCCACTCCAGTATTCTTGGGCTTCCCTGGTGGCTCAGTTGGTAAAGAATCCGCCTGCAATGCAGGAGACCTGGGTTCGATCCCTGGGTTAGGAAGATCCCCTGGAGGAGGGCATGGCAATCCACTCCAGTATTCTTGCTTGGAAAATTCCATCGACAGAGGAGCCTGGCTGGCTATAGTCCTTGGGGTAGTAAAGAGTCGGATACGACTGAGTGACTTTCACTTCAGGGTACATGCCTAAAAGTGGGATTGCTAGGTCATATGCTGGTTTTGTTCCTAGATTTTAAGGAATCTCCATACCGTCTTCCATAGTGACTATATCAATTGACATTCTCACCAACAGTGCAAGAGGGTTCCCTTTTCTCCACACCCTCTCCAGAATTTATTGTTTGTAGACATTCTGATGATGGCCATTCTGACCGGTGTGAGGTGACATCTCATTGTAGTTTTAATTTGCATTTCTCTAATAATGAGCGATGTTGAGCATCTTTTCATGCGTTTGTTAGCCATCTGCATGTCTTCTTTGGAGAAATGTCTGTTTAAGTCTTTCCCCCACTTTTTGATTGGGTTATTGGTTTTTCTGGTATTGAGTTGTATGATCTGCTTGTATATTTTGGAAATTAATTCCTTGTCAGTTGTTGCATTTGCTATTATTTTCTCCCATTCTGAGGGTTGTCTTTTCACCTTGCTTATAGTTTCCTTTGCTGTGCAAAAGCTTTTAAGTTTAATCGGGTCCCACTTGTTTACTTTTATTTTTATTTCCATTACTCAAGGAGGTGGGTTATAGAGGATCTGGCTTTGATTTACGTCATCAAGTGTTCTGCCTATGTTTTCCTCTAAGAGTTTTATAGTTTCTGGTCTTACATTTAGGTCTTTAATCCATTTTTAGTTTATCTTTGAGCATGGTGTTATGAAGTGTTCTAATTTCACTCTTTTACATGTAGCTGTCCAGTTTTCCCAGCACCACTTATTGAAGAGGTTGTCTCTGCCCTATTGTACATTCTTGCCTATTTTGTCAAAAATAAGGTACCCATAGGTTCTTCTTTATTTTCGAGGTTTAGTAACTCTAATAAAATGTGCCTCTCTGCCTCAACTTATTTGGGAACAGTTGACCATTTCAAAGAGTAGATTCAAGTGCTTGTTTCAAAGATACTTTTTTAAAAATATTACTTCTTTGGACAGTTTGTGTGTTCTCTCTGTTTTTTTCTTTAATTTCAGTCACCAATTTGCATAGTTTGGATCTCCTTTGATACCTTTCACAACTATTGCATTTTATTCCATAATTTTAAACTTTTGGCTATTTTTTTCAATTTTACCCCATTCAGTTTACAAGTCTGTCCTCCATGCCCCAGGTCATTATTATGGCAGAATCTATTTCTTATTTATTGCTGACAAAATGATCTTTACTTATTTGATGGTTTTTTCTCTTTTATTTTTTCTAGCTCTTTGCCAGTTTTGTTTTTATTCTGTTGTCTTTTTTAAAAATTGGCTTCTTGTGTTTCTACTTTGATGCTTTACTTTGCAGAGGTTATTATTCCTTTTAATGAGGTCATGTGAGGTCATACTGTTGCTCTACTGAATACCAAGCTTTTTCTGAGGTGTGTTTATTACCTCCTTATTACCTCCTCCAGTGTTTCTGCTGCTCTCAGACTAGGATTTTGGTGATGGCCGTTTGTCAGGTTTTAGTTTTCCTTCATCTGTAAAGCAGGGAGTCCCCTCCGAGGGAGCCTTGTGCTGCTGGACTGTGTGAAAGAGAAAGGCCGGGAAAGGGTGGGGGCTCGGCGGCAACGTGTGTCGGGGAGAGAGTCTGAGTGCCTTCTGTTGGCCACGGAGACTCTCCGCTACCCCTGTGTTTTAAAGAATCCGTGGTGTTCTCGCTTTGCCATACTGGGTATCCTATTTCAACATATTCACTTAATGATAGTTCAGTGTTTGCTTCAGAATATATCTCCTGGTTTTATGAAAAAAATATTTTTGAAAATTTTAATTCTCTTCATTTTGTGTTTGTCTTAGAAATAGTGTGACTAGAAGAGTATGGATTCATCTACTACACACTGACTATGTACTTTTAAAACTGATATTCTCCTTCCGGTTGACATTCTCCTTCCAATGTTTAATTAGTCTTATAATAATTTATATGGTTTTAATTTTTGTACTTTAAATAATCCTCTGTTAGTCTTAGGTGTATAAGGTTTTATCTGCTTATGTGGTTGTTTCTTTAGGGGCTGACACTTAGAAATGAAATTATTGGGTAAAGATGTGAACACTGCTAGGGCCTTTGATTTATGTTTAAAATTGTTGTTTATAAATTTTTCTCTACATTTCTTCCAACAATGTGTCAGAATGCAGCAGAAATCCCTCTCTTCATAAACTCCCTCCTGTAACATTGACTAGTATTATAAAAAGCCCTTGATCAGTTGACAAAATTCATAGTAAATTTAATTTATTTAAAAATAAAATTATTTTTTCTTTTGTGTGCTTTTATTATCTGTTCATATTCTTTATCTTATTAT
>SJYQ01004788.1:240207-314248 GCA_006410935.1 Redunca redunca | reverse complement strand
TTTTTTTTTTTAATTTACTTTAATTTAATTTTTTTTAATTTTTATTTTAACTTTAGTTTACTTTACAATACTGTATTGGTTTTGCCATACATTGACATGAATCCACCACGAGTGAGAGCCATTTTGGTTATTTCTTTAAAGTCTCAGATTTAGATTAGTTAAAACAATGTGCTTACTTATTTTGTTGTTGTTGTTTAGCTGCTAAGTTGTGTTCGACTCTCTGCAGCCCCATGGCCTGCAGCACACCAGGGTCCCCTGTCCTTCACTATCTCCTGGGGTTTGCTCAAATTCATGACCACTGACTCAGCGACCCAAAGGGCTCTCAAGAGTTTACTCCAGGACCACAGATACTTATTTCAAGGTTTGTTAAATCAATTACCAAACTGTTTTTCTGCTAAAGTAACTCAATTTACAAAATTTTTTTTGCCAGTGAGCATGTTCATTTTACAACGTCTTGTTAGATCTGAGACCAAAATTCAGTAGTGGTTTGGGCTCAACCTCAGGTTTTCCATGATTTTATGCTCATTGACAGTTCTTAAATACCATCATTCAGTTCCTAATATTGATCAATTTCAGTGGTTTTGTATACACAGTCAACTAAATTTTTGGAGACAGGTTTTTGAGGACAGATAAATGTTCTGACCTCTTGTCTGGTGAAGAGTAAATGACTTTCTTTTGTATTCACTCATGAACGATTGTTTTGTTGGGTCTAATTCACCTGGAGTCAAATTTTGCTCCTCAAATCTCTGTAGATGTTTATTCATGATTTTCTGTCAGTTAATCTTGAAGAAGGTAGAATCTATCCTGCGTTTTATTCCTTCTTAAGTCATATACATTATATGTTGGGTATTGTAGGACTTTTTTTTTTTTTTTCCTTTCTCCTTGCATTTGCTTCTTTTTGATTTTTTTTCCCCTCTCTTAACAAGATCAGCCTTTCTGCTTAAAATACCCTGGCCTCCTTTCAATCTTCATGCTACTTCTATTCTGATTCTCCTGACTTTTTACTCACAATCCCCTTTAACTCAGATAGTCAACAGTTTTTCTTATTCTTGTTTCTTTTCTCATCCTCTACTGAATTGTTTTAAATTCCTTGTTTTACAAAAAAGAAAAAAAAATGTTGTTGTTCTAAATTCTAAAAGATCTATTCCCCTTTACATTTGGTCACTGATTTAAATTTTCCATGGCGCCACTTCTCATCTTCGCAGACCTGGAGCATCTTAGCGCTGGTCCAACCCTTTCTCACCTCACTTGTCTCCTTTTTCTTCTCGCAGAGTTCTTTGCTTTGGCATTATTCCTTTTCATGACTTTCAGCTGGACCCCACTGACGATACTCGAGCATGCAGACCATTTTCCTTTTCAAATCAGTCAGCACTAAATCATTCTCTGTGCCCTGTTTCCTCATGGACGGTTCAAGCTCCTGTTGTCTTTCCCCTCCTTTTGTTCTGCGGTGTTGTTCTTTCTAATAAGCCCCGTTCACTGTTGACTCATCCTCAAGCAAGGAGAGAGCTTTCCAGATCCCAAGCTGGCCAAAGCTGAGATGCGTATACAGTGTCCCCATGTGTGCCCTCTCTCATTTGCAGATTATACACACCCTGAGCTCCTCAGGGCCAAACATCTATACTAATGTAAGAATAAACACAGTGGACATGGTGACACAACCTGTTTCTGGTTAAGGGTTAGCACATTAATACAGTCAATATAATGAGTTCTATACATACATGAGCTCATTTATTCTCCCAACGACTCGGCATTATCTATTGCAGTAAATTTCACAGCTGAGAACACTGGGGACTGGAAAAGTGTACACCTTAATGGAGGCTGTCCATCCAGCCAAGACTGCAAAATCTGGTTTTTATCTCACCCCATATTAAGGGATGGGTCTGGTGGGTTCATAGAAAGGGGCACTGTGCACCCAGGATGCCCCTTTTCTTAGTCTCAAGGTCAGAGTCAGCACAGAGGACACGTGCAAAACTATCATTTCCAAGATGAGCCACTTTCAGGACCTTCCATCTCTGAGTCTGCTCGATGTGCCTCAGATACAGAGACCACACCTTCCAAAGCCTGTCGTGCCACCACTGTGTGCCCAGGACTTTGGATCCACTTCTTTTCTGAGGGTTGCAGTCTCTTGAAAACTAGAAAACAGTGAGACGAGTGGTAAGACTGGGACTAGCTGGCCTCCAGGGTCTATAATCTGCTCTGTGCCATGTGAAGTACTTTAACTGTATTAATCCTGTTGATTACTCACAGAATCCCTGGGAAAGAGATGCTGTTAGCAAGCATTCCCATTTTACAGCTATAAGTACTGAGTCAGGGCAGTCCTGATGCCTCCCCTTCTTACGCGGTTGTTGGAGGAGGAGGGGAGGCAGCAGTGAGGTCCTGATAATGAAATGAGACAGTGAGCTCCTTACTTTGGTTGCATCTTCCATGTCTGTCTCAGAGGACCACTGAAGGTGGGCACAGGGTCTTTCCCCTTATTTTCGGGAAGGAGGGTTCGATTTCTGAGCAGTGGTAAAACAGGACAATGTCAATCTTTAGTCTTGTTCCCTGAGTTACACACCCAGGCTTGCTCTTGCCAGATGTTTGCACAGGGCTGATTATCAAGCCTCCTTTTAAGTGATGATTCAGTGAGCTTTTGTTCTCCATCTTTCTGAGCCTCTGATTTCTCATCAGTAAACTAGTAACTTTGACAGTCCTGCCTTTAGAGGGTGGTGGTGAGTACTAAGTAGAAACTGTGTCAAGCCCTTATCACACCATCTGGGTCAAAAATTTCGAGGCTCGAAAATGTTTATCATGTTTACCGTTATTTTTCTGTGTTCAGAATTACTGTAGTAAGAAACTGTAGGAAATTATATCCGAAGCTGCCAGTTTGATGCCCTTTTAAAAGCCGAACCAACACAGGCTGATTTTAAACTATATGTAAGTGTATGTTCACGTTGATTGTAAATTAGTGCTTGTCAACAAAGGGAGTCAGACAAGGGTGCAAAATAGCAGCCTTGGGCAACGTCAAAGTCTCGGGCAGTCTCAGTTCCCAGGTCCTCTTTCCTAACTTCCTTCCTTAGCCGGTCCCTGGAACCAGTGATGGTCCAGCTCATTTCATTTGTTTCAGAATGTGCCTCATCCAAGCTCAATCCTTTCTGAGATCCTAACCCTTTTACATACTAGGCATATTTCCTAAGGCAGCTCATTCATTCATTCATTCATTCTTCTCATTCATTCATGCCACAGACAGTTACTGAGCAACTCCTGTGCGCCAGGCTTGGCCCTGGCTGCTATGGATACGAAGACTAACAAGGTGCAATCCCACTCTCTCCATCCCCTATAATCCCATAGACCCGATGCAGCCTCTGGGCTGGCAAAGCCCACAGGAACTCAAGGTCACTAAGGTGGCTCCTTGAAAAGGGAAGTGACAAATTTCACGCAACTTCCAAAACAACGATGTCACTTGTCCCATCTAGAGACGTCCCCTGGCGTCTTTCCTCAAAATGCATGAGAGTGTAAAGCCCAAATCTCTCCTATCTCTAAATCATAGAAATTCCAGGGTTGGCCTCATTAGCTCCTTGATGGGGAGGTTGGCCTCAGCCGTGCTGAGAGTCTGCTCCCACCTGACATCACTTCCCTCTGAATTACTCTGAGCTTTTTCTCCATATAGTCTGCGCCCATCCATGCTCTCAACCGCTGTCTGTATAGGAGATAACTCTGGTGTGACAAGCTCTTTCAGAGGGTAGATATTTTTAAAGATTGTCAGGATCCTGCCAGCAGCCCTTATTATGGAGTACTTCTAGGCTTTTCACGGAAACAAAGTTGGGAGCAAATACCTTTCTGACTCGCCATCCGCCCTGACAGAGAGTGTGCTATTATTACTCCAGGAGGTTACCATCCCACTGGGTTTTCAAGTTGATTCATTACTTTTTTCATGACTTGTATTTATTTTTCAGCACCTGTGAAAAAACACATTGATATTTCAATACCCACTCTCACAGACTGCCTGTTGGGTGAGAGGACTTGCATTCCTTGAAGGCAATTTTTTTTTTTAGAAAGTTATTTAAAAGTTTAAAATCAAAAGTGACTTTATATTTGTTCTTTTAGCATGGCTTAAACAGGTGCTTTTTTTTTTTTTTTAACCTTCATCCCAATCGAGCATTTGGATTTAAATAGTTCAAAGATGCTGTTTTGAATTTAAATACAAAAAATAAATAAATAAGAGGCTGGATTCTATAGATTTGCAAGAAATTTGCCTCCCAGTAGATCTCACATAGCTGAGTCCTAGCTTTGTTTTCTAAGCATCTGCTGAGTATCTCTACATGGGAATCCTGCAGACCGTGCAAACTCAGCATGGAAAAAGAAAAATAATTTTCTTTCCCCCCTGATTCTCTTTTTCCTCCTATGGCCCCTTATTTCTTGTGTTAACTACATTTCCTGTCCAGTTTCCAGGGACAGATGTACTGAATTTATTTGCAAGCTGCCCCTCCTTTACCAATGAGCTTCTTTCACCATGACGTCCTGTCAGTTTTTCCTCCCTGTGTCTCAGGAGCCTAGGTTCTCAAGATACAGATACTCTGGCCCCATTTAGAGAGTCTGGTGATGGATATTGCAAGCATACTCCAAAGATTATTCAGATGCACCCTGGATTGTAAGAAGTCTCTAGTCCTCCTCTCATGAGCCCAGTCTCTGCACACTTTGTTTTAAACTGATTTTCATAATGGTCCAGGCTGCCCCAATGGCTCAAGAGGTAAAAAATCCTCCTGCGATGCAGGAGATGCAGGATCCCACTGGGTCAGGAAGACCCCCTGGAGAAGGAAATGGCAACGCACTTCAGTGTTCTCGCACAGAAAATCCCAAGGACAGAGGAGCCTGGCGGGCTGTAGTCACGGGGTCACAGAGTCAGATATGACTGAGTGACAGCGCACTGTTATGAGTAATGGCTCACCTGGTCTCTTTGCTTCCCATTCGGAATTTCTCCAGGCCACCTTTGCACCCTTTCAAGATTCAATAATATTGTTACACTCGAGCTATAGAAGTCAATGGAACCCCGTTCCTCTAGGACAGTGTTCGGACAAGTCGGTGGGCACCCTTTAGGCTCTAAGAGCACACTCCAGTGTCTCTCCCCATCATTTTCTTTCACATGCCCTCCACTTCTTTGTGGAAAATTCCAGAGTTTGTAAGAATACAAAACTGAGATTAGGTTGCATGGATGTGAGTTATTTCTTAAATAGGGATTGTCCTGCTGACCAGGACACATTAATATTATTGCACTGTGGACATTTTATTTTATTTTTTGGTCATGGCACGAGTCATGTGGGGTTTAGTTCCCCAGCTAGAGACTGAACCAGTGGCCCCTGAATGGGACGCACAGAGTCTTAGCCACTGGACCACCAGGGAATTCCCCACTGTGAGTATTTTAAATGATGTGTTGGCCATTGACATTTACTGAAGAATCATGGAGATAGTAATAGGACTTACATGGGAGTTGGGGCAAACCATAGGATGGTTCCTTGGGAATGTTAGTGTAGAAGGGAGGCTTGCAAAAGACACAAGAGCTGCCTTCAAATATATGAGGAAGGATCAGAAAGGGAGGGCTTCCATTCTTAGGGATAGAACTGGGGCCAGTGGGTAGAATCCAAGGAGTACTGTTTCCAGCTTGATAGAAAACTGTCCAACTAAGGCTCTCCAAAAATAAATGGACTTCATTAGGAGGTAATGAGGGCTTCCCTGGTGGCTTGGAGGGTAAAGTGTCTGCCTGCAATGTGGGAGACCTGGGTTTGATCCCTGGATCAGGAAGATCCCCTGGAGAAGGAAATGGCAACCCACTCCAGTACTCTTGCCTGGAAAATCCCATGGTCAGAGAAGCCTGGTAGGCTATAGTCCATGGGGTTGCAAAGAGTTGGACATGACTGAGCAACTTCACTTTCACTTTCAGTAGGTAATGAGCTCCCTGTCAGTGCAGATATGCAAGTTGAGATGAAGATCATAGGAAAAACGGGAGATGTTTAAATGATGCCTGGTCCATTGTAATCTTTAGTTGTTGCTGTTCTCATCATCATTATTGACTTAATTCAAGGGTTAGAGGGATGTGAGGGGCATATGACAGTTGAGCTCTCCTCCAACAGTGGGCTTTTGTAAACCTGCATATTGCAAAGGCTGGCGCAGCTGGTTACTGTAGTGATTTCAGAGCCTAGTGAACAACTTAAAACCAGCACATGTGCACTGCATGAAACGCTCCATCCAGAGCCGGCCTCCTATTCAGACTGATTTTATTTTCATGACTGGAAATAGCTTTTACATAATCTCCCCACGTTGTTTCATTCCGAAGGTTTCTCCCTCACCTGCGTTATCTTGTGTGCTTTCTGAGACATTGGTGATCAACCTTTGCAACAGCAGGCACCAAATTCTACTTTGAAACAAAGTAATGAGAACAATTCACAAAGAGGCACTGCCTTGCATGGCAGCGGTGCGATGGACCAGGGGGCTCACCGCGTCATTTCCCAGGGATGATACCATTTACAAAGTGACAAGTATATTCTTAATAAAATTTGAACCTGCCCTTTTCTGAGGCATCACTGTATATAGAAGTCTTTTATTTTCTTCCTAACTTGAATATTCACATCCTGCCATCAAACAACATTTTTTATGAAAGGTGCAACAATCGTAGAGTTAGAAAAATGAAACTTACCAAATATTGGTGCTGATAATTCTGGCTTTTAATGTTCTTCCAAAAATGATGTCAGTCTTATCAAGAAACTGGATGGTGAACAAAGAATTCTGCACTTTTAGTTTTCATTTTCTTTTCTTCCTTCATGACTTTGAAAGGTAAAGAGATCTAGGTTATTATTTAAATGCAGTCTTAACATATTTGCCATAAAGACGATCTCCTTGGACCTCTTGATAAACAGGAATATTTGTACATCTATCTGTTAATATGTATGTAAAGATATGCACACACATATATATGTATGTGTATGTCTTTACATACACATATGCACCCATACTGCATATATTTCATTTTGAAAATGGTAAAATACACCAAACATCTAGAATTCTATGTATCCGTTCCCTCTCCTCCCTTCCTCCTTCACTCTTTCTATCTGCCTTTCTGTCTGGAATATGTATAAGTACAAGTTGAGCTCACCTTTTTTCCACCATTACCCCATTTTCCTCTCTCCTTCTCCAAAGAGAATTATCATCCAGTATTTTCTGTGAATCTTTTAGTTCATGCTTTAATATGATACTGAATATAAATCCTTAAGAAGCACATTTTTCCCCCCAGTAACTAATAGCCAGCTTATTTTTGATTTTTAACTGTCACAAACCATGCTGGAATACACATCCTTGACTATGTTTTCTTGGAAACATGTTGGGGAGAGTTTCTGAAGGGTGGCATTATAGAATTTAGGGGTCTCGGACTTGAAAGAGAAAAAAAGTTAATTTTCATTTTTACTGACATTTACCTGAAATTTAGCACTTCCTTTTTGAATGTAGACAACAAACCCTAATAGTTTTGGTGGTGCTGCAGCTTTGTTGCAAAATGGACACCCCAGTTTCAGATCACATTGCAGTTGGTGAAGGTGCCTCAAAATACAGTTGAGGAGCATCAGCATTTCAAATGTACAGTGATTATAAAACTATTGCTAGACTTTTAGCTTAGCGAGTTAAGAAAGAGTACTTATAATCTCAAAATTGTGTGTGTTAAACATTCATGCTGCTGCTGCCAAGTTGCTTCGGTTGAGTCCGACTCTGTGCGACCCCATAGACAGCAGCCCACCAGGCTCCCCTGTCCCTGGGATTCAACCCACTGGAGTGGGTTGCCATTTCCTTCTCCAATGCATGAAAGTGAAATGTGAAAGTGAAGTCCCTCAGCTGTGTCCGACTCTTAGTGACCCCATGGACTGCAGCCTACCAGGCTCCTCCATCCGTGGGATTTTCCAGGCAAGAGTACTGGAGTGGGGTGCCAGTGCCTTCTCTGAAACATTCATATGTGCTTTCAATATAATTGGTTTCATTTAAAATCCTTGTATGCATTTATTATATACATTATAACATTACATGTTATAATGTGTATAATATATACACATATTGTATGTATCATATACATGTATAATATAGTATGCCACAAATAATGCATATGAAAATGTGTGATTATATATATACGTATATAATATAGTTTACCTACAATACAATAATGCATATACAGATCACAAGACCATCGAGAAGTTTCACGACAAAAAAAATGAGTAATCTCTTTTCTAAGGTGAATGCTCTAAGAGTACAATCTCTGGGGCACATGGTGCTCACAATCTGCTCTTTAGTAAACTTTGACAAGTGCTGTAATGAATGATGTTACCATTCACTTGGCACACCTACCAGGTGGCTCAGATGGTAAAAAACCTGCCTGTAGTGCAGGAGACCAGGGTCCGAACCTTGGGTCGGGAAGACCCCCTGCAGAAGGAGAACAGCAACCTTACTCCAAAAGTCTTGCCTGGAGAATCCCACGGACAGAGGAGCCTGGTGGGCTGCAGTCCGTGCGGCTGCAAAGAGCTGGACAAGAGTGAGTGACTAACACTTTTGCTTTATTAACAAGATACTCCTAAGAGAGTTGTAAACAGCATGGAATTTTTGAAGATGTTTTTTTCTCTGAAGTTGCCCTCGTAAATTCCCTGAAAACTCACATTTTCTACCACTGACCTTCAAAGTGGGTGTTTGCCCCTAGGGGTACCCAAAATGATTTATTGTGGTGTGAGGAAACATACTAGAACTTTATTTTTATTTATCGTCATCTAAAAATATAAGTAGAAGTTAAACTTTATTAAAGCATGCTTGCTAATATTTACACATTTATATCATGATTTCTGAATATATAGACATATATTGGGACATGTTTACAAGTCATGTTTTGATACCAGTGCTTAAGACAATGGGCACAACAATAAAAATGGTTACATTTATTTACTTTCTTATTTTAATTAAAAATTACTTTATATTGGCAAATAGTTGATTAACAATGTTATATTTGTTTCAGGTGTATAGAAAAGTCATTCAGTTATCCATATACATGTATCTATTCTTTTTAAAATTCTTTACCTATTTAGGTTTTTATTGAATATTCAGAGTTCCCTGTGCTATACTATAGGTCCTTATATAAGGGTTACATCTTCTGATGACCTACTATGTACCAGTTGCTTTGCAAGCATTATTCATTTCAATATTTATAACCCTACAGACTAGGCACAATCATTTTTAGTTAATCAGGAAGCTGAGAATGAAAGATGTCACTCAATTTACCAGTAAATTGTGGAATGAGGAATTGCATTGGTACCTTTTTTTTTTTTCTTTTCACCATGCCTCCCTCTCTTTGATTCTCCTTCAGCTAATATGTAAATATTAGTTCCATGAGGGCAGAGTCCATCTGCCCTTGTCTCTCCTCTGTCTTAAATACCCCAAACAGTCCCTAGCAAGCAGTAGGGTAGTAATCTAATTTTACTTAATGAGTAGTTAAAGGAAAGAAAGAAAGGAGGGTGGGGAGGAAATAAAAAGAATAAACACAGGAAATTTACACACACACACACACACACACACACACACACACACACAGAACACAAGAAATCCACATGCCAGTGTGGGAAATGGACAGGCCAGTTGGTCAGTAGGACAGTCTTGGGCATGTACTTGTGTGGTGGAAGCATGGAGATGGTGGGGTAATTTTGGTGTAGGCTGAAGTAGGAAAGTGCTCCTAAATGGGCAAGATGGAAAGTCCATTTCTATCAAGGAAGCTGGCATTTATTCAGGGTTTTTGCACAACAGGAGAGAGAGGGGATTAAGAGACGGGAAATTGGGCTGACCAGAGTCTGGAGTCTGGGCTCATGTGCTTCTGCATGGGAGCTTGCATGCCTTTGAAGAGCAAGGGTGTGGGTTCCGTCATCAACTTGGCTGAGGTTCTAGATCGTCTTCGGTCTCTTTGTCTACCTTTCCAGTCAGGGGTCTCCTGAGACACTGCTGGGGGAATGCAGGACAAGGCGTTCGGCTAGACCCTCGTTCTGTTGGAACATGATACCTCTACGGAGCTGGGACCCACGCTCACTCTTGAAGCAGGCAGGTGGGGGAACAGTTAAGGTTCTCAGCCAGCCAGAGGCAGGGTCTTGATGCCATGTTCCGTGTGGTTTGAAATGGGAGATAGGAGAGGACATGACCCCTTTATTCTCAAACTTGAACCCCAATAATCTTTCCACACAGGAAGTCCTTAAGTCTTACCTCCACTTGTAGCAGCAAGTTGAGGTGAAGGACAGGGCAAAGAGTGTGACATGACAGACAGGACCATCCCTTGGTTAATAAATCCTCATGCAGACGTTCATAGACTCATGGAGAGAGAATCCTCCAGAGAAAACAACTGCTGAAGCCATAGCACCGGAAGGGAACTTGGACTGATGGATACAAATGATCCCAGATGTCTTGCAGAACACACTTAGGACCCTGACCCAAGGGTAAGAGCATGTCAGCGCCAAGGGCACAGGACAAGAATGTGGACGATTGCACAAGAGATGTGCAGGATTCCCAACACACGAGAAATCTTGATGATGCTGCAGCAGAGCCCATGGAAGAAGGAGCTCGAGGAGGAAGAGTCAGAAGAACTCTTTGGGGTCCATGATCCATGTCTTGGAGAGGTCGATGCTGGGTGGCCTTCGTGGAGACACCCTGGATTGTGAGTTCATTCATTCGTAAGCACTCCTCTTGCTGTATTTGTAAACTACCTGGGAGTGCGTTTTGATGGATACATTTAGACCCAAACTGAATTGGCAACCGTGATTTTGGTGCCTAGATTCAACAGAAGAGCTGATGGCCTATTGGAGTAAACTGTGGGTTTGATGGAAGGAGGGGTGTGGAAAATCCAGAGGGCTCCCTTTGAGGACTTTCCTGGCAGTCCAGAAGGCTAACACTCTGCACTTCAAATGTAGGGAGCGTAGGTTTGATTCCTGGTTGGGGAGCTAAGGTCCCACCTGTGCTGGCATGGCCAAAAATACATAGATTAAAAAATAACAGGGCCTCCTTTGGCATTGGGCATTATTTTAGTCCCCAGACTGAATTGCATGTTGGGTGTTTTATTTTCGTTTTTTTAGTTTTATTTTATACTGGCGTATAATTGGTTAACAATGTTACTTTCAGGCATAGAGCAAGGCAATTCAATTATACATACACATGTATCAATGCATATTGGATCTTGAGTAGGAAATATTCCTATGGCTCTTAGCTCCATAGTCTTTGTGGTATCAAATTGACACTCAGGATTTAAAAGCTGGAAGCTTCATTTAACAAAACCTCTAACACTTTGATAGTAGCACATAGTACTGTAGTGGTGAAGCCCTGGACCAGACAACTTGACTTGATGTGATCTTGAAAAAAAAACCACCTTAGCCTGCTTCTTGTCAAAAATAAGTCTGGTCGCCCAGATGGGAGAAAGGATGCCTGTTTATGTATGGCTGAGTCGCTTTGCTCTCCATCTGAAACTATCACAACGTTGATATTCAGCTCTGCGATTGTTCGGTCGCTAAGCTGTGTCCAACTCTTTGAGACATGATGGACTGCAGCATGCTAAGTTCCTCTGTCTTCATCTTCCAGAGGTTGCTCAAGATTCATATCCACTGAGTCAGTGATGCGATCTAATCATCTCATCCTCCAACTGGCTATACTCTAATACAAAATACAAAATTAAGAAAAGAATAAGTCTGGTCACTTTCTTTGTTCTTATTCTTAAAACCGGGTACAATGAACAGGGAAGCTCATTGAGTCCTGGGTTTAGTTGGCAGAGTAGACAGGGCTATTTTATGATACAATTTGTCAAAAGAAAGACTTCTTTCTCATTAGAAAGGCTTTGAACCAGGGCCTCTCTCAGTGGGAGAACTGTGGTTAAATAAATAATGCTAACATCCTATCGCGGCAGCGACTGCTGTTTGTTTTCCCATATTTCTATAGTTTTGATTCATTTCCCCCTAT
Source organism: Redunca redunca (assembly GCA_006410935.1). Lineage (NCBI taxonomy): Eukaryota > Metazoa > Chordata > Mammalia > Artiodactyla > Bovidae > Redunca > Redunca redunca. The sequence goes on along the minus strand of SJYQ01004788.1, from coordinate 302,269 downwards.
TTGGTGCTAATTGGACTATATTTGCAAAAAATGTTATGACCTGTTATCCTGTATACTTGGCCTAAGAGGCACTTGAGGGGCATCAGAGCAAAAGGAAGTGCAAGCTGATCTGACTGTATTTTTAATGATCATAAAACTGGAGGCAAAGTAATTTAGTTCCATCCTAGAAAAGGACTTAAAATAGGGCTCCTTTCCAGGACTTCTAAGGAACGCAACTAGTTTTCACTGCCCCTTCTGGTTTTTACTATTATTTTCTTCCCTTCCTTCTTTTTTCAAACATACCTGAAGACTTTTAAGCATCTGCTGTTGGCTATTTTGAGAAAAATGCTAATATCCTCCATCCAGTAGCATCATTTAGCATTAAAAAAAATATTCACTTAGCTTTTAAAAATGTAGTTTAGTTGAGAAGAGTTAACATTTGTTTCATGCTTTACAGCAGTCAGGGCAAGCGAGACAGCAGTTGGGAGAAGGAATGATTTGTTTGCCTGTGTGGTGTGTTTATTATCACATCTTATCACATTATATTTGGAGATAAAAAACTGCCTGCCGAGGGCAGCGGCAGGGACTCTGCTCACCTCATCCCTCACAGCTGCCCTTGGAGGTATGTTATCTTCAGCTCCTGCAGGCTTAGTTGTACCTGGTCAGGCTGGGGTTGATGGGGACCATCTCTGGAATATGGATGCAGCGAGATGGGTCTGGGAGGAACTTGTGTTCCAGGCTCCTCTCAACCAAGCACACATTTGAAAACAGTAAAAGAAGATTTCAAAAACATATAGAACAAAAGACCATAGTTGGAACCTTGTACACACACATGCTCATGATTCAATAAGTAGTCTGAGGTTTTTTCCTTGTGTGTGTTTTTTCCAGTCTCTGGCTGGGATGCTGAAGACAGAGAAATCCACAAGACATCCCTGGCTTCATAGCCTCATGGTCTAGACTGGTGACAGACACGGGAGCAGACAGTCCGACAGACAGACTTGGTAGCCCCTAAGGTAGAAGTGACTCCCGTAATGACTCAGATGGTAAAGAATCCACCTGCAAGGGAGGAGATAGAGGTTCGATCTCTGGGTCAAGCAGATCTCCTGAAGGAGGGACTGGCTACCTACTCCAGTGTTCTCACCTGGGGAACCCCATGGACAAGAGGAGCCTGGCGGGCTACAGTTCCTGGGGTCACAAAGAGTCAGACACGACCGAATGACTAATACTAACAAGGAAGAAGTGAGAAGAAGATGCTCGAGGAACTCAGGAGAGGCCTCTTTTCCGGGGTGGAGATGGTGGAGGCAGCACATTCATTCATTCATTCAATACCCATCAGGCACCTAACATTTATCAAGGTGGTAGGGAATCTGAGGTATTAAAAAAAGATGCAACTGTTTCATGGGATCGAGTCCAAAATGAATGGTGTGGCCTCTCTTCCATCTCTCTGAAATACAGACATACACACGTGGGTAGACCTTCACACTATAGTTATAACTCTACACTCACACAATTTTCTATCTAGCAAAAAAGAATGTGTGTGTGTGTGTGTGTGTGCATTTAGCTGAAAATCAAAAACTTTTCTGGAGCAGAGATGTCCAGCTAATAGCTGATCAAACGCTATTTAAGGAAAAAATGAGAACCAAGGAGTCTCCTCACCTAAGAAGTACAGCAGGCCTGGAGGACCCAGTGTGTTGGGTGAGTCTGAAGCTCAGCCCCTGAAACAGTAAAAAGAGGAAAGGAGGTGGAGAGGCCAGCTTGGCCAGCTCAGGAGCACATGGACTGAGGGCCCTGGGGTCTATCCACTTGGGGATGGGGGGCTCCGGAGGCTTTCAGAGCAGGGGTGTGGTCAGATGAGATCCCTGAGTTGGAACCATCACATGTCCTGCTTTGTAGCTAAACTTCATTGCCTCCACTTTCTCCCCCAATCTTGAGTTTGCCTTCAGATATATCCTTTTCAATAATTGCAAACAGAGTTAACAAGAAGGCAAGAGGAAGGGTGCTTTTCTGAGATGAGAATGGAGTTGAGCTGGGGATTGCATGGACCTGCAGGCGTGTCCTTGACCTGGGTTATTGCTGTTGTGCAGTCACTCAGGCATATCTGACTCTTTGTCACTCCATGGACTGCAGCACGCCAGGCTTCCCTGTCCTTCACTATCTCCCAGAGTTTGCTCAAACTCATGTCAGTTGAGTGGATGATGCCATCCACCCATCTCATCCTCTATCATCCCCTTCTCCTCCTGCCCTCAATCTTTCCCAGCCTCAGGATCTTTTCCAATGAGTTGGCTCTTCACATGGGTGGCCAAAGTATCGAGCTTCAGCATCAGTCCTTCCAATGAATATTCGGGCTTGATTTCCTTTAGGATGGACTGGTTGGTTCTCCTTGCTGTTCAAGGATCTCTCAAGCGTCTTTTCCAGAACCGCAACTTGAAAGCATCAGTCTTTCAGCGCTCAGTCTTCTTTATGGTCCAACGCTCACATCCATGCATGATGACTGGATAGCTTTGACTTTGTGGCTCTTTAGCAACCACACAAATGTTGTCAAGAACGACAAGCTGTTGACTTGCCTTCGAACGTCTGGAGTGGGTGGGAGTGGGCATTAGAGGAGATTGGGAGGTGGGGCATCACCAGGTGTCTAGTCTTCCCCATTCTCTCCCCACCGTGAATTCTCTGGCTTGGCCTGCCTCTTCTGGTCTGAACCCTTCTGCTTAAACTGCCTCCTGGCTCAGAGGTCGTGAACACAATGGTGCTTGTAGACTTGAGCTGAAAATTATGAGACCATTAAGTTAAACATCAAAGCAAGAGGGTGAGAAAGAAGTCAATAGGAACTGAGGAAAAGAATAAAGAGAGGGGCAAAACTGCAAAAAATTAGTAGGGCAAATTGTGCCTAAGGTTCAGGATTGCCATTGCAGTTAGTATTTATTAGCAGATCGTGAGCAAAGGATTTATAATGTGTCTTGGCTATTTGAAAGTGAGCCTATTGCCTATTAAGTCATTGTTTATTTTAGCATATCACTTTCTCTTAGCAGGGGTGGGCTCAGGTGCTACTGTTGACCCAAGGTTTACTAGCTAAAGGTGGCAGAGTTGGCCTGAGACAATCAGAGGGCACCGCCTTGAGTATGAGGAGTAATGTGCGCTGAGCAGAGTGACATTCTGAGGATCTGAGTCATTTCAGTTGGAAGGGATGGGGATCTTCCAGAAAGAAAAGGACCTGAGCATGGCTTGCAGAGCTCTGGTTTCCAAAGAGCTCAAGCTGGATGCTCTCAACTTTCATTTCTGCCATTTCTAAAAAACTCAGCAAGTGATGATTAAGATCAGAGGGACTCACACACAAGGGGTCCTCTGCCGTGTGGGTTTTCCCCCTTCTTTAGATTTGGACATGCTCCAAGGTGCAGGAAGAATGAATGGCTTCCTGGAAGAGGAGGCAAAGAAACTGGCCTTCTGTTCTTCCTGTTCCCAAGCACAGCTAATTCTGATTCAACAAGATTTTCAAATTCCTCTTTCATTGCCCTGCAAACAATTTTTTGCTCCCGAGTGTTAACTCTGGTTAAAAACTTCTGCAACTGTAAACAAGTTTTTTGGTGAAAGTCAAGTTCATACATATTTGCCTATTAAAACAGGTCCCTTAAATCTCCAAGCTGGGGAAAAAACAAGCTAAGTCTTTAAATGCACATGTACAAACTTTCCTGTATAGCTGAGATTTTCCATAGCTCTGTTTTTTATTTATGAATTTTTGCAGTTGCTTTGGGTGGAAGGATTATTTTTCTCTCTGCCAACTCCAGCTGATTGATTCAATACACCTGCTCACTTTCAGATATGGCCTGGGAAGCTACAGCCTAAGTTTGTGTCTGTATTTAAAATTGGGAATACAAAATGGGTTTCAACTTGAATATTTCATCAAGATGTTGCATCTTACAAGTAATTTACTTTGGAAATGCAGGTTTATGCCTGGGCAGTGGAGATTTTGAGTAACTCAATGCCCAGACTCCCTTCTGAGTATTCACATCACATCACATTGGGCTGTGCACACTTTGTGATTTCTTACTAACTTATCAGTTCAAGATACTTAAATAGCCATGAAGGGGATAAAGTGAATGGTTTTCTTAACATTTATATCAGGATACTAGCTTTACAGGCAATGACTTTAACTAGTATAATCTCAGAGAAGAAAAAAACACACTATATAGAATACACAACAACTCTGTTAATCACAAAAGCATTGGTTACGGGGCTTAATCATTTTTAGAACCATGAGAGTCTTGTGTGCTGAGTAAAGGTAAGATTTTTCTCTTTTTATTACCTTAAAAATAAATATTTTGTGGACATTTTTTAAGACAGAAGCTTAAAAAATCAGGTTTAACAAAGAGGTCCAGTTCAGTTCAATCGCTCAGTTGTGTCCGACTCTTTGTGACCCCATGAATCGCAGCACGCCAGGCCTCCCTGTCCATCACCAACTCCCGGAGTTCACTCAGACTCTCATCCATCGAATCAGTGATGCCATCCAGCCATCTCATCCTCGGTCGTCCCCTTCTCCTCCTGCCCCCAATCCCCCCCAGCATCAGAGTCTTTTCCAGTGAGTCAACTCTTCGCATGAGGTGGCCAAAGTACTGGAGTTTCAGCTTTAGCATCATTCCTTCCAAAGAAATCCCAGGGTTGATCTCCTTCAGAATGGACTGGTTGGATCTCCTTGCAGTCCAAGGGACTCTCAAGAGTCTTCTCCAACACCACAGTTCAAAAGCGGCTGTGCTTTGCTGGAGCAGCCGTGAAGAGATACCCCACGCCCAAGGTAAGAGAAACCCAAGTAAGATGATAGATGTTGCAAGAGGGCATCAGAGGGCAGACACACTGAAACCATACTCACAGAAACAAAGAGGTAGTTGTACTCAATTCCATTTCTCATCAGTACACTCTGCTTTGGAAGATGAAACTCATGTTCTGAAAAAGAAAAAAAAATCATGAGGACTGATGGATCCCAGGAAGAAGGAATGATTCAGACTGGATTCCTGACACACTCACAATCCTTTACATGGGGATCAATTTTCCCTTCTATCATCTTTGAGCACTTTGTAATTCCCAGCTGAAAGATGACCTTTTTATGAAGTGAGACAGGAAGCCTGGCATGAGGGTGAGGAAGAAGGCAATGGGTAGCATGTGGGTTGAATTGTGTCCCCTGCTCCCCAAAGATTTACCAGAGTCTGAACCCCTGGGATCTGTGAATGCAACATTATTTGATATTAAAATCTTTGCAGGTGTAATCAAGTCTGTTGTTTAGTCGGTAAGTCATGTCCGACTCTTTAGAGACCCCATGGACTGTAGCTCACCAGCCTCCTCTGTCCATGGGATTTCACAGGCAAGAATACTGGAGTGAGTTTGATTTTGAACCCTCATCAATTATGTGACTGGACAAGTTACTTCCTTTCTTTAAACCTGTGCAAAGTAAGGATGATGAGATCACTTACTTCATAGGATTGTGTGTGGGTTACATAAATGATCTGTGTGAAGCGTTTGGCACGGGCATGTATGTCTATGTGATTATCACAATGCATACTGATAATTTTGATTTTCATTTTAAGAGCTACAACCCGGATGGAAAATAAGCTGTATGAGACCAATACAGACTGGTATGAATCAGTAAAAATTTCCTGTCATATTTAAACAAAGTGTTAATCTTTCAGCTCTCTGATGGCCCCATCAGATCTACACCAGCAGCCTCCTGAGGAGGATGGGGCTCTCAACCGAAAATCTGAAAACTTGGCTTCAAGCCCAGCTGTACTGTTTTAATAACTGTGTGACCCTGAGAAAGTTACTTGATGTCTCTGAGTTTTCCTGTCCTCTGTCTGTCAAATGATATTAATAATTAGAATCTCACAGGCCTGTGGTATAAATCGAGGAGACAACGGTTGCAAATTGTAGTTTCACACAAGTTGTTGCTCTCGTTATTATTAAACTGTAGTTTCACAGAAGTTGCTGTTCCTGTTCAGTCGCTCAGTCAGGTCCAACTCTTTGCAGCCCCCTGGACTGCAGCACTCCAGGCTTCCCTGTCCTTCAGCATCTCCCTGGAACTTGCTCAAACTCATGTCCATTTGGTCAGTAATGACATCCAACCACCTTTCAGTAATGACATCCAACCACCTTGTCCCCTGTCGTCCCCTTCTCCTGCCTTCAATCTTTCCCAGCATCAGAGTCTTCTCTAATGAATCAGCTCTTTGAATCAGGTAGCCGAAATCTCCTCTGTCCATGGGATTCTCCAGGGAAGAATACTGGAGTGCGTTGCCATTTCTTTCTCCAGGGGATCTTCCTGACCTAGGGATTGAACCTGGGTCTCCTGCATTGCAGGCAGATTCTTTACCATCTGAGCCACTTCTGCACTCACAGAAGTTATTGGTTGTTATTATTGCTAGGATTTAGCCCGCTGCCCAGCACGAAGGTGACGACATAGATGTACTACGTGTATATATGGTATTACATAGAAGGTACTCAACTGATGTTTATTAAAAATGAATTGAATTTGTCTGAGCATCTCATCCTTCTAACCTTATGGATTTTTACACATGTAATTTTCTTGAACATGATTTGCATTAGTTCTGGCAACAACATGTTGACCTCAATGGACCAGTGATGCTGATCCTTGGTATGAGATAAATGTTTGCAGCTAAACATACACATTTCTGGTGGGAGGTCTTGAAGAGAATAGAGTTCCTTACAGCAGCTGAGATGTCTGAAAATGGAGATGAGATTTCTAAACCTTTTCATTGGATCACGTTCTGGATTAACCCAGAAGGGAATATGGCGGCATAATGGCTGGGGTGGAGGGTGGAAGAGTAAATCTTTCAAAGCTCCTGTTAGCTGCCAGCCAGAACTTTCCCAGAGCAGAAAGCACTTCCTGTCCTCCCCCTGACCTTCTTCCCCCTCCCAAGCTGCCCTCCAAGGGCCAGTGATTGAGACCATTGAGTCTTTGTAAATACTAGTTTCATCATTTTAACCTCCAAGAGATTATGCTTTTTTGAGCAAAACAACTGAAGCAGAAATCTTGAAAACTTTAATTATGATGGACTCGTGCTGGTTGCATTGTTCAAGACCAGATCCCCAAGGCAGGGAATCTCTGTGGCAATTTTGAGGGTGTAGGCAATAAATGGGTGATGCCTGTTCTGTTGGCTCCTGGATTCTCCATGTCTATACTGGCCACAGCAAGCCCAAAGGCTTCATGGCAGTGGAAGCTGCCACCCTGTCTGGCTATGCTCTGGGAATTGTTTAGGGAAGAAATGCAGGCTGAAGAATAGGCAGGATTCTGACATAGGCAGGGCTCAAAAACTAGCCAGCACCTCACCCATGACCTGGAATTTTCCCAAAAGATAGCCAATGACTACACACCAAATACAGTGTACCTTCCCAGTAGAAGCTGAGCCAGGTGTGTTTATAAATATTCTGTTGAGAAAGGTATCTCTTATGTGAGGACCCATAAGTCAGAGCTGGACAATTAGCCCCCAGGAAATGTCCCTGTTTCCACTCATGCAACAGTTCCTTACTAGAAGCCTGGCTTTTGCTGCCAGTGACTCAGTTCTCAGCCCCAGATGACTATGGCCACCATTTCATTCAAGAGCTTCCCTGGATTTCCCTTTCCCCCATTTCAAATGATCCCTTATTATTTTTAAAGTGTTATTTTAACAATTAATTTCATGTATATTTAAATGTCATCACTTGTTGCACCTAGATTTACAAGTAGGCAAAAGCAAATCTCAGGAAGCCAGCCTCCCAGAAGGCTCTCGAGAGAGCGTTGACACTCTGTGTGTGTGCCCATGCTAAGTCATTTCGGTCGTCTGATTCATTGCGACCCCATGGACTGTAGCCCACAAGGCTCCTCTGTCCATGGGGATTTCCCAGGCAAGAATACTGGAGTGGGTGGTCGTGCTCTTCTCCAGGAAATCTTCTCGACCCAGGGATCAAACCCGAGTCTCTTACGTCTCCTGCATTGACAGATGGGCTGTTTGCCACTAGTGCCCCCTGGGAAACCCTTCCATGTCTAGCTTGGTGACTTTACCAATTCTCGACACAGGACTGTCCACACAGGACTCCCTGGCCCTGATGAATTCCTGGCATTGGCCTTCGACCTTGCGCCTGTCTTGGCAACTGTGTTCATGACCGTGGCCTGATCCTTGTTTGACCACAGAGTCCGGTTCTCTGGCCTAGCCTCCACTGGGCTGTACTTTTCTCAGCCCCATCCTCGGACTCTGATTGGAAGTGCCTTCCCAGGTCACATCTGCCTCTGCCTCCTCTGCTGGACTTGGCCACACCCCAGAGAGAAATCTCATGACTCTCCTGCTCTTTATCTCTAAAACAGAGTTAATCACAGCTCACCGGCCACCTCAATGTTGTCTGGGGGGAATCACACAGACTTAGTGAATAGAGATATGAGCTGTTTCTCAAACATGCCCAGTTCTTCACTTGAAGCTTCTTTCTCTGGAATTCTTTGCATGCATCTGTCCCCAGCACCCCCTCCTCACAGCACTAATACCTGCTGAATTCTCACCTTCTCAGAGAAATACTCGCAGACCCTGGGTCCCCAATTCCAAATGACCATTCCTGCCCCCACCTCCTCCTTGTGCTTCTCTGTTTCTATAGCTCTGACCACTACCTGAAGTCACACTGTGGGTATTCTTGCTTCTTGTCCATCTCCTTCACCCCTAACTGTTCATCACTGTAGCCGGGGCATCCTCAGTTAGCTGCCTGAATCAGAGAAAGTGATTGATAACTGTAAAGTGCGTGGTTAAGTGGATGAATGGGCTTTGTGACCATAAAGGTCCAGAGTCAGCATGAAAATTGAAAATTACACAAGATCAAAATCTCCTGCTATCCCTTGGAGGCTGCCATTCGGGAGTCAGGTGGACCATCTCTCAATCGCTCGTCACCTACAGTTTTTCCTTCATGGTGGGACATGCTGCTGTTCTTCAGTAGAACATCAGAGGCAGGACTAGACCCAAGTTTCAGATCCATGTTGCAAGAGAACTACCCATCTTGAAACACTGGAGTCGTTCCCTCCATGGTGAGACGTTCTCACTAGTTGGAATTGGGATCTGCTTAGTGTAAGCATACAGAAGTCACTTTGCAGATCCGTATGGTCAAAGCTGTGGTTTTTCCAGTAATCATATGTGAGAGTTGGACTATGAAGAAGGCTGAACACCGAAGAATCGATGCTTTCAAATTGTGGCGCTGGAGAAGACTCTTGAGAATCCCTTGGACTGCAAAGAGATCAAACCAGTCAATGCTAAAAGAAACCAGTCCTGAGTATTCAATGGAAGGACTGATGCTGAAGCTGATGCAAAGAACTGACTCATTGGAAAAGACCCTGATGGTGGGAAAGACTGAGAGACTGGAGGAGAAGGGGGCGACAGAGGATGAGAGATTGGATGGCATCAATGGACATGACTGACTCAATGGACATGAGTTTGAGAAAACTCTGGGAGATGGTGAAGGACAAGGAAGCCCAGTGTGCTGCAGTCCACAGGGTCACAAAGAGTCAGACATAACTGAGCAACTGAGGGACAGAAGTCACACTTACCGGTTATGCTCACATTGGGACAGAAATTCTCTTCCAGTGGAATAAGAGGCAGAATTCCCCACATTATTTAAATGATTTACTTTCCTTTCCACCCCTCCCCTGCACCCTTAATGCCAGATGCTTATAATGACTTTGCCCTTAATGTCCATCCAGTCCCTTAGTTTTGGTTGTTGGTAGAGTGTGGTGATGATGCTCTTGGGAGATGGCCTTAGTTCCTCCAGTGACACACCTCCATGCCTCTGAAACCCCTCCTCTGCCAGACATTGGGGTCTGGGGGGACATCCTTCATTAATACAGAAGCCTCAAGCTTGAATTTCGCTACACATCCAAAGTGAGTCATCCATCGTCACTGACTTTTTTAGAGCTATTTTTCTGTTTTTTTTTTTTTCCTCCTTCAAATTGCGACCTCTGCTGAAAAGACCCCCAGGCACTGAGACAATAGCATCATTCATTAAAATATTTAAATCAGCTGCAGCAGCAGTAATGACCAAGATGAAACCTTGAAGCATAAACTGCCTATAACAGAGGCACCTATTTTGCCAAAGGGGCTTGGAACAGTTTGAATTTGGGGTGCAGGCAACAACTTAACTCTTATCAATAGAAAGTATCTTAGATTCACATGAGGTCCCATATTTGCTTTCTGGGGTCACCATCCTTAAATTCTTCTCAAAGGTCGCTGATGCTGGGATTTCATAAGACCTCTGCTTTTGGTGCCAGACATGTAATTCTCACAATAAGATAAAACTATTAAACTATTATTTAAGATAAAACTATTTTCACTCAATTATCTCACAAAACATCACAAATAATAATTGCTTTAAATTTTTACAAGAAGAATAAAATTTTGCCACATTTCCTAAAAGCAAGAAGCTGCCAGTAGGGTATAGTGTCAGGGATTAACATACCAAGACCCTGGAAAATTTGGTTGAGAAAGAAATTTGATTTGAAACATGGGAACTATGTGAAAACACTTTGAGAATTGGCTAATGAGCAAAGTATTTAGTGAAGCCTCAATACCGAGAGGCATTTGTTGAGGATGGTTAAGGGCAAAATCTCTGGAGATAGGGAGACCCACTCAGGTCTCACCAGATACATGACCCTGGGGAAATGGCTAATGAGTTTCAGTTTTCATCTTGCAGTGGGGGAAGACATCAAGCTGCCTGCCTGTGCCCATGTTAGAAATTGACCTACCCTGGCTCTGAATTTCCCTGGCCCAGTGGTACTCCAGTTTCTGGGTTCTGAGATCAGCACGTCCTTTCCTGGTGATGGTGGTGGCGGATTCCAGCTGTGATAGATCCCTAGATTCTCTCATTGTTCTCATATTTAACCCTCAGCTGTTCTAAGGGCCATATAACCAATTCCCAGGATTGGACTCCCTCTAGTTGAAGGACCTGGTGTAATTTCTACTTTTCTGGATACTTCTCCCTCCCTCCTTCCTCTCTCCTGCCCAACCTGCCTTCTTTTTCTCCTCTTATTTAAATGCATTCTGGACCCTAATCAATATGGTGACCTTTTCATTGTGTTTCAAGACCTAGGTCAAATCTCATTTCCTGATTGACACTTTCTATGACATCTCCAACCTAGATAGTATATTTAAAAGCAGAGACATTACTTTGCCGACTAAGGTCCGTCTAGTCAAGGCTATGGTTTTTCCTGTGGTCATGTATGGATGTGAGAGTTGGACTGTGAAGAAGGCTGAGCGCAGAAGAATTGATGCTTTTGAACTGTGGTGTTGGAGAAGACTCCTGAGAGTCCCTTGGACTGCAAGGAGATCCAACCAGTCCATTCTGAAGGAGATCAGCCCTGGGATTTCTTTGGAAGGAATGATGCTAAAGCTGAAACTCCAGTACTTTGGCCACCTCATGCAAAGAATTGACTCACTGGAAAAGACTCTGATGCTGGGGGGGATTGGGGGCAGGAGGAGAAGGGGACGACCGAGGATGAGATGGCTGGATGGCATCATGGACTCGATGGACGTGAATCTGAGTGAACTCCGGGAGATGGTGTTGGACAGGGAGGCCTGGCGTGCTGCGATTCATGGGGTCGCAAAGAGTCAGACACGACTGAGCGACTGAACTGAACTGAACTGATGACATCTCCAGCAGAAATCATCATTCATCCCTCTTTCTTGCTGTGTCCTCTACTCAATATATCTCTATTTTATTACAAGCCACCTGACACTTGGCTATTTTTTTTCCCTTCTGATTTTTTCAACAGACCCTGTCTTGTTTATGTTTGTGTCCTTAGCTCCTGAGGCAGAGTAGGAATCAGCATATTTTTCTTGATTCAAAAATATGTTAATTCAACTAATATTGCACAGATGATCCCCACAAGTGTGCATTAAGCACTGAGGATGCTCAGATGTCTCTGGTCTCATAACCACCACCAAGCACCTGAGTGTTCAGCTTCTCAGCCAGGGGATCTGGGCAGTGCTTCCTTGGATGCGCCTCCGTGCCCCAGTGGCTATGCCTCTGCCTTGATTCTCTTGTTTTCTACGTGGAACAAGATCCAAAATCAGAAAGGCTTGAGGCTCATCTGGCCAAATCGGAGGCTTGCTCCCTGCCCTGCCCCTTCCTGGTTGTGCTTGCACTCCACGTCTATGAAGTCAGTTTACAGGTGCTCTCCCTGGGTCCGAGGACCTTCACAGTGCTCTGGGATGTGTGCTCACACAGTCCTGTCCGACTCTTTGACCCCATGGACTGCAGCCCCCCAGGCTCCTCTGTCCACAGGATTCTCCAGGAAAGAATACTGGGGTGGGTTTCCATTTCCTCCTCCAGGGGATCTTCCCCACACAGGGATCTAACCTGAGTCTCTTGTGTCTCCTGCATTGGCAGGCCAGTTCTTTACCATTAGTGCCACCTGGGAAGGCCCCAGGGTCCTTGCACATTGGATATGCAGCCTGTGCACATTGGATATGATGAAAAATTTGTCCGGTGTGTATCACACTTTCATTCTCTTGAGAGAGGGACCATTGGTTTTCTTCATCTTAAGACAGCCCACTTCGGTCCTGCTACTTTATGAGTCCAGAGGCCTCTGATCAATACTGTGTAGGCAAAGAGTGACTGGAAGTGGCCAGTGGGGCAGGGCAAGGGTTGGAGTCCTTGCTTCCTTGACCAGAACTCCTCATTCCATTCTGATGGATCCAAAGAAAGCTCTTCAAGAGGCTATCCTTTTATTCCCCACCACCCCATTTTACAAAGCACTGTATAATTCATAAACTATCTGCCTAAATAAATGTTTATCCAAACACTGGGCAAGGAGCCTGCAGTGTCTCCACAGAAAACAAATCATTTTCTAACCTTTGATGAATTATTATTTATGGAACTCAAACCAATGAATCCATCATGCTCTTCTCATTCCCCTCCTATCCCTTTCCCCTGGAAGAAAAAAAAAAAAAAAAGGGAATCTCATACCGTCCACTGAAGCTGGATCCTAAGAAACAAGAGTACAGGCTGTTGCAGGTTCGGTATCAATCAACAGAGCCTGGAAGGATGGACCTGGGCTGAACCTATGAAGAAAATCAACATGGTCTGAGTCCTTGTCCTCACACTCAGTGTGGTCAGGATCTCTCGTGGATATGGGCCCTGGGGCTGTCCTCCAAGCAAGACATCCATACCTGCCATACGGTTTATCCTAGAACTAGTCAATTATCACATGCTTTATATATTTGGTTTTTGCCTCCACGTTCTCTCACTTGGAAGAAATAATCAACATTGTTAAATGTTTTCTGATCACAAAGCGCCAATCATTCAGCTATTTGAGAACAGATGACTATTTCATTGGATTGCCCAGGTCTCACACTGATATGGAGGCCCTTAGGCAGCTGTGTTCCCCACACGGGTTTAAGCATGCCTTGAAGAAGTCGGCTGGTTGCTGTATCTCATGTCAGACCTGCTTGGGATGCAGGTAGAGTCATCAGAGAGATCCCTAGATTAGGGTGTGGTTTGAATGGCACTGAGCAATCATGCATCTTCAGGGGCGAGTGTAGGTGAATGTAGCCCCTGGGAGCCTATGACCTGTGCAGGCAGGGAGGTTTCCATTCCCCAGCAAGCCTCAGGAAGGACCACAGAACCCCATCAGGCCATCGCTGAGGCAAGACATGAAGAGACAGATCCAGGAGGTCGAGAGGCAGATTGCAACGCAGGAGGTGGGAGAGGAATGTGGCTGGGCTGAAGGCTGTGCAGCTCTGGGGTTTCTGGATGCAGGATCACTGTTAGCTCCAGGTTGTAGGTCATGGGGAACTCCATCAGGCTCATGACTTTCTGTGTAATTCCAACCTTTCTGGACACCACACTTCTTCAATTGTAAAATGGTATGGATGAACTACATTTTTCTCCTCTTCAAAAAATAGTGCTGTCATGACCAATGAAAGAGAATAACCGCTGAAGCCCCACAGAGATTATGTGGATCCAGAGCAGTATTCTTCCTAAACGTTACCACCAGTGAGGCCGGGAGGAAGCGAGGGGTTGAAGGCGGCCTGCATCAAATGCTGTGTTCAGCAGGCCCTGGTCTTTGGGGCTCCTGTCTAAGGACACAGCACATCCATTGCATCTGCTTACATGACTCCTGGGAAAAAAAATTCCTTGAATTCTGGAAGTCTCTTCTCCTCTTGTGGTATGTATATACAATGGAATATTACTCAGCCATATACATGAGTGAAATTGAATCAGTTGCAGTGATGTGGATGAAACTGGAGCCTATCAAACAGAGTGAAGTAAGTCAGAGAGAGAGAAGCAAATATCATATATTAATGCATATATGTGGAATCCAGAAAAATGGTACTGATGAAACTATTTGCAGGGAGGAATAGAGCAGAGACGTAGAGAGAGGACTGGTGGACAGCCTGAGGCGGGAGGAAAGGGTGGGATTAGCTGAGAGAGTCGTATTGACATAGAAGCCCATAGATACTGAATGTGAAATAGAGGGCTAGCAATGAGCTGCTGTATAACACCAGGAACTCACCTCAGTGCTCTGTGATGACCTAAAGGGGTGGGATGGGGGATGGGAGGGAGGCTCAAGAGAGAGGCGACATAGGTATACATATCACTGAATCACATCATTGTAGCAGAGCCCAACACAACATTATAAAGCAATTATATTCCAATTAAAAAAAACTGTACAGTAATGACCCTCCCCAAGCCTTTAAAAAGTGTTTGTTAGGTTTTTATTGGACAGTATCTATCACAGTTCCATTGGTAGCAAACAGCTATTTATAAAAAAAATCAGATTAGTTTTTGGGGAGTGAAGTTAGGGAGTATGAGTTTTAGTGCTTAAACACTCTCCTCCTTAATATACACTCGTATGGCACACCTCATCTTATGTTCATGAAATGTTCAAATATTCACTTTAGCACAGCTCTGTAGAGACCTAATTCCCTTTGTCATGGCGGGGAAAGGCAATTATATTCTGTAAACATTCCATTTGCTATCAGTGCCTGGAATATGTCTTGGTTAACCCTGCATCCTTAAAAGCACCTTAATTTGAAGAAATTCCATGAAGGAGAAGGTTATATTAAGGGCCATTCTTTTGGGGTTCCTACTGATGGCTTGTAGAATCTTACTGCCTTCTCCTTGCCCAGATGCAGCCCCCCTGAGCCAAGGCTGGTCCAGGAGCAAGCTGAGGGCATTGTTCCCTACACAGTGACTGTTGTGTCAGCTTTTGCATGCCTGCTATCTGCTTTCCAACATGTTGCTGCAACATATGAGGGGCAGCTGAGGATTCAGAGGATTCCTGGAGTCAGTGGTGACTTATTTTAGTCCATAAAATAAGTCCATCCATTTAGTGGGATGGACAGGATTTGGCTGGGGAATTTGTAAGGAGGACATCATTTAAGTGGAAGTCCCTTGGATAAACACGGCTAGTAATCCACAGTCAACTTTACTGGGAAATGAGTGGTCTAACCAGATTTGGCATCATATTGTCCCTTTCCCTCTGCCTCCAGGAGTAGTCTCTTAGGGTAATTCAGTCTGATTCTATGCAGAATTTGTAGGTTATTATTTGACTGTGTGGATCACAGTAAACTGTGGAAAATTCTGAAAAAGATTGGAATACGAGACCACCTGACCTACCTCTTGAGAAATCTGTATGCAGGTCCGGAAGCAACAGTTAGAACTGTACATGGAATAAGAGACTGGTTCCAAATAGGAAAAGTAGTATGTCACAGCTGTATATTGAAACCCTGCTTATTTAGCTTATATGCAGAGTACATCATGAGAAATACTGGGCTGGATGAAGCACAAGCTGGAATCAAGATTGCCAGGAGAAATATCAATAACCTCAGATATGCAGATGACACCACCCTTATGGCAGAAAGTGAAGAACTAAAGAGCCTNACCTCAGATACGCAGATGACGCCACCCTCATGGCAGAAAGTGAAGAACTAAAGAGCCTCTTGATGAAAGTGAAAGAGGAGAGTGAAAAAATTGGCTTAAAGCTCAACATTCAGAAAACGAAGATCATGGCATCCGGTCCCATCACTTCATGGCAAATAGATGCACATAGATACTGAATAGATGGGGAAACAGTGGAAACAGTGGCTGACTTTATTTTTGGGGGGCTCCAAAATCACTGCAGATGGTGATTGTAGCCATGAAATTAAAAGATGCTTACTCCTTGGAAGGTAAGTTATGACCAACCTAGACAGTATATTAAAAAGCAGAGACGTTACTTTGCCAACCAAGTTCCATCTAGTCAAGGCTATGGTTTTTCAAGTAGTCATGTATGGATGTGAGAGTTGGATTATAAAGAAAGCTGAGTGTCGAAGAATTAATGCTTTTGAACTGTGGTATTAGAGAAGACTCTTGAGAGTCCCTTGGACTGCAAGGAGATCCAACCAGTCCATCCTAAAGGAGATTAATCCTGAGATCAATCAATTCATTGGAAGGACTGATGCTGAAGCTGAAACTCCAATATTTTGGCCACCTGATGTGAAGAGCTGACTCACTTGAAATGACTCTGATGCTGGGAAAGATTGAAGGCAGGAGAAGGGGACGGTAGAGGATGAGACGGTTGGATGGCATTACCAACTTGATGGACATGAGTTTGGGTAAACTCCAGGAGTTGGTGATGGACAGGGAGGCCTGGTGTGCTGTGGTCCATGGGGTCACAGAGTCGGACACGACTGAACTGAACTGAACTGATCAGGACATCACAAGGACGGTGACAGGAGTGCCAATCAATTATCCATGGTCATACTTTCTGGGCTCAGGATCCTGGGAAGATTCAAGAAAAGGAGCGTGACCTGGGAAGATAGTCTTGGATTAACACATAGGATATCTGGGTTCTGCTGTTGGCTTTTCCACTAGGTTGTGTGAAGGACCTCGGTGGAGCTCCTGTCTTCAGTTCCTCTCCTGTGTCTCTCTGCTCCCAGCTCAGGACCCTACACTTACTACGGTGACCCACAGGGTCTGGCTGCAGCAATTTTGTCCCCTGATCTCAGTCTCCCTGGCTGCCCTGCCTTCCTGGCATCAGCAGCCTATGGCAAGTGCTCAAATACACAGATCAAATCCAAGTGAGTCTCCAAAATATACAAACAGCTCAGACAGCTCAATATCATAAAAGCAAACAACCCAATCAGAAAATGAGCAGGAGACCTAAATAGACATTTTTTTTCAAAGAAGACATACAAATACATGAAAATGTTGCAGGAAGAGGGACCCCTTCCAGAGCCCAAAACTGGGCTCTTGTCTAACACAGAAATGCGTTGTCCAAGGAGACACATGTGCTGACAAAGCAAGAGATTTTATCGGGAAAAGGCACCCGGGTGGAGAGCAGGAGGGTAAGGAAACCCAGGAGAACTGCTCTGCCGCGTGGCTCACAATGTCGGGTTTTATGGTGAGGGGATTAGTTTCCGGGTGGTCTTTGACCAATCGCTCTGATTCAGAGTCTTTCCTGGTGGCACACGCGTCGCTCAGCCAAGATGGATGCTAGCAAGAGGAATTCTGGAAAGTGGACGGACACGCGGTGTCTCCTTTCGACCTTTCCCGAACTCTTCCGGTTGGAGGTGGCTTATTAGTTCCGTATTGCTTATCAGGATCTCCTGTCATAAAACAACTCATGCAAATGGTTACTATGGTGCCTGGCCAGGGTGGGCGGTTCCAATCAGTGTGCTTCCCCTAACAAAAAGATGGCCAAAAAACACAGGCAAAGATGCTCAGTATCACTAATTATTGGAGAAATGCAAATCAAAAGTACAATGGGACATCACCTCACATGGATTAGAATGGTCATCATTACAAAATTTACAAACAAGTGCTGGAAAAAATTTACAGATAATGAGTGCTGGAAAGGGCGTGGAGAAAAGGGAGAGCCCTTGTGCTGCTGGGGGGAATGTAAATGATGCAGCCACTATGAAGAACAGTAGGAAGATTCCTCAAAAAACTAAAAGTAGAACTACATATGACCTAGCAATCCCACTCCTGGGCATATGCCCTGAGAAAATCATAATTCAAAGACATGCACCTCAATGTTCATTGCAGTGCCCTTTACAATAACCAGAACAAGGAAACAACCTGAATTTCCATCACAGAGGGATGGATGAAGAAGATGTGAGGCAGATATACAATGGAACATCACTCAGCCTTAAGAAGGAATGAAATCAGTTCATTTATGGAGATGTGGATGGACCTAGAGACTGTCACACTGAGTGAAGTAAGTCAGAAAGAGTAAAACAAATATTGTATATTAACACATATATGTGGAATCTGAAAAAAATGGTGCAGAGTCCCTTATTTACAAAGCAGAAATAGAAACATAGACATAGAGAACAAAGGGGGATAACAAGGGGGAAAGGGGAAGATGGGGTAGACTGTGGGATTGGGACTGATATATATACACCATTTTCTACTATGTATAAAATAGAACAGGAACTCTATTCAGCGCTCTGTGGTGACCTAAATGAGAAGGAAATCCCAAAAAGAGGGGACAAAAAGAGGGATTCAATTTGCTGTACAGTAGAAACTAACACAATATTGCAAAGCAACCAGGCTCCAATAGAAATTAAAAAAAAAAAAAAAAAAAAGGCACAAATCCAAGTGAGTCTAATGGGACTGAGCTCCACCTTGCCTGCCATCACTGAAGGCGGGGCGCACTGGCTTGACCCTCCCTGAGTCTAGAAACCACTGGGTTGCTGACTTGCACCACCAGGTGGGTGGGGGTCAGGGGGGATGAGGGAGTGACTCTACTGTCTCAGAGCTGACATCCCACCCCTGCTTCCAGGCTGTCCCCAACACCGTTGGCAGACCCGCCCTCACTCTCTTGAATCACCAGGCACCCTGTGGAATACAAAGACACAGGCTGTCATATTAATGACATAAAACCATCATCCTGACCTCATTTCTCCCTGTAGAACACTGTGCAAATGCAAATTAGCCAACACTCTTCCCCATATGTGATATAAACTATGTTGATTTTTTTTTCCCCATCTGGAAATTATTCCTCTCTGATTGAGAGGTTCGAGTCCCTTCTGCTTGTAATAATATTATTATTTATAATTTATGTTCTTAATTTTTATAAATAGTGTTCAGTCACCATGGCAACAGAATCTTCACAAATCATTAAATTAAATAATGAGTAGTCATGATGCTTTGCACTTATGTTCATTTTCTTATTAAAAAAAAACAAAACAAAACAAAACAGATCTCCAAGTTCTTTAAAAAAATACTAATTGATTGGGCCTCTCACTCTACCAGTATTTTTCAAAGGTGGGTGAGAAAGTAAAGATTTTTTATCTGTCTGCTGCCTCTCTCCTGGAGTTAGGAGATGATGGAGTGGGGGGAACTTAAAGATCATTGCCTGTGATGTTCCTCAGAGTATGGCCCCCAAATTCCTACTTAGGGTGACTAGGGGTGTTTGTTTATAGGAAACCCAGGTCCAAGCCCACCCTAGGTCCACTAGGAAAGCACTTCCAGAAGCTGGGTGCTTGTGTTCAGTAGCTAAGTCATGTCTGAATCTTTGCAACCCCATGGGATGTAGCCCACCAGGCTCCTCTTTCTCGAGGAAGGCTCCACTTAAGCCCCACTCCCAGAGGACCCTGCTAAAGGACAGGTCTCCAAGGAGTGGACCCTAAGCCTGTGTCTCAGTAAAGTGAGCAATGACCCTAGAGTCAGATTAAGACTAGCTCCTATCCTAAAGCACCTATGAGGTGCCAGAGGCTGGGCTTTGCGCTTAACATTTGCTGCCTCTCAATCTGATCATGGTCCTTCAGGGTCAACAGCATCCTCCCCAACTGGCAGGGGGATGTCAGTCATGTAAGCTGGTCCAGGGCAGCTTGGAGGCCCATGTTATTCATTTAGTGTTTCCTGTGTCTTGCACTGTGCCTGGGACTAGACAGACATGTGGCTAACATTTGCTGAATGTTGGATGAGATTAAAAAGTGGAAGAACTTGGATTCACACCTAGAATCTTTCCCTCCCAAGCCTCCCCCCCCACCACCACCCTCCACTGAATTTCCTTTGGAACGGACAGCTTGTAGAGCAGGGCAGAGAGGGACAGGGGCCAAGCCCTGACTGTCTAGACCCTTGGCTGCCCATTTGTAAATTAGCAGCAATAAAATGCATTCCAAACAGCTCTTGCATTAGAGCTAAATGAGCTATTTTAAGTGAACAGGGCTTTGCAAACTGTAAATTGCCACATAAACATGAGGAAGTGAAATGACAAGAGAAACGGGCCACCGAGACTCTGCCTGCACCCAGGTGCTCTTATTTTGAACACAACCTTCCACTGCTAATGCATCAATTTATTCCCAGAAAACCTTGCACTGTGTCCCTGAGCGGCTTCACCCAGAGCCAGCCACTCAATTAGTAAGTCCCCATTACCCTGCAAAAAACCCCAAACAAACAGAAAGCCATTTCCTTGTACCTAAACAACAGGATTTTCGACTTAAAACACAATGCCAGCCTAATTAACTAATTAGACGACAAAATAAATAATTATCCAGTATCAGTGAGAAAAAAAGGAGATGCGTTAAAAGGTTACCCAGAGTCATTGTTTCCCTTGGAAAGGGATCAAGCCAGCTTCACCAGGAACTGGAGAGTTTTATTTGTGGGTTTCAGTCAGAGACCTCTCCCAAGCTGCTCGATAATTACACACATCTCCTGGTAATGGCAGAGCCCGTCCGCACAAACTTTCTGGATGATGAGCAGTGCAGTCTCTCGCCCTGGGCTCCCACCCCTTTGCATGATGCAAGGCTATTTCTCAATACTCTTCCTGAACAAACTTATTGGAGCTGTAGGATCTTCCAGAATGGAAGAGGATGATGCTGTTTATCAAATGAGATACAGGCAGATGGACATGTTCTGGCCCCCTCCTTTGTAAGTCTCAAGCAAATTGCTTTCATATCATTGCAATTCTGAGTTCCCAGGAATGTGATCTGTGCTAAAGGTTGAGAAGCCTTCCATCCCATAATTCTGTAAGACCAGAATCTATGCAAGTGATCTAGATTCTGTCATTAGTTTTAAAACGGGGATGGCAGCCAGAAGTAGGCATCCACTGTGGAGGTTGGTAACACCCAGTGGCCCTTTCTGACACCCCTGAGGAATGTGCTCTGGGCAAAGCTGATGTGCTGCGCCCAACCCAATGGATGCTGTTCCCTTCTTCAGGGAATGTGGATCTGATAATGCTAGCAAATGAAATTTTAGAAAAATCCCTAAATGAAGGAAACAGTATCTCAAAGATTAAAATTCCAAATCTCAAAATGAAACTAGAGCTTGGCTGGAGGGAAGAGGATCCTGGACGTGGGACAGAATGAGATGGTGAGACTGTTACCCTTTCAAGGAAAAGAACAAGACAGATCTTAGGGTGACAATGAATTTCCAGTGAAAGCAATTCACGTGGCCATAAAAGGACTTCATTTCTTGCTTGTAACCTATAGAAGGATTCTCTCCTTCCCCACTCTTTTCTTCTCTTTATTCAGATCTATGAAGTGGTTGCTAGTTCGCAGACGCTGTATAGACACCAAGCATCCAAGAGTGACAGCTCCCTCCTTTTCCCCATGGAACTGATATTCTTGCCAGGGAGGCAAACATTACCCAGTTTTGCAATTAGTTATTGAACTGAAATGGCGATAGATGCTGCAAAGGACACAGCTGGGATTTAAGAAAGGGCCTGACTTGCACTGGCTGGAGAAAGGACTTTTAGCTGAAATCTACATGAGTCAGGAGAGGCAGGCAGGGATCAGCTCATGCACAGACGAAGAGGTTGTGATTTTTATCTGAAGACCAGTAAGGGGTGATCAACCCCATGAGCAAAGACCGGATGGAAAGCTTTGAATTCCAGCTGAGAGTGATGTAAGCTCAGACTGCTGAGGCAGGAGTGTTCATGGTGAGAAGCTGACAGATATCAGTGATACTGAGGCATCTGTCCACAGCGTTTGCTGTTTGATTCAATTGTGCTGGGGGGATGGGTTCTCCAAATATGACTCCAAGGGACATCTCCAAGGATGTACCTTCTGCCACTGATGGATGGCGGTGCAGTGACCAGGATAGTTGGTGCAGAACTTCCTACAGCCACTTGGAGAACCAGTCAGTCTCAGTCTGCTCAACTCTGGGCGACAATTCAAAGTGTGTGCCCTCTGCCCCCATGGAGGGATAAATCATGCAGGAATGGGGTCCCTTGTGCTCATGAAGGGGGCTGCTAATGCAAGCCTCAGATCAGAATGCATGGAAGCCCAGGTGGGCTGGTAGAGAACCATGGAGCCTAGGTATGCATATTGGGAGCTGGTACAAGAAGCACAGGTGGGTGCAGAGATGGGCAGCTTGGCTTGAATCCTGGATGTGCCTCTTAGCAGACGAATGGCCCTGAGCATGCATCTCACCCTCTGAGCCACTTTCTGTGGAGTGAGGGTGAGGATGGCACCATGCGTGCTCATCACTCGATCATGTCTGACTCTTTGGCAACCCCATGGACTGTAGGCCGCCAGGCTGCTCTGTCCATGGGATTTCCCAGGCAACAATACTGGAGTGGGTTGCCCTTTCTTTCTCCAGGGACTCTTTCTGACCTGGGGATCAAACCTGTGTCTTCTGCTTGGCAGGCGGATTCTTTACCACTGTAACCCTTGGGAAGCTGAGGATGGCATCAACCTCAAAGTGAAGACTGGATGGGATGGAGAAGCTACAGCTCCCATGTGACAGGTCACTAACAGCCACTATCACGACTATTCCCACTAGTAGAGGAAAGAGCAGGCTCAGTACCCAAGTGAAGGGGCAAATGGCAGGGGCAGCGTTCACAGAAGGGTCTGAGAGCAGATGGTATCAGGAGGAGGGAGGAGCAGAAGCCTCGGCCAGGGGCAGTGGCAGGAGGCAGAGATTCATCAGCTCTCCCTACTTTTACTTTCTGAAATACTCAGATTTCTGAGCCCAACAACAAATGCCCAGTCTGCCTAATTACAAAAAATCAAGGGCAAAAGTCTTACTACAAGGAGTTGCAGTTGTTCAACTGTCCATGACTCTGAATTCACAGGAACAGTCTGACATCGGCCACAGCCAGGAGCCCTGGTCTCATCTGGCTTGCACACGCATTTCATTTGGCCCACACACTGTTATGCAAAAAAGAGGAATTCACATTCAAAGCTTAGATCCACCTGCTGATGCTTTCAAACTATGGTGCTGGAGAAGACTGTTGAGGGTCTCTCAGACAGCAAGGAGATCAAAGCAGTCAATCCCTAAAGGAAATCAACCCTCAATATTCACTGGAAGGACTGATGCTGAAGCTCTGATACTTTAGCACCTGATGTGAGGAGCCAACTCATTGGATAAAACCCTGATGTTGGGAAAGATTGAAGGAAAAAGGAGAAGGGGGTGACAGAGGATGAGATGGTTGGATGGCATCACTGACTCCACTGACATGAGTTTGATCAAGCTCTGGGAGATGGTGAAGGACACGGTAGCCTGGTGTGCTGCGGTCCATGGGGTCGCAGAGTCAGACACGAGTGAGTGATTCAACAACCACCACCACCATGTTAAGATCAGCCTTTCCAGGGCCTACTGAGAGAAGAGAAGCTCTGACAAAGCTGGGGTTCACATCCCGAGGTGCCCACAGCCTCCTGGGCCCAAGAAGTGGACTTTTCGTTTGAGAGAGACACCTGCTCTCCAAGATGTTCGCGTGCTATTTGATAACTCTGTGTTTTCTTGTGCCAACCTCTCTACCGTGACACTCCAGCCCTTGCAGACTTAGAATTTGTCACTCCTGATTGAAAACAGTGGTTGACTATGTTCCAACTAGGATGCTATTTCTTTTGAACTGGATAAGGTGGTCAATAACATTGATCATTTTGGGTACTTTCCGAATTTACTGCAGCCATGCTCAAGGACGCACCTGGGCTTACCCTAAGCAAAGCTGATTACTGGGAAGTTTTCCTTAGTTTTCCTCCAGGATTCTTCTCGCAAGTCTTCAGCTTGCTTATGCTAGAATCTGGCATCAGTGTCAGAGCTAGCTTACATTTCAATCTCTGTTTTTTTTCACATGGAAGGATCTACATTTCACAGTTCTTCTCCAGGTGTTTTGCCACCTGAATGCTTCTGAGACACACTTGGCTAAAAGTTCTGGTTCAAAAGAATCAAAACTTTCCCCAGGCCCTGAGGGTAATCTTTTGATAATAATTCTCTCCATCTTCCCTTGATGAACTGGTGAGGTGATAAAGAGATGTATGAAGAACCTGCCTCTTTGATTAAAACAAATTTTACAAAAAGCCAATAAAATGGTAGACAGGGAAGGTATTTGGCCCAGTAGCAAAATCAGCTACTTGCAGAATTTCATTGACTTGAGGACAGCATGTTTTCTCAAATATTTCATAGTGATTATCTGGCAAAATCTCAAAACATTTTTTAATACAAGTTGTCTTTGGTCAATAAATACCAGAACTGAAATGTCCTCGGGGTGGAGATTTATGATGTAAGCACAACAAACACACCTGTAAATCAGGCTGAGAAAGCTGTCAGGTAGCCCACACTGCATTTTCCAGCTCTCAGCAAAGGCCACATGTGCTGGGGGTCCTGGCTGGGCCAGACTCTGATTCATGCTCTTCCTCAAAGAACCCATTTACTCAGTCACAAAGGAATGAACTCCTTTGACCACATAGATGAGTTTTTCTCTCTCCCATTTGCCTTCACTGGGAATTTGCCCTTTTCCATTGCTCATGAAACTTCACAAGGGGAGGCCTGTGATGAACTGGGTTTGCATCCCAGTGGCTGGTGAATTTGGGCACTTTTCTTAAATGCTCTTGCAATGTGCATCCTTATGTGAAAACTGAGGCTGGTAACGCCTACCTTATAGGTCTGCTATTAGGATTAAATGAGATAAAGTTTGTGAAATGCTTAGGGCAGGGCCTTGCTTATCAGTTCAATTCAGTTCAGTCTCAGTCGTGTCCGACTCTCTGCGACCCCATGGACCGCATGGGGTCCCACCAGGCTTCCCTGTCCATCACCGACTCCCGGAGCTTGCTCAAACTCATGTCCATTGAGTTGGTGATGCCATCCAACCATCTCGTCCTCTGTCATCCCCTTCTCCTCCCACCTTGCTTATGGAAAGCATCTAATACAGTTTCATTTTTATAGTTAATCTGTATAATGAGTGTGACAATATGCATCTTCTATAAATCACCTTTAGTCTTTACAGAGGTGCTAATTCAAGGGACAGTGTAGACGATGCTCCAAAATAAATAGTCTCCCCCCTCTTCGCTTCCTTCCCCTCCCCACCTCCCCTCATCTCTTCGACTTTCTGCCCTTCCTGCCTTTCTGTTGCTGAAGACTCCCTAATCATCTTAAAGGATTCCCTGTGTTCAGTCACCATCTACATGTGCCGATGATCCCAAATGTGTGTCTCCTCAACCCTCCCTTTTGGATTCCCAGTATCCACGTCTAGAAAGATCATCCACCTGATACTTCTGCTAAGGGGTCTCAGACTTAACACTTTCCAGGCCTCCCCGCCACCCCGCTGCCCCCCCCGCTCAATCTTTCATCCCTGATTCAACGATTCATTGCAGCCGTTAGCCTTCCCTGGAAACACGGTGGAGGCTAGAGAGGCAGAAGGGAGAGTTCCGGGCTTGTGCAGCTCATACCTGGTGGGTCTCAGGAGCCTCTGATCCTGGTGAAGTGTCACCAACAATGTACCGGTCGCCTTGGTCCAATATCTGGGAGTCCACTTGGACGCCTTCCTCCCCTGCAGGCAAGCTTCCACCATGTCCTGTGGACTTCGCTTCCTGAGTACTTTTCACTTCTGCTTCTTTCTCTAGTTCTATGGCCTCCAACCTACTTAAAACCACTTTCATCTGTCACCTGGATGGTGTAGCAGACAACTCTTTCCTGGAACCCTGCATTCCCCACAGCTGTCTCCTGCAGAGCAGTGAGGGTAGCTTTACATACACAAGTCTAAGTGTGTGATTCTCCAGCTTAAAATGCTCTGCTGGCTCCTCACTGATCTCAGCTAAAACCCAGCGTGTTATAGGGCCCTGCCCACCCAGACTCCGGCCTACATCCCCATCACCTTGTGTTTCCAGTATCTCTCGTCCTCCTGTTCTGTATTAAGCTTGTTGAAATTCTTTGAGTTTCTCTGCCATGCTGTGATCTCCCTGACCTCCCAATCTTTCTTCCAACTGTTTCCTCTGACCTCTCCCAATTTGCTCGTTCACAGGTCTCCACTGAAACAGAAACTTTTTGGGGGAAGTGTCCTTACATGCCTACCTTTGATGTACCATCCTGGGTCTTCTTTATAAGCTCTTGGCCACTTGAAATCATTCAACTAATTCCAAGATGCAATTCCAGGGCTGATGTTTTCCTTTGCACATGGCCCAGAAAAAAAAAAAAAAAGTGAACATGCAAATCCCTGGGTATCCTCAGACTTAATCAGAATTCCTAGGAAAACAGGGTCTGGAGATGTATATTTAACAAGCTCCACTGATGATTCTCAAGCACAACAAAATTGGAGCACTGTTGACATGAATGGTTGGCCCACAGAACAGGAGAGGACTTCTTGCTCCTGGCCCAACCGGACAGAGAGATGGGAGTGCCTCATGGGACGTTCATGGCCGAGGCACAAACTCTCAGAATACGCTAGGAAGCCTCTAACCATCTCAGGTCCTCAGCTCTTACTGCACAGCTCAGATTTCCAGCTGCCCCCTGACCACCTGACAAGCACATATTTCACAAAAAGCGGAGAATTTTCTAGAACTGTCAGCAGGAGCAGACTTTCTGTTTCCTATCCTGGGGGGTCTGCCACATAGATTACTCTGCTCTGGCACTCTCCTGACACATGCATAAGCCTCTCTGACAATAAAAACCCCGTTATCCAAAATTATAGAGATGGAGAGGCGAATGGAGAAGGCCAGTATTTATGTCTGAGATCCGACTTCCTTCAAGGATATTTTCATCTGTGACATCTCTTCCACTGCTCTTTTAAACAGCTGCTTAAATCTTGGTGTTACTCAAAGAGCAGAGGTTGTCAAACCAGACCTTATTTGGTGATTCCGTGGCCTTACATATATTTTTTTAACTTTTCTGGAATTCAGATTCCTTTTCTGTTAAAAAAAAAAAAGGCAGAATGCTCACCTGGAGAGGGGTTGAAATCCGTAAAAGGGCTGGGCACAGGGAGGCCTTCTGGGAATGTGGGCCTTTTTCTGCTTGCCCTCTCCACGGAGTGCACGTCAGTCTTCGGTTTCCAAATGGACCAGCGCTGCTCTGATGCCAAAGCCACCTCTGCTCTCAGCTTTTAAATTGTATTATTGTCATGGGTGAACCAGGCAGTAACCATTCTTGCTTTGGTAAAGGACCCTAACTAAGTTTTATTTCATACTTTTTCCAGGCTTCCCCCGTGGCTCAGCAGTAAAGAATTTGCCTTCAATGCCGGAGACCCAGTTTTGATCCCTGGGTCAGGAAGACACCTCGGAGGAGGGCATGGCAACCCACTCCAGTATTCTTGCCTGGAAAACCCATGGACAGAGGAGCCTGGTGGGCTACATCATGGGTTTGCAAAGAGTCAGACACGACTGAAGCCACTGAGCACACACACATACTCTTTCCGAGATTGACAGGACAGGTGGCCTCACTTTTCAAAGGAGGAAATCCAGAGACGGGGAAATGTCAGGTTTTTCCTCTCATCAGTTATCTGGATTCAGACTTTGACTCTGCCACCTACTAGCTGTGTGATGTGGGAATAACTTCCACACCTCCACCAAAACCTCAGTGCATCTGCTGTAGGGCCCCTGTCTAAGGGCGTGTGGTCCTTTTCCTTCCCTTCACATTATGATCATGATCTTTATTTTACCGATGAGGAAATTCAGACATGCTATTTCAGACAGCATGAAGTAAGCCTCTTGTCCTGTTGTCCCGGACCCCATTGCTGGGAATGGTCTTGGGACAGGGGAGTCAGGCATGGAATTGTCATTCAAGGCCGCCGTGGCTGAGTTTCCTAAGCCTAGGAGCCAGAAGGAGGGTGATTAGAGTTAGTACTACATGGGGGTGGACGCGTGGGGATGGAGTGGGCAGTTGAGCAAGGCAGTGCAGGAAAGAGGCTTAGCCAGAAGCTGGCCTTGTAAGCGTCAGGGTGTGCTATTGTTGCGTTTCACGGTAAGGCGGTACTTGGAGCCTCACCGGAAGGCTCCCGTCACCACACTGGCTGAGGCCCTGCTGGCGCAGCCTGGCTGAGTCCACTTCTGTGCTCCAGACTGGCCGCAGGCTCTTTCTGATGCCCGCATCCTACTAGAAGTGGTTCCCGTGGTTCCAGCGGTGCCAGCTCCCACTGATGGCCGTGGGCTCCCGTGTCTTGGTGAGGAAAGCTCTGGAGACAAGCTGCGTGGTGAAGCGACTGGCCTTGGCATGTCTGCCTGCTGTGGGCACAGAGCGGGGAGCCAGGCCCTGGAGCCGCCAGGCCCTGGAGCCGCCAGGCCCTGGAGCCGCCCCGCTCCTGCTCTTCCTTCCTCCCAGGTCCCCACCGCGTGTGGGCCTGTTGTAGGACTGGGTCTCTGTCTTCTTCATCCTGGCCCAACCCTCACCTGGGCTCATTTGGAAGCCTCCCAAATCATCCCCTTTACTGAGATGCTAGACCAGCAGTCAGCAAACCACAGCCAGTGACGGAATCCAGCCCTGGCCTATTTTTATGGCCCTCAAGCTAAAAATATTCTTACATTTGTTAAAGGCTTATAAAAACCAATGAACCAAACAAATAATAAAAACAAAGAAGGATGTGCAATGAGGACCACAAAGCCTAAACTATTTACGATCTGGCCCTTTATGGATACCACTTGCTGAGGCTGTTCTGGACTAGCCTTAGCTCTGTAACAGTTCCATCTTCCTCTAGTTCCAAGGGCCCCTTCCCCACCCAACTCAACACATCGTGTCACCACCTTGCTCAAAACTCTTTAAAACACTCTGCTTGTAAGCAAGTCACCCTGGAAGCTGTATAACAAAATTTGGGTTTGAATCCCAACCCCTTCCAAGCCTCAGTTTCCTCATCTGAGCAATGGGATCATGGTGCCAGCCACAGGGACCCAAAGACTGTGAGATGTGCAAATGCCTCCTGGCTGCAAAGCCCAACTGAATGTGTAAGATGATTTTATAACTCTTTCGTCCATGGGGCAGCGTCCATACTACAGAGTCTGCCTTAAAGGCTGTCCCCTGGGGCAAGGGTGAGGCCTTTCCTTTTTCACCTCTTTCCTGTGGTCCCCATGTGATATCCACCCCATGGAGCGTTACCTTCATGCTGCCTTGCTTGACAGGTTTCTCCCTGTGTCCTCTTGCTGCTGAGTCCCACCTGATCATCAAGGTTCACATGTGCTGGGATGCGCCTACGTTGTGTGGTTTCCGGAATCTATGGGGACATTTGGAGAAGAGGAGATTGTGACAGAGTGTTCCCAGCTCGGAGGAATTGTGCTCCAGGCCCACGAAGCAGTTAACCATTTCAATCTGTGCACCAGTCTTAAATTTTCTCCTCCCTTTCGTTTCCCTTCTTTTTCTTTCCAACACTCCAGCATGACACAGTGCCTGCTGTGCAGTAAAAATATTTTGGCTGTCTCCCTCTTAAAAACTTTCTAAAAATACACAGAGGCATCTCGCAGGCACACATGGCTTGCTTTGACGGTTGCCTTCCAGGTGACGAAAACACAACCCAAGCGCGCATCACTCGTCGGGACCAGCGTGGACAACTCCTGGCTCAGCCTTGCAGACAAGATGCTAGGGAAGTGGCGGTCCTGTCTGACACGAAGCAAAAACTCACTCTCTCTTCTGGCCACTCGAAATATGCAGAACTCTCATTTATTTGTAGGAATCAGAAGGAAAGAATGTGCCTTACATGCAAGTACACTGTGACTCGGGCTTCCCTGGTGGCTCAGACAGTAAAGAATCCACCTGCAATGCAGGAGACTTGGTTTTGATCCTGGGTTGCGCAGATTCCCCTGGAGAAGGGAATGGCAACCCACTCCAGCATTCTTACCTCCATGGACAGAGGCGCCTGGCGGGCTACAGTCCATGGGGTCACAAAGATTCGGACACAACTGAGTGACTGACACACTTTTACACATACAAAATGTGATTCACCTCTTTCGTGTTGTAAGATCTGCTCGAGGGAAAGAAGAAGCTCTGAAACACTTCAACTTTCCCTTCTTTACAGACCTGAATTACTTGCCTGGACTTGGTTAGACTTTTCTTTCACTGATGGAGGCATCGTCCAGCCCTGAAGACCAGTGAGCAGAGAGCCAGGGAAAAGGTTCTAACTGCCGCCTGCCACTAACCTCAGACAAGTCACGGGCTGTCTCGGACCTTCAGTCACTTTTTCTTAACGTTGTGAGTGTTAGTCACTCAGTTGCGTCCAGCTCTTTGCGACCCTGTGGACTGCAGACCGCCAGGCTCCTCTGTTCACAGAATTCTCCAGGCAAGAGGACTGGAGTTGTTTGCCACTTCCTTCTCCACTAAACATTTCCTTCTCCACTAAATAAATGAGCTATGAGACCCATTTCAGCTCTAAAATTCCATGATCTAGTTTTTGCTGTTCAGTCTCCCCGTTGTATCTGACCTCTTTGTGACTCCTTAGATGGCAGCACGCCAGGCTTCCCTGTCCTTTACCATCTCCTGGACTTTTGCTCAAACTCGTGTTCATTGATTTGGTTATGTCCTGCCATCTCATCCTGTCATCCACTTCTCCTGCCCTCAGTCTTTGCTAGCATCAGGGTCTTTTCCAATGAGTTGGCTTTTTATATCAAGTGGCCAAAGTATCAGAGCTTCAGCATGATATATTAGCTGTCTAATATTTAAGACATAGTATCTAAATTGCCATGATTTTTTTTAGCTATCTAATATTTAAAACATAATGTGGATCTAGAAAATAAGAGCATTTCTTTTATTGCCAATAGTTACAACTTTGCAAGCTGATGTATGATTTTCATTCAATGTCCTCTTCACCATGGGGCAAGTGCTGTGGCTACAGCAGTGTGTATTTTTACGCTGATCTCTGTGTGTCAGAAGTTTATAACATGCCATTGTGGTTGATATCATTCCCATTTCACAGATGATACCAACCAAGGCTAAATGAAGTTTAAATTAGTATTCAAATTCATATCTATGATATGAGCCCATTCTAATCAAAGGGCCCCGGTCTCACTGAGCATTCCCACAGCAGGCACTCAAATAATTAGTCTTTCAGGGCATTCAGAGGTATGAAGCATTCTTAGTTTTGATACATCATTAAGTGAAACTGAAAGTGTTAGTCGCTCGGTAGTGTTTGACTCTTTGGGACCTCATGGACTGTAGCCCACCAGGCTCCTCACTCCATGGAATTCTCCAGGCAAGAATACTGGAGTGGGTTGCCATTTCCTTCTCCAGGGGGTCTTCCCAACCCAGGGATCGAACCCGGGTCTCTGGCATTGCAGGTGTATTCTTTACCATGTGAGCCACCTGGGAAGCATTATTAAGTCAGGTAAACCTATTTTGGATCACAATTATTTCAATATATTACTTCTTATGATGTCTTCAGTTCAGTTCAGTCACTCAGTCGTGTCCGACTCTTTGCGACCCCATGAATCGCAGCACGCCAGGCCTCCCTGTCCATCACCAACTCCCGGAGTTCACTCAGACTCANGAGTACTGGAGTTTCAGCTTTAGCATCATTCCTTCCAAAGAAATCCCAGGATTGATCTCCTTCAGAATGGAATGGTTGGATCTCCTTGCAGTCCAAGGGACTCTCAAGAGTCTTTTCCAGCACCACATTTCAGAAGCATCCATTCTTCGGCACTCAGCCTTCTTCACAGTCCAACTCTCACATCCATACATGACCACAGGAAAAACCATAGCCTTGACTAGACAGACCTTAGTTGGCAAAGTAATGTCTCTGCTTTTGAATATGCTATCTAGGTTGGTCATAACTTTTCTTCCAAGGAGTAAGTGTCTTTTAATTTCATGGCTGCAGTCACCATCTGCACTGATTTTGGAGCCCCAAAAAATAAAGTCTGACACTGTTTCCCCATCTATTTGCCATGAAGTGATGGGACCGGATGCCATGATCTTCGTTTTCTGAATGTTGTGCTTTAAGCCAACTTTTTCACTCTCCTCTTTCACTTTCTTGAAGAGGCTTTTTAGTTCCTATGATGTCTTAGTATTGTCTTAAAGTTTCTTGCTTATTCTGTGCCTAAAATAGCCTCATTTAAGAATCTTAGGTAATTCAGTCTTTTCACAAAATCAAGATTCTTTAATGCATGCCCTGATTCACTCATTCTTGTATATCTTTGTTACCATATTAGGTTTTCATAATCAATGCATTTTGGAAATATGAGATTAAACAAAATTACATCAGTGTCTTTAGAGTAGGGCTTTTCAAAGCCCACGATACAGATATATTTTTGGAATATCTAAGTGGGTGTATAACTTGTTGCTTTTCCCAAAGTTATTTCACCCTAGAACACTTCTATCATTTCACTGGTATCCACAAAAAAATCAGTTGCTGCTGCTGCTGCTAAGTCGCGTCAGTTGTGTGCGACTCTGTGCGACCTCATAGATGGAAGCCCACCAGACTCCTCTGTCCCTGGGATTCTCCAGGCAAGAACACTGGAGTGGGTTGCCATTTCCTTCTCCAATGCATGAAAGTGAAGAGTGAAAGTGAAGTTGCTCAGTCGTGTCCGACTCTTAGTGACCCCATGGACTGCAGCCTACGAGGCTCCTCCGTTCGTGGGATTCCCCAGGCAAGAGTACTGGCGTGGGGTGCCATTCCCAAAATAATCTGAATTTCTCTCACTGACACTGAATCTGTGGGGCTTGCTACAATGTTACAAAAGGAATAAGGATTGTTATATTTTAGACACTTTATTGTTTCCAAAGCATTTATCTTTTTTGATTTCAAAAGTAATCCTGAGAGATGGTCATGGTTACTACACTGTGTTCGCACAGCAATGAGAATTTCAGTTCAAGGCGGTATACAGAATAAATGCTTACTTCCCCTCCCTTCTGTGAACATGCGGGAAAGCTGGGAAAGGATTGGCAAGGTGCATTAAGCACACTCGTTGTTCACTTGCTCAGGTACGTCTGACTCTTTGTGATCCCATGACTGCAGCACGCCAGGCTTTCCTGTCTTTTACTGTCTTCTGGAGTTTGCTCAAATCCATGTCCATTAGTTGATGATGCCATCCAACCATCTCACCCTCTGTCACCCCCTTCTCCTGTTGCCCTCAGTCTTCCCTAGCATCAGGTCTTTTCTAATGAGTCGGCTCTTTGCATCAGGTGGCCGAAGTGAGTGATCTAAAACAAGAACGGAGAGTCTCCAATCCTGGACATGGGAATGTTTCCTGGAAAGAAGACACTTCTTGTGCTCAGGATTTGAACCCCTGAGACCCAAGGAAAGAGTCCAATCCCAAGCGCAGGCCTGGATCTCAGCCCTGAGTCCTAGGAAGGGTTGGAACAGTTACTTAATCTGCACTTAGTCTGTGAATCTGCGGGGAGCACTGAGATTTGCTACCCGACTCCCATCTCTAGACTCTGCTCTGCTATCTGTTTGCACAAGGGTGTGACTTGCTGCTGCTGCTAAGTCGCTTCAGTCGTGTCCAACTCTGTGTGACCCCATAGACGGCAGCCCACTAGGCTCCCCTGTCCCTGGGATTCTCCAGGCAAGAATACTGGAGTGGGTTGCCATTTCCTTCTCCAATGCATGAAAGTGAAAAGTGAAAGTGAAGTCGCTCAGTCGTGTCCGACTCCTAGCGACCCCATGGACTGCAGCCCACCAGGCTCCTCCGTCCAGGGGATTTTCCAGGCAAGTGTACTTGAGTGGGGTGCCATTGCCTTCTCCATTACACTTGACTAGCTGGATTCAAAGGGTGCTTATCAAACCTGTCTTCCATGTAACAAAGTGCTGCTCTGGCACAACCTGAGAACTACCCTGGCCACATTCCACCTCAAAACAAACTTACGGGACTTTATTCTAGTACTGGTATTTTACAGTTAATCCAGGGGTTCGAGCAATGCCTTCTGCCCATGGCAGGACTGGGGTCACCAAAGGGTAGAGACTGTTCTAAATTCCACATGGAGCATGAGATCCAAACTCGGACGTGAGCAGAACTCATGACTGGGAGCCATGGCAATGCATGAGAGTCCCAGGAAGCGAGGAAGAGAAATTCCCCAGGAGGACGATGACCACACAGCCTGGAAGTGCAAACACCGAAGGAAGCTGGAGTCCATGGGAAACAAACAAACATTCATCACAAGGACATCTGAAAAGACATTTAAAGTATTTTTCACATCCTGAAAAAAATGAAGGTGACAAAGCGGACATAAGCAAAGGAAAAGAAGGCCACGGAGTAAAAGAGACTTTCAAATGCTAGCAGGAATTTCGGATGGAAACAGCAATGATAACTTTCTTGTGTAAAAATATATTTTTTAAAGATAAAGCATCCCTTACAAGATGTGCTTAACAAAGAAAGATCCAACATCATGACAGTACAGAGAGACAACAACCTTGAACAGTTGAAACAGAGAAGATGACCTGGCTAGAAGCTACAATGTCTCTCCAATTCTAGGAGAAGAGACCAGACAGGACAGGATGTTGGACACACATGAGGGATATTGAAGATGTGCTGTGAAGATATTCCAATCACTGGCTGGTGTCATCCAGAAAAGCCTCCAAACACAACAGGTAAGAAGAAAACCCTATGATATATCTGAGAAAATTAAAAAAAAAAATGGATTTCTTACAAACGAGTGAAGATCACACAGACATCAGACTTCTCATCAGCAGTACTGATTCTAAATGAATAATTAAGTAAAATATCCAAAGAGAAAATAGAAGCCCTCTGTCAAGAATTCTTTCCTCTTCCCAAGAAGTTATCAAGAGTGAGGATTACATGAAAATAAAGACATGCAATGATATACACAAACTAGGCGGATGACCACAGACCTTCTCTGGCAGAACAAGATGCCCGGGAGTGAAGGTCCATTCATGATGGCCAAACCCACCCACCACCTGGTTTTGTATGCTCTGTGGGCTAAGAGCGGATTTTACATTTTTAAATGACTGAAAGGAAATCAGAAGATGAATAAAAATTTTTGACACATGGAAATGATATGGAATGCAAATGTCAGTGCCCATAAGTTACATTTATTGGGACACAACCACGCCCATTTGTTTATGTGGTGTCTGTGGCTGCTCTCAAGCTATAGAAACACAAGATCTGAGTACCTGTGGCAGAGACCAGATGGCCTGCAAAGCCTAAAATAGTGATTATATGTTTCCTTACAGAAAAAGTTTTCACACCCTGCTGTAGCAAGAAAAAGTAGTCACCCAGGAAAAAGGAAGTAGATGAAAAAATGACAGTAAAAAATATAATCAATGACTATTTTCAGAAATGTGAAATATAAATAATACTCTTAACTAAGAATCACAGTGTGCATGCTAAGTTGCTTCAGTCATGTCCAACTCTTCATGGCCCCGCGGACCTTAGACCACCAGGCTCCTCAGCTCATGCGATTCTCCCAGAAAGAATATTGGAGTGGGTTGCCATGTCCTTCTCCAAGGGATCTTCCTGGCCCAGGGATTGAACCCACGTCTTTTACATCTCTTGCACTGACAGGGTACTTTACCCCTTGCACCACCTGAGAAGCCCCAATAATCATAGTATAATAATTATTATTTAAAAAATCCAAAATGTGTAAAACCATATGGAACTAAATTTCGGATGAAAATGCAATGGGGTAGGAGGCTTGGGGGAAAGAAACAAATGATCAATGCAGATTGTCTTGCTTATGACAAGTAGTGATGATAAGTTGTCTTTCAGAGAAAAAAAACTAGTATGTACATTGAAATTTTTGAGACATTAAAAAATGAAGAGAATGTATAATTCCTAAATCAGTAGCAGTGAAACCAAAAAGCACTGACGAAGCTTCAGTCATGTAACGGAAGGAGAGAATGGGGAAAAATGAGAAGATAAAAAGCATAGTAGAAAGTGTGGAGAAGGCAGCAGTAAGCCTCAAATCTGAGTAATGCCAATATGAAATATGTTAAAGACACCTAAAACAGACCCACCAAAAATGACAAAATGCTGTTTGCAAGAGATCTAGCTAAACAAATAGCTCCAAAGATTGAAAATGGATGGCTAAAAAAAAAAAAAAGTGAACTTACTTACAAAATAGAAATAGACCAAAAGACAGAAAACAGACAGTGTTACTGAAGGGGAAAGGTGAGGAGGATAGATTAAGAGTCTGGAATTAACATATAGACACTGCTATCTATAAAATAAATAAACAGCAAGGCCCTACTTTAGAGCACAAGGAACTATACTCAGTACTTTTGATAACCTCTACAGGGGAAAAAAAATCTGAAAAAGAATATAAATATATATATATTCTCTATCTAGGCTTTCCTGGTAGCTCAGCAGCAAAGAACCTGCCTATCAGTGCAGAAGATGCAGGTTCAATCCCTGGGTAGAGAAGCTCCCTGAAGAAGGAAATGAAAACCCGCTCCAGTATGGTTGCGTGGGAAATCCCATGGACAGAGCAGCCTGGCAGACTGTAGTCCACGGGGTTGCAAAGAGTAGTTAGACATGACTGAGCAACTAAGCAACAACAACTAGACACACACACACACACACACAGACACCCCCCACACCACACGTGTGTATGTGTGTTATCAAATAGCCCAGCTACTACCAGAATGGCAGCTGCCCAACAAATTAAATGTAGAATTCCCATAAACTGCAGCAGGGAAATATCATTATCAGAATCATTAAGACACTACCTTCTGGGTGTGCACCCAAAAGAGCTGAAGGCAGATACTTGGACAGATAATCTGTACACCCATATTCAAGGCGGCGTTACTCACAAAGTTGTCGTCAGTGACTCAGGTGTGGCTGACTGTGACTCTCTGCAGCACTCCACGCTTCCCTTTCCTTCACTGTCTCCTGGAGTTTGCTCAAAGTCATGTCCATTGAGTTCACAGTCGCTGAATGTAGAAACGACTCAAATGTCCATCAACTGAGGATAAATCGACAAGCAACATGAAGTAATGTTCCATCTATAGAATGATTTTATTCACCCTTTGAAAAGCATGAAATTCTAATATGTACTAAAGCACGGATGATCTTTAAGGACATTATGCCGAATGAAATAAGTCAGAGGTAAAACCACAAATACATACAGTTCCACTTACATGAGCCTCCAACAATAGGCAAATTCATAACGACAGAGAATAGAACAGTGGTTTCCAGGGTCTGGGTGTGGGAGGACAGGAGGAAGTTATTCTTGAGAGTGGAGGGCTTTTTTTTTTTTTTTTTTGGTTTGGGATGATGAAAAGTTCTAGAGGTGGATGGCGATGAGAGTTGAGCAGCGATATGAAAGTACTTACTGCCACTGAATTGTATGTTTCAAATTATCGAGGTGGTAAATTTTACGTTATGTCTATTTTGAATAAAACATAAAAACTATGTTTCCCAACATCTCTGCAGGTAGGTGAAAGTAGTTTGATGAGGCTTTGAGGGAGGGACCACTGATCAACCTTTCCTGTCTCTCTCTAGCCTTGTGCACGCTCCCCTGGAATGAGGGGCCATCACTGGGGACCTCCATGTGTTTCCCCTTGGTAGAGCATGTGGCAGGACGTTCGAGGTCCTCACTTGGCTTAGACGTCCTGAACCAGACCCTGACATCAAGGCCATATGGTGAGTCGACGCAGATCTGCCTTCCTTTTGTCAGAAATCCTTCATCGTGTCCTGATTTCATGATGCGATTTCGCTGGAATGCAGCAGGAAGAGCAGCATGTTACAGAATTAATTGCATTCAGCTTTAGGGCCTGGGACTAATTGATACGCAGCCCTAAGTGCGTGGAAAGCGGGTGTGCAAGGCTGCTGTGCGGGCCAGGGGGAGAGGCACCTCCCGTGACCACTTCCACTTCTTCCAGACTTTCTCCCTGGCCCTCTCTGAGCCAGCTCACCAAGCCACGCTCCTGCTGTTTCCCCTTTTTGAAGGTGATGGATCTTTGGCCCCAGGGGATGGCGAACAGCCCCAGGTGACACGCCTCATAATGGACCACGCTGAGAGCCAAACGGGAACCTGTCTGCTTTGAGTTTCTTTTCTTTCTGGATCTGTTGCGCTCATTCAAAGAAAGTGTCTCCTGCACACTTCCTTAGAATTCTGCTCTTTTGTCCCCAGAGAACTGCTCAGGAGCTTATTCATTATTAGGGGAAGAAAGATGAAAGGGCTGCATTTTTTTTTTCCAGGGGGAACTTATACCTGCTGAAAGGTTCCCAGCTGATGGACGTTTTGGGCTGCCAGCCCTTCGCTTGCTCCTGGAATCAACCTGTTTCCTAGCATCTGGCTCCATCCTTCACGGGAGGCTCCAGACTTTCTGGAAGAACAGGGAGCTTTTGTCTGCAATTTTTGGTGCCCCTTAAATTACAAAGCTCTGGGCCCCTTTCTTCTCTCCTTTTTCATTGCCTGGATGAATCTTAATTGTCACCTGAAATTCTCTAACAATCTTCATCAATTATGAAAGACACATTTATTGAAGAAAAGCAATTCTTTTCAAAGCACTGTGCTATTCATGGGGACCACGAATAACCAAGTCTCGGTTCTCCACCAACTCATAGTCTAGTAGCAAGTGTGATGTATAAACAGATAGTGATGATTAATGTTTATTAGAGGCTTACTATTACATATATTGCCATTTAATCTTTTACACACTGTAACTTCATTTAATCCTCCAAACAAATACCTGAACAAGGAAGGTGTTATTATCAGACCATTTTAGGGATGTGGGAGTTTCAGATGAGAGAGTGGGGAGGTATAGATGGGGTCCCTCCTTTACCAGGGATGCAAAGGCCACACTCTTACAGTGGGTGAGGAGATCACTTGCATTAGGAAGTGATGCTCACTTGCTTAAAGGATGAAGGAGGGTGGTATTAACTCTGCTGCTTAGAACAGGGTAGAAACTAAACTGAAGTTTGCAGGACGAATCAGAGTTCACTAGGGAGTGGAGAAAACAAAGACCCACGGTCCCTGTGCAGAGCATCAAGTTAGCACAAGAGCAAATAGTCTAGCATCGCTAATGCCTTTAGCAATTCTGGAGGGCAAGTGGGATGCAGAGAGCCAGGGCCAGGCATTGAGGGTGGGAAGTGAGTGGGACCAGGTCTTGGGGCTCCTGCAAACCTTTCTAAGGAGCTTGGGTATCTTCCTGTGGGAGACAGAAGATTCAGGTGTATTTTCAGCAGGAGCTGATGTGATGGAAAATGGATGTAAAGCTGATTCCGGGGGCCAGGCACATAGTAGGTGCTCAAT
The DNA here is from genome assembly GCA_006410935.1 of Redunca redunca. Lineage (NCBI taxonomy): Eukaryota > Metazoa > Chordata > Mammalia > Artiodactyla > Bovidae > Redunca > Redunca redunca. The sequence goes on along the minus strand of SJYQ01004788.1, from coordinate 263,017 downwards.
TCCTGCCTGTGAAACAAACCAGTTTGCTCTGGATGCATTTCTGAGTTTCCGGTTTAGATTGTTCACTAACACAAAGAACTAAACTGCAGTGAAAGCCAACAATATGTCTATTACATGTCCATGTCTGTTTTAGACCATTCACGGGATAATCATCAGAATGGCTAACAATGGATGATTTATTATAAATATCAGCTTTGCTGCTTGTTAAATCAGAACCAACATATTTGCCCATTTCCATCCCAAAGGGAGAAATCTAGTTAGTTTGTTCCCCATGTTATAACTATGAAATTAAATTAAATGAACTGAATGAAATTCATGGGGGTAAATAAACTATTTAATTTAATTCACACGATGAAGAATAATCCTGAATACGTCTATAGTTGGCTAAATAAACCAATTAACTCTTTTCTCTTTAGACAGCACAAGCCAGCATTGCAGCCAGGACAAAAGAATAAAAGAGGAAAAAAACGTGTCTTAATTAGATGTAATCCGAATGTGTCTTGGGCCACTACGCTGACTCCTGGCTCTTTCACCACCTTGCCTGATTCTGACATGGACTTCGGGTTTGTCTCTTTCTTGTCTTCCAGTGTTTTGTTGTTTATTTGTTTTTAAATCATAAATTGAGAGACAAGTCTATGGGGTCAAGTGGACCAAGGCTTAAATGCATGGCTGGGCAATCTCGGGCAGGTTATGCAACCTCTCAGCGTCTTCATCCCTAAAATGGGGATGATCACAGTGACTATTTCCTGGTTGAGGATGAAGCGAGGCAGTGATGTAAAGGCGTAGCCCAGTGCCTGGTGCCTAAGCGTTGCATCCTTCTTGGGGTTTCCTGCTGGCTTGCATTCTTACCTGCCTGGGACGATGGAGATGCCCTACTCCAAGAGTTGGGAGAACTGAATTCTTTCAGCCACTCTTACCTGAGCACCTACTATGTTCCTGGCTTTTGACCCGAAGTATTGGGAGCTGATAGGTAAAGTAAGTCCCCTGCAGACAAACCTTCAAGTTGTGAACTTTCAAAGATGCAAACATGTGTTCGCATACCCAAGCATGTACATTAGTTCACATGTACATTAGTGTCACATGTGTCTATCCTCTGCAGGTGGTTATGCTTTGGGGAACTTTGCTGTACACACTGTATAGAATACATTATTGCAGTAGCTTTATTTCCAGCCCAGCAGGTCCAGAAGCAAGGAAAAGTAGCAGTGATATAGCTGGTACTGCTGTACTTTTCCAAAGTACTGTATTGTAAGATTAAAAATGTTTTGCTTCTGAGATCAGATGCATCCAGGGTGGTATTGCCATAGGAAACCAGGGCTTGGTAACAACCTAGAGGTGGGGGATGGAGAGGGAGGTGGGAAAGATGTTCAGGTGGGAGGGGACATAGGTAAATCTATGGCTGATTCATGTGACTTTTGGTAGAAACCGACACAATACTATAAAGCAGTTATTCAGTTAAAAATAAATTTTAAAAAATTAGGGGGAGGGGGGGTTCAGGATGGGGAACACGTGAATACCTGTGGTGGATTCATGCTGCTGCTGCTGCTGCTAAGTTGCTTCAGTCATGTCCAACTCTGTGCAACCCCAGAGACGGCAACCCATCAGGCTCCCCTGTCCCTGGGATTCTCCAGGCAAGAACACTGGAGTGGGTTGCCATTTATGCTGATGTATGGCAAAATCAATACAATATTGTAAAGTAATTAGCTTCCAATTAAAATAAACAAATTTATATTAAAAATTTTTTAAAAAGATCAAAGTTGTTTTTTGTGTTTGTTTTTATATATTATTTGTGTGAAAAGTATTATAAGTCTATTAGAGTACAGTACTGTGTAGCTGATCATGTTAGTTGAGCATACAGACAAACTGGACCTATGAATGTGCTGTCAAAACGGAACACCCTCATATGTAGGTGACTTACTGTATGTGAATGAGATCCCCCAGGGCTGCTCTGCAGGATTCTGCAGTCTAGCCGATAAATCAAGGGTGGGTCTACACATATCGAAGAATTAGAATTACACAAGAACATGCTGAATGGGACTTCCCAGTTTAGCCAGACTGTTATCAATGTCTTGGTTCCTAGAACTCGGTGACAGTGAGGGTCTCAGGAAACTGGTATACAGTCTCTGACAGCATTTTCAAGCTGAATAAACCCCATCCCTGTCTCTGCCTGACTCTGATTCTTGTAACTGAAACTGGTTCAGAGTAGTCTGGGGACTGGGGTGGTCCTAAGTGCTGCTTCCGGTTGGCCAGGGGTCAGTACCAGTAGAGGGGAGAGTGAGAGAGGGCCTGCGACCAGCAGAGGCATCCTGCACAGTGTCAGGATCCCAGGTCAGTCCAGGTGTGGCGTGGAACTTGTCCCTCCTGGGGCCTCAGTTTCCACATCTTGACTGGGGATGTGAGGAGTTTCCCTCCAATTCTGAGACGCTTTAGGGAGAAATTCTTGAGTAATGAGTGCAGCAGCTCTGTTCCCCAGAGAAATGAAATTAATTATGCATTTTTCAGACAGCATACTTTGTGTGCACAACAGCTCTGTGAACTGAAGTTGATGCTGAGTGAACGGGAGAGGGGCTGAGCCCAAGGAACCCACCATCCAATGGGCCACAAAGAAACACAGCAATACTCAAGGAAGACTGGACACATGCCAAAGTGTAGAATACCAGGTCAGGACTCAGTAAACCATGATGGAAATGGTACCCAACTCAGTCCTGGGGCAATCAGCAAAGCTTCAGTTCCTGGAGGGACTGAAGCCTCACATGAGTCATCAAGGACATGAACGGGTCAAGGAGGTGCAAAGCATCAAGTCTTCTGGTGCACAATCTAGGCCATAAGATGCAAGCTGTTGATGTTACTGAACTGAAGGACATGCCACAGAGGCCTGGTCAAATTAAGAAGGGCATTCTAAGTTTTTTTTTTATTACTATTTTTTTAAAGTTTTATTTTATACTGAAGTATAGTTGATTTACAATATTGTGTTAGTTTCAGGTATATAGCAAAGTGATTCAGCTGTATGGTGGTTTAGTTTTTAAGTTGTGTTCGACTCTTTGTGACCCCTTGGACTTTAGACCTCCAGGCTACTCTGTCCATGGGATTTCCCAGAAAAGAATACTGAAGTGGGCTGTCATTTCCTCCTCTAGGGGATCTCCCCCAGTCAGGGACAGAAGCTCATGCATTGCAGGCAGATTCTTTATCAACTGAGCCACCAGAGAAACCCTCAATTGTGTATATTCATACATCTATTTTTTTTTCAGATTTCTTTTCTCATATAGGTTGCTACAGAATGTTGAGTAGAGTTCCCTGAGCTATACACTAGGTCCTTGTTGATTTTCTGTTTTATATGTAGTAGTGTGTAGACATTCTAAGTTTTGTTAAGAAATTGGAACTGGTTCCTCCCGGTACAGGGTGATCTTGAGGGTGAATAGAAATTATAGTGATGCAGAAAAGGAATCAAGAGAACTTGAGAAGATAAAAATCTTTAGGATGCTGGGAATGCAGGAGAGGGAGAGAAGGGTACTTTCTGTCTTGAGCCATTGTGGTGGAGGGTACCCAAACCACAGGGGATGGGAAACTCGGGAGGTGAGAACTTCCAGTTTGGAGCTGCAGGTGTGAGGAGCTGGGCAGCTTTCGGGAGGGAAGGGTATAAGATGGAGATCCAGCATTCAGACAGAGGGGTTTCAAGGTGGAAGATGTAGATTTGGGCTCTAAGATAGCCCCAAAATAGCAAGGAAGGAGAGGCGCAGAGCCAACAGCCCTTGGTGCTTCATCAGATGAGCAAACCGTCTCTCCCTGTCCCCACCCTCTGCTGTCCTCTAGCCACCCCCACGTGGCTCCAGTCCTCCCAGCCTTGGAGAGAAAAGGGCCGAACAGAGTCTGTTCTCCTCCCTTGGTTTAAGTCTCTGTCTTCAAACAGAGAAGAAAATCAGTGACAGGAGAGGACCCAGCATTTGACTGATCATCCCTCCCAAACTACCCTATGTAGATGTTCTTCTTTTCCCAAGCTCCCTTAATTCCACGAGGATGTTAATGACAGCTTGTCAAGTGAACTTCTTCAGAAGAGCCCAGCCTCAGAGTGCAAAGCACACCTGTGTCCAGTAGGTTCTGCTAAGGCCCTGGGTCCCTAGCGACTTCCACTGCCTGGTGCCCTCGAGGGAAGACGAGGAATCATAAGAGTCTGGGGCCATCCCAGGAAGGTGGGCTTTCCTGGTGTCTCAGTAGGTAAAGAACCTACCTGCAATACAGGAGACCCGGGTTTTACACTTGGCTCGGAAGATCCCTGAAGGAGGAAATTGCAACGATTCCAGTATCCTAGCCTAGGAAATCCCATGGACAGAGGAGTCTTGTGGGCTTCAGTCCGTGGGGTCATAAAGAGTCCGCCACGACTTAGTGACTAAACTACTATTCCAGGAAGGCAGCAAATGGCATTCTGAACGTCCCCACCTGATACTGGTTCTCCAGCATATATTTACGCAGAAGTTATTGTATGTTTCTTTGCTTTTGTTTTAAATCAGGGGATTTCTGATTCTTCCTCAGCAACATTCAATAATTCTGAAGGATGCTCGTCGACATAGACATTAAACCAGCTCCCACTTTGCTCCACCTCCAATTCTGATGTCTTTTCCGCCTTATGTTGTGTGAGAGGAGCCTGCTGGAGGAGCCTGCTGGCTTGGCCCAGAGAACTGGAAAGTTGGGGAGGGCTGGACAAATTGACTCATCACTGCCCCTCCTCATCCCCCCAAGAGCCTCTCACAAGTTCCCACAGGTGGCAGGTGTTCCAGCAAGGTTTGCTGGGATAATGTTGTTTCCCCCAGAACAAATCTCATTGCGTTTGCTTCTGTGATGACTCTCAGGGGCTCCTAGATCAGGTTGTCAATTTCCAGAGTCCAAGTTTCAAGGGCGTGTCTTCCACATGAGATGAATTTGTGACAGTTGCAAGAATGAAAGCATGGGTGCAACGTAAAGACCATTTAACCATTTCTGCGTCTGTGGGTGCTTCCATGCCTCTTTCCTTCCAGTCTGCATTTTTAAAGAAAACTTTCTTGTCTTACTTCCTTTTATATCATCCATTTACTTACCTAACTGCTTCCTCTATCAGAAATACTGCAGAGCGACTCTGTCTGTCTTGCTCTCCCTGCATCTCCGGGGGTTGCTGCAAGCCCGCTCCTTAGATGAACTTTGATCAATATTTATTGAATATACAAAGAAGCCACAGTACTGGTACGCTTGGGCTGTGTTATGTACTCCCTTCATTCAGTCCTAAATCTACACATCACCTCCTCCAGGAAGAACCCTCACCTCCACGTGCTGCCCCAGCAGAATCTGGCAGGCTTTTTGAGATGGTATTCCTTGACATGAGAATACCAGACCACTGATATGCCTCTTGAGAAATCTGTATGCAGGTCAGGAAGCAACAGTTAGAACTGGACATCGAACAACAGACTGGTTCCAAATAGGAAAAGGAGTATGTCAAGGCTGTATATTGTCACCCTGATTATTGAACTTCTATGCAGAGTAAATCATGAGAAACACTGGACTGGAAGAAACACAAGCTGGAATCAAGATTGCCGGGAGAAATATCAATAACCTCAGATATGCAGATGACACCACCCTTATGGCAGAAAGTGAAGAGGAACTGAAAAGCCTCTTGATGAAAATGAAAGAGGAAAGTGAAAAGGTTGGCTTAAGCTCAACATTCAGAAAACGAAGATCATGGCATCCGGTCCCATCACTTCATGGGAAATAGATGGGGAAACAGTGGAAACAGTGTCAGACTTCATTTTTGGGGGCTCCAAAATCACTGCAGGTGGTGACTGCAGCCATGAAATTAAAAGACGCTTACTCCTTGGAAGAAAAGTTATGACCAACCTAGATAGTATGTTCAAAAGCAGAGACATTACTTTGCTGACTAAGGTCCATCTAGTCAAGGCTATGGTTTTTCCANAATTGAACTGATCCTTGCCTTCTGTGTCCATCTTTACTTCAGCTCCAAAAGCATCGTGTTGTGACATCTTGCATGCATGCTTGTTTCCTCCATCCTTTCCTCAGAGCATGGTCAGGGATTGATCAGATGCTTTTATCCATCCTTCTTCCTTAACAGAACATGGTGTGTGAACAAATGACTGACTGAGCAGCCTGTTTGGAATTCAACTTTGGGCAAAACTGGAAAACAATCTGAAACAGCTCAAGAGCAGGATGAAGGTTTATTTGGGTTTGGGGGAGATTTCCAGACCTAGTCCACTTGGCATCCTACCAGGATAACAAAGAGATGTTCCCTATTACTCAATTTTCTAAAGGCCCAAGCCATAGCTACTGAAATAGTTCTCAAAGTTCCTTGATAAACATCAGTCCAGTCATTTCCGCTTTTTGGCCATTAGTACTTTATGTCTCTGTCCACTGTTTCCTTTCATCTCCTATCAAAGATTGATCAATATTCATTGGGTGAGTCTCATATGACTGCAACAAGGTACTTTATAAAATTAAAAAAAACATTAATTCTGCCCAACACTCTGCATGATGGATGTTTTAGCACCATATTCCAGGGTGAAAAAAAAGCCCAAAGAACATAAATGATTTGACCACATTCATGAATCTAGTGAATATGCCCTGTTGTTGATCTAACTCTAAAACACTGTTTTTATTTCACTAAAGAGGCACAGAATTGCAGGAGATGTAGGAAATCTTAGACCTCACCTGGTTCCCACTTTCCACCCAAGGCAAGGATTTCTTAACATTGTCCCCGGAAGAAGCTTTTACTCGTCATCTATCTTCTTGTCTTCCTCTTCACCACTGTTTTGTCGCTGTCTTCCTCCTCATGACCATCACTGGCGAGTTCACCTTGTATGCAGTGACACTCTCACAGCTTGTAAGTCAGAGGCAAGACATGAACCCAGAGCTTCCTTGGCCACTGTGATGCTTCGCCTTGTACTTCTTAGACTGGGAAACTCTTTCCTTCACAGATGATACATCCTTTGTTCTATCAACTGTAACAGACAGAAAGGCCTTTAATTAGTATATAAAGGGACCAATCACTTGAATGACCCTAGTTCCTCTCTGTGGATGAAATTTCAATTTCTCATGTATACTGCAAATTCTCTTTAGATATTTGACAACGATGTTCTCTAGGACCTTTTTTTTTTTTTTTTTTAAATTTTGTGATTATTTTAACCCCTCTTTTCTGAGCCACACCCAGATCCATCTCATCCTTGGGGAAAACATGATGACATAAAGTATAAACTCTCCTCCATGATGGGGTCTGACTTGCCAGCCCTTCGAGGCATGGGCATAGTGGGAGTTGGCTGGTGATGGCTTATCTGAGCAGTGTTTGCAATGATGATGTGGAGAAACTCTTGACGGAAGAGTTTGTGGGGGTGAAACATCAAGCAGTATGGGCTCACAGATAAAGATGGGGAGACAGGCAGTACCTGGAGAGCAACCGTCTTCATAAAACGCGAGCATTTCTGAGACAGGGTGAAGCAGTGTGTGGAGTGAACGGCCATCCTGCTCTCAGACCTCTTGGGTCTGGTCTCAGCTCTGCCATGAACTTGCTGTGTGCACTGGCTAAGTCACTTTCCTTCTCTGATCTTCAGACAGACCTTCTTAAAAATGAGAGAGAGATGTAATGATCTTCCTCTTGCTTCGTCTGTAAAACTTCTCTGAATTGAAGAATTCAGAGGGAATGTATTAAGCTACTGGCTTTAAGACAAACCAAATGTTGCTTTTCCTTTGAGAAAGAGATAAAGGCCAGATGTGCAAATGATGAGCTGCTCTCCCCTACTCATGTGGAAAATAGAAAGAGCACCACGCGGTGACTCTGCCTCAGTGTTTTAAGTTTATTTAGAAATACGAGTTGTGATATAAAAAATGGGCATAGCCTCTTGAACGGCTAGACCTGAAAAGCGCCTGAAGAGCATAACTAACTCCCTCAGTCATTACCTGGTTGTTGCTGTTGTTCAGTTGCTAAGTTGTGTCTGACTCTTTGTGACCCCATGGACTGCAGCACGCCAGGCTTCTCTGTCCTTCACTGTCTCCTTGAGTTTGCTCAGACTCAGATCCACTGTGTTGATAATGCCATCCAACCATCTTGCCCTCTGCTGCCCCCTTCTCCTCCTGCCCTCAGTCTTTCCCAGCATCAGAGTCTTCTCCAGTCAGTTGGCTTTTCTCATCAGCTGGCCAAAGTACTAGACCTTCAGCTCCAGCATCAGACCTTCCAGTGAATATTCAGGGTTGACTTCCCTTAGGATTGACTTGTTTGATCTCCTTGCTGTCCAAGGGGCTCTCAAGAGTCTTCTCCAGCGTCAGAATTTGAAATCATCAGTTCTTCGGCAGCCAGCTTTCTTTATGGTCCAGCTCTCACATCCACCTATGATTACTGGGAAAACCACAGCTTGACTATACAGATTTTTGTTGGCAAAGTGATGTATGTGCTTTTTAACATGCTGTCTAGGTTTGTCTGTCTACTTTGGCTGCCTGATGTGAAGAACTGACTCACTGGAAAAGACTCTGATGCTGGGAAAGATTGAAGGCGGGAGGAGAAGGGGACGACAGAGGATGAGATGATTGTATGGCAACACCAACTGGATGGACGTGAGTCTGAGTAAGCTCTGGGAGTTGGTGATGGACAGGGAAGCCTGGTGTGCTGCAGCCCATGGGGTCACAAAGAGTCGGACAGAACTGAGTGACTGAACTAGGTTTGTCATAAATTTCTTTCCAAGGAGCAAGCATCTTTTGATTTCAGGGCTGCACCCTCCATGCACAGTGTATTACCGGATACAGTGTCATTTTGATAGCAATTTGAATTTTAAAGGAAATTTCATTGAGTTGGTCAGAATGGTAAGCAATGAACTAGCTGTTCAGAGCAGTGAACCTCCTCCCAGGTATCTGTTCTCAGCCTCTTCCACTTGGAGAAACAGGTTGAGGTCAGTGTAAGCTCACGTTTACCACGCTAGAGCTCAACTTTCACCAGACCATTGGCTTATATTTTAAGACCAATTATTAATATGTGGGGTTCATAGTAAAGTAAATGCTTATTATATGAACTTAATACTGAAGTGATCACAGCTAATTTATCAGATATTCTTTAAAGAAATTACAGATGGTATTTTATTATTTACATAACAATCTGATCATGTTCAGTTTCAAACTGCATGAAATATGAAGCCCTCTGGAATGGAAATGATACAGTAGCTATCTGGATCTACATCTTACTTACACCACCTTTGATACTTTGCAGAATAAACTGAAGTGTTCATAAAACCATACAATAGATTTAATAGTTTTTCTCTGTCACAACATCAAACAAAAATGGCCAGACCAGTTTCTGCATGCCGGGGTTGGATGGCTGAGTGTAAAACTTGTGCCTTAGAGTGTAGGTGACGTTCATTTTGGGGACCTTGATCGCCTTTCCAAGGAAGAGGTGGCACCCTCCCTTGCCCACTGCTGATCTTGACGTTTGATGAGAGGTACATGTGATGACTCACCAGGAAAGATGGACTATATACAGTAAGAATATGTGGTAGTCAAAGGATGAGAGAGGTTTTGAGAATGAGGTCCACACTGAAAGTCACAAGGGCAAAGCTTTGAACTTTGTTCCAGTCTGGCTTTGCAATAGGATCAAACCTGCTCATGTATTCAAGAAGAGTAGACTCAGAGATTAACTTACTCAGTGATTGTTAGTAATTCTAAGCAATATGAAGAGACATGTGAATTCATACATATATAACATATTTACTTACATAAAACATGCCTCTAGTAAGATTTATGTATATTAGACATAACACATATAGGTTTGTTTATATCTGTTATGTGGCAACAACTGTAATACCAATTTCTCTCAAGATAACAGCTTTTCAGCTCCATTTAAAAAATTATTTATTTATTTTTAATTGGAGGATAATTGCTTTACAATATTGTGGTGGTTTTTGCGATACATCAAGGTGAATCAGCCATAGATAGGTGTACGTATATCCTCTCCCTCTTGAACCGCCTCCCACCTCCCTCCTCACCCCGTCGCTCCAGGGTGTCACAGGGGACGGGCTTTGGGCGCCCTGCTTCATACAGCAAACTCCCACCAGCTGTCTCTTTTATGGATGGCGATGTCTATGTTTCAATTGTATTCTCTCAAATCATCCCACCCTCTCCTTCCCCGACTGTGTCCAAAAGCCTGTTCTTGATGTCTGTGTCTCCTTCGCTGCCCTGCATGTAGGCTCGTCAGTACTCTCTTTCTAGATTCCATATATACGCATTAATATATGGTATTTGTCTTTCTCTTTCTGACTTACTTCGTTCTGTATAATAGGCTCTAGGTTCATCCACCTCATGAGAACTGACTCAGATGTCTTCCTTTTTCTAGCTGAGTGATATTCCATTGTGTGCATGTACCACAGCTTCCACGAATCCAACACGAATGTCAAGTATATTTTAACTATTCTTTACGGATACAGGAGTATAGTGAAAATGAAAGTCGCTCAGGTGTGCCTGACTCTTTGCGACCCCATGGGCTGTCCATGGAATTCTCCAGGCCAGAATACTGGAGTGGGTAGCCTTTCCCTTGTCCAGGGGGTCTTCCCAATCCAGGGATCGAACCCAGGTCTCCCTCTTTGCAGGTGGATTCTTTACCAGCTGAGACACAAGGGAAGCCCAAGAATACTGGAGTGGGTAAAATATCCCTTCTCCAGGGGGTCTTCCAGACCCAGGGATCAAACCCAGGTCTCCGTTACTGGAGGCGGATTCTTTACTAGCTGAGCCACAAAGGAAGCCCGTACAGGAGTATAAAACCCAAGAAACTAATTAAAACAAAAAGTATTAAAATGCATGATTTTCTAACTAAAATGAGGGACTTCCCTAGCAGTCCAGTGGTTAACATTTTGCCTTCCAATGTAAGCAGTGCTGGTTCAACCCCTGGCTGGGGAGGCAAGATCCCACGTGCCTCCTGGCCAAAAATCCAAAACAAGATGGAAGCAATATTGCATCAACTTCAATAAAAATTTTAAACATGGTTCACACGGAAACATCTTAAAAGAAAGGAAAACAAAAAGACCTGAAGTGAGCCCTGAAGGAAAACCAACCAGCTAAAGCCCCTCCACACTCCCACCAGCCACTGGAGTGAGGCCACTCTGGTTCAAGGTCGGGCTGGGCCGCATACCAGCTGCGTGATCTTGGACAGAGGCCTTGTCCCTCGCAGGTTCTGGATCCCCTTACTCTGTAATGGGCCACAGATTCAATGTCCAGCAGCACCGTGCTGAGGATCACAGGAGACTGGGCTTGTGGGGCAGTGTGACACGGTGGCTGGGGCCAAGACGATCGAGTCTTCTCCACATCTCGGTCGAGTGACTTGGTGTTAGTAACAGTGAGCTCTGGGGGCCTTGGTTTCCTCATCTGTAAAGTAGGGATGTTGGGGCCATCCTCATGGGTTCCAGGAAGCTCCCCGGGTTCATTTAGGTGAGCGGCTTTGCACCATGCCAGGCGCATAGATGATTGCTGAGTCATGCAGAACTGGGAGCGTCGTGTTCTCATCAGTTGCCTGGGGCTCACAGGAGCCTTCAAATCCCTTCTCCGGCTTGGATAAAGAGGTCAGGAGAAGGACAGAGAGAGGGCGATTGCTCATCTCCTCCCAGCCCCTTAACAAAGCTCCCGGAGCCGCACGGTCTCTGTGAAGGTCCCGCTATCTTTCTCTGCAGCCGCTCCTGCCTTCTCGCCTTGACAGGTGGACATCATTATCTCTTTCTGGACAGTTAAATTACCGAAGGGAAAAAATCTCACCCTGAAGCCATCAATTTTACTTTTGATGCTTCTCCTCGGGTTGAAGCTTTCTTCCAAAGTCACTTTAAAAAAATAACTTTACAAAAAGTATAAAAACCCCTTTAAGTGGAGGTTTTATGCAACAGACAATGTTCCCTATTTGAATGATTTCTTTTGAGCCTGGATAGCATTTCTGTTGCCCACCATCCAATAAAACATTAATCACAGAAATATTGAGCTTTAGAGAACGCCTTCAAATCTCCAGTGCGTCTATGTCAAGCACTTAGGGGAATGGATGTGTTATAAATCTGGAGAGGAAGGCAGCTACGAAGTTCACTGCTTTCCGCATCCACAATCGAAGGCAGAGGGTTGGGGAGCTCATTCTTACTCTGAACTGTGTCTTCCTCGGAGCGGGGAGAAGAGGCACAAAGGAAGAGAGGAGCCTGTGTTCTGATTTGTATCCTGGCACGATTCTCAGGAGGGCCACGTGCCCCTCTGTGAGCTGGCGCCTCCTAGTCTTGGATCAAGTTCTGTTCAGCTCTCCGATCTTTGGCAGACATCCAGCACCTCGTTTCACCCCCGTGAGACCCACTGTCATCACGGGTCAGTGGGGGGACTGGATGAACTAAGGCTATTATGATGTTCACATAAGTTCACCTTATATGAGAGCTCACTGTGTTCTGGACATGACGCCTACGGCTTTATACACATAATCCTTTTCCATCCAAGTTTCATCCTACATGTGGGGCATTATAACATTTCCCATTTAAAAAAAAAATACTTATTTAAGTTTTGTTGTCAGTGTGGGGTAGGGTTGGGGGAGGGCTTTCTTGGCGGCTCAGACAATAAAGAATCTGCTTGCAATGTGGGAGACCCGGGTGTGATCCCTGGGTCAGGGAAGATCCCCTGGAGAAGGGAATGGCTACCCACTCCAGTATCCTTGCCTGGGGAATTTCATGGACAGAGAAGCCTGGTGGGCTACAGTCTACGTGATCACAATGAGTCAGACACAACTGGCGACTAACACATTTATTTATTTGGCTGTGCCAGTGGCTATGCCAGGTCTTAGCTGACGCACACAGGGTCGTTAATCTTCCTTACAGCACGTGGGATCTTTTAATTGTGGCATTTGAACACTTAATTGTGGCATGTGGGATCTAGCTCCCTCGCCAGGGATAGAACCTGGCCCCCCTGCATTGGGAGCGTGTAGTCTTAAAGACCGGAGAACAAGGTAAGTCCCAGACCCTTCCCATAAAGCAGCAAACATCAGGTTTGTTCAAGATCCTACAGCTTATAAATGTGGACTCTAGATATCCACACTCACCATACTCAGGCATTGCCTGTCTCTATATGAGATCCGCAGATAGATGCCCCAGGCCTGGTTGTACAGGAGAGGCCAGCCCCTTGCCTTCATTTGGCCGTTTGTGGATAACGTCTGTCTGAGGGTTCTTTTTCCTGGCAGGAAGCCACAGGCGTGGGAAGTTAAAGATACTCGATCGTTAATGCCCTTGGAAGAGCGCAGCTGAGCCCTGGGGGCCGTGCACCCCTCAACCCGCAGTGGATGGCAAGAGGGCACAGCAGTAAACCAGCTCTCAACCTCTGGTTTGTGCATGGGGAGATTTCAGGAGTGTGGGGCGTTGTCTCCTGGAGTCTCTGGTGGGAGTGAGCCCCCTGATTTCCTCGGGAGCCTTGCCGGGCAGAGCACTCCTTTGTGGCTGCCTTCCCTTCCCTGTTTCATGTCCGCCTCTTCTACCTGTGCTTCCTGCAATCCTAAACAAACTCCCTGCTTGGTGACCCTTGTGTCAAGTTCTGCTTCTGCAGGAATCCAAACTGAGCCTGCGATTCCAGAGGGCTCTGGCAGGTCTCACTGATCTCGGATACCCCGGCCATCGGCACAGGCGTGCGTGCACGATCCGTCTCTCAATCATGTCTGACTCTTTGCGGCCCTTTGAACTGTAGTCCCCCAGGCTCCTCTGTCCACGGGATCTCCCAGGCAAGAATACTGGAGTGGGTTGCTATTTCCCTCTCCAGGGGATCTCGACCCACCGATGGAACCCACGTCTCCTGTGTCTCTAGCATTGCAGGTGACATTCTTTACCCACTGAGCCATCAGGGAAGCCTGGGCCATTGGCCCACTGCCTGGCAAAATGGAGGCACACGGCCAGCGCTTCTTGTGAAGGACAAGCGGCATGATGTAAGCAGGGGGTGCCCTAGGTCTTGGCTTAGACGTGTTCTGACTGGGACTCTGGGCCAGTTCCATACTTCTTTGGAACCTCAGTTTGCTCCTGGGGATGATAACCCTTGCAGGAATACACAGCTTTGGATCAAATTCACAGGCAGCACTTGACACGTGCTGGACACTCAATGTACAGTAGCAGTGATGATGCTCTGCGGAAGGCTCTGGAACCCAGGCTCCCAGCACACCTGCCACACTGACAGATCACAGAGCTGTGACACACGGGGTTCACAGCCATAGAATGAACTATTGATAACACCTCTCCAAGGGTAGCCTGAGCTTTTGTGTGGCTTAAGCCAGGTGCTGCTACTGAATTAGGCCAGTCTTGCACACTATTTATAAAATAGATAAGCAACAGGAATCTACTGTAAAGCACAGGGAACTCTGCTCAATATTTTGTAATAACCCGTGAGGGAAAAGGAGAGGGCGACGGCACCCCACTCCAGTACTCTTGCCTGGAAAATCCCATGGACGGAGGAGCCCGGTGGGCTGCAGTCCATGGGGTCACAAAGAGTCAGACATGACTGAGTGACTTCACTTTCACTTTTCACTTTCCTGCATTGGAGAAGGAAATGGCAACCCACTCCAGTGTTCTTGCCTGGAGAATCCCAGGGATGGGGGAGCCTGGTGGGCTGCCATTTATGGGGTTTGCACAGTCTTGGACATGACTGAAGTGACTTAGCAGCAGCAGCAGCAGCAGTAAGGGAAAAGAATCTGAAAAACTACATATACAGATACGTGTGTGATGCATATATATATATATATATANGTGTGTGATGCATATATATATATATATAAATATATATATATATATACAGATGCAAAACAAAATCACTTTGAAACCAACACAGCATTGTTAATCAACTCTAGGTGAATAAATAAAAATTTTAAAACTTGAAAAAAATAATAAAAATAAAATAAATAACACACACACACATTCACCCAAAATGAGGCTGACCTTGCTAGCAACTGCCCCCAAGGGAACATTATTGACAAAAGGGGTGAAGGAGGGTGAGCGAGGGAAAAAAGAAATTTCTGAGTTATTCCTGGAGAAAAGGCAACGGGCTTCTTTTAGCTCAGGTTTGAGACTAGTCTGTGGAGATGTGGGTTTGGGGAAAGACACTGGGAAGGACACCAGCGTTGGTCGTAGGTTCTCTGTGGTCCCAGCAGGTAAGTCAAGGGATGCAGTGGGCACTCCGTCTTCACAATAGCCCATGAAGCTCTCCCTTCAGTGAAATAACGACATACTGGTCTTTTAGGCTTGGCTCTGCTTGGTTTCTGAGCCTTTTCCTCCCTGAGGGAGCAAACTGCAAAAATCTAAGTTAAATTTGGTCATTCTTTGCTTGTAACTCTCCCTCCTCGGAGAAGTCAAAGTCCTCACCTTGGTGTTTCCAAGGTCTTGATGGTCCAGTCTCCCTGCTTCCTCTCGTATAAAAACCGAGACCCTTCACACCATGCCCTGCCCCCAGCGCTGCCTGCTTGTGGCCCCCAACCGCTGGCTCTTCACCGGCGCCCAGCACGGTCCAGCTGCTGGGCCTTTGCCCTCACCGCTCACCACCCGGAGTGCCCAGGTGCACTGCCCAGGGTTCACAATGCCATTCATCTCCCTGGTTCCCCATGTCAGCTCCTCACAGAGGCCTGCTGAGCTGGGCTTGTCTGAAGCAACAGCCTCCAAACCTCACTAAGCCCTAAAACGGCTATCGATGTCTTCAGCAGCTGGCTTTGTTATACGATGATCTGGTTTTGATTATTGTCTGCGTCCCTCACTCTCTCTCTCTGAAAGTAGGGCCTCTATGTATCTTGCTGGCCAAAGAGCCTGACACCTAGAACGCTGGCCTGTACCCAGGGGGCCTCAGAAGTGCTGGGGGAGCTGGTGAATGAGTCCCTGGCTGCCCCCTAGTCCTTGTCACTTAGAGCTTTGAGGCTCGCCACTTTGCATTACTCTCAAGCCTTTGGGTTTGTGGCTCCCGGTCAGCAATGGTCAAACACTGGCTTGGTGCAAGCGGGACCTGGGGAAGGGAGGGACCGTGGGAGAAGGGGTCTGCTGTCAAGATTTGCGCATGGAGAAAAGTATGACCTTGATCGTGATGGTTCCCATTGGCCTTCACGTGCTGTTGCAATCTCCAGAAGGATCCTTTTGGCTCAAAATATATTTGGGGCATTATGACATTCATTGAACTCTGTGTTAAGAATATCTATATGAAAATAAATAGGAAGTTGATAGACTTAGCTTCTTTGAGTTTTATCAGGTATCTGTGATTTTCATATGAGAAAGATGGATTGAATTCAAATACTTATTGCTTGGTCTTTAGGAAAGGTGATGGGTTGATGGAGATAGGTGTTGTATTATCTTGCATGTGAGTTTTCAAGGGAAAAAGAAAGAAAACTTTTAATGGTGCTAAGAGTCCAGGCAGGCTTACAACTCATTTAAGGAGACGTGTCTGGGAAAAAGCAGCCCCTTGACCCTCACTGGCCTTTCTGGATCCAGCCTGGGGAAAGGCAGGGGATCTGAGTCCTGGAAGATTCCAGACAGGGATTCAAACACTTTCCCTGCATGACATGTCTCCTGTCTTCTGCAGAGGAGACACTGTCAAAGTGCTTCTTAGCTGAAGAAACAGAGGCTTGGGTGGGCTGAGTCACTTACCCTATTGCATCATCGTAAAATATCACCATTTAAAAAGCCCTCCACATATGACTCTGAACTTCTCTGTGTTTGGACCTAAGTACACACCGTGGTCTTCTCATTTGAGGGATGAAAACAGTCTGGTCTAGCCAACCTGGGGCTTCTTGCCCGTGTGAGTATACTTTTGTGTTTCAGTGGAAACAGACACAGCAGCAAACCTTTGTTGCTGGAGAAGAAGATGCATGGTTTCTGAGCTCTCAAGGGAAAATAAATATTAGCCTCCTTCTCAGGCCCAAGTCGTAGACAGGGACCCCTCACTGGGTGCCCGAGTGCTCAGAGATACATGTCCACTGGACAGGGTACGCTTTCACGTAGGCTGGCCGGCTGACCCCTGAGCTGTCCATACGATCCTGAAGTCTGCCTCAAGCATGTCAGGAGACTGCCCTGCATACGCCTTCACAAAAGCCAAGCACCATGTGGTCATTTGCTGGGTGTGCACCCAGTTGCTCAGTTGTGTCCGACTCTGCAGTCCTTCAGACTGTGGCCCCCCAGGCTCCTCTGTCCATGGGATTTCCCAGGCAAGAATAATGGAGTGGGTTGCCATTTCCTCTTCCAGGGGATCTTCCTGACTTAAGGATTGAACCCAGGTCTCCTATGTCTCCTTCACTGCAGGCAGATTTTTACCTGCTGAGCCTTTAGGGAAGCCCTGAGGTCATTTATTTATAATCAAATTAGAGAGTTAAAACATCTTATTTAAATAGAAAAGACTCATTCATCCTTCATTCGTCCATTCTTTTATTCACTAGGAATGATCTGGCATGAATTCTTTTCTTCTGGTCTGTCTTGGGTTCTGGGGTGAAACAGAGAGGAACCCATTGGGGTCTTCGAGAGGCTCAGGGTTTAATGTATAGCTCAGACTCAGACAACTTTAAGGCAGCCAGAAAGTGTTGTGAAAGAGGCAATGAATCCAGGCTGGCTGCGTAGAGGAAGGTGCCTAACTCAGCACCAAGAGGCAGTGAGTTATGGAAAGCTTCTGGGAGCCAGGGAGCTTGGGCTGATACTGGATCTTTGACTTGAGATTCTCCCAAAGGAGAAAAGAAGGAAGAAGGGTATGGGTGGAAGGGACGGTGTGAGCAAGTCCAGGAGCTGGTGATGGATAGGGAAGCCTAGTGTGCTGCAGTCCATGGGGTTGCAAAGAGTCGGACACGACTGAGCCACTGAACTGAACTGACATTGTGAGCAGGACTGTGACCTGTCTGAAAGGATGCACAATAGTGTCAGCTCTGGCTGGAGCTCTGGGGCAGGGAATACGACTTGAAAGACCGCAATCCCCCGCCCCGCCAGGATGACCTGGGTCTCTGTCCTGCGTCTGTTGCTAAGGGGCTGGGCACACCCGGCAAGGGATGAACAATGAAGGCAGTGAGCTGGTCTCTGGGGGCCCCACCAGGGCAGGATTCAAGGGCTCTAATGCTATGAACAGCTGGGTGCCAGGTGGCCAGGGACTGCGGCCCCTGCGTTCCTGGGTAAATTCAGAACAGCTGAGCATCCTTGGCCCTTTCCTCATGGCATGTTGTCCACACAGGCCTCCTTTTGGCAGAAAAAATCAACTTTAATTCTTGGGACCCCTGAGGATTTGGGGCCATCCAGAAAGCCTGCCCCTTCCTCCCCCAACCCCCATTCATTCATTATCCACTGCAGAAACTTCTAGTTATCAGGCATTGAACACAGGTTTGGGGGAGAGAGAGAACCATGGAGAATGCCAGTGATCTGATATGACCGGGCTCTTAGAAGAGTTACCGGCCCGCGGATGTTAGCTAATTAGGAAACCCAGGCCTGCCATTCAAAGATGGCTGATAAACAGACCCCAAGAATGATTACCTCCTCAACCAACCGAGCAGTGGGCCGCCTCCCTGCCAAGCCCTCCAGCCCCCCCGGGAGGGAGAGCAGTTTCTCTGCCCGATAGTCTAGGGCAAATGGGCCCCAGGCCAGCCTGGATGGAGCTGGGTCTGCTTGGACTGAAATCATTCTTTCAGTCTCCTCTCACCTGCCCACAGCCTCACTTTGCTCATCTGTCAAATGGGAGCTGATAACAGATCTCCACCCATGGTAATGAATGAGGTCATGGGCTGAAAGAGATTGGCTGCCAATGGAATCAGTAGGCAAACTGGGGAGATTTCAGCAGCACTGAAGGGTGATGTTAGAGCACCTTTCCTCCTTGGGTTCCTTGTGCCCTTTAACTACCTGGGGCTTCCAAGAAGATCATGGAAAAAATCCCAATCTTGTCACTTGATGGGGATTCATTCACCAGAAGCTCCACGAGCAGGGCACACCTGCTTTGGAACTTGGGATCTTGCAGCCCAAAGCCAATACGTGTTGGATTCAAACTATTCCACTTTCCATCCAGATCTGGGAGTGAGTCAGGCTGCACACTCTCTAGTCTCTTTTTCCATTCAGGTGTTGTTTTCCAGTTGCTAAGTCATGTTTGACTCTTTGCAAGGACTACAGCACCCCAAGCTCTCTTGTCCTCTACTATCTCCCACACTTTGCCCCAATTCATGTCCATTGAACTGGTGATGCCATCCAGCCATTTCATCCTCTGTTGCCCTCTTCTCCTGCCCTCAAGCTTTCCCAGCATTAGGGTCTTTTTCCAGTGAGTCAGCTCTTTGCATCAGGTGGCCAAAGTATTGGAACTTCAGCTTCAGCATCAATCTTTCCAAAGAATATTCAGGACTGATTTCCTTTAGGATGGACTGGTTGGATGTCCTTGCAGTCCAAGGGACTCTCAAGAGTCTTCTTCAGCACCCCTTGCAGTCCAAGAGACTCTCAAGAGTCTTCTTCAGCACCATAATTCGAAAGCATCAATTCTTCCGTGCTCAGACTTCCTTATGGTCCAATTCTCACAACTGTACATGACCACTGGAAAAGCCATAGCTTCAACTAGACAGACCTTTGTTGGCAAAGTGATGTCTCTGCTCGTTAATACACTACCTAAATTTGTCATAGTTTTCCTTCCAATGAGCAAGTGTCCTCTAATTTCATGGCTGCAGTCACCATCCAGGCTCAGAGCAAAGGAAATGGAGAAGATAAATATAGAAATAGGGAGAAATGGAGGAGCGGGCGAGAAGCATTTTGAGACTCAGGAAAACTTGTCACTTCAGTATTGAGGGGAAAAGAAGAACCAAGGCCTAAAACTGGTTGAGCAAAAATGTGTATTTTCCAGTCTTTCTAGAAACATCCCGAAGATTAAATGCTAGTAGCTCCAAGGGAAATTGACATAAATGGTGATAGAAGTTTCATGTTTTCCCTTTTAGTTTTTAAATTTTCTTTCTTTCTTTTTTAAATCCATTTTATTTCCTACAGAATTGAATGAGCACTCACCATTTCTTCTACCTCTCAGGGACAGCACCCCTTACCTGGAGAGACGGCTCTGCCTTTTTGTCCCTCCTCCGCTATCAGTGGAGGCAGGCTTGACGGAAGGTGGCCGGTCAGTCCCTGGAAGGGACTTTCTTCCTGCTTAAGACAAGATTAGAAGACAGTGTTCCGGAACCATCTTCTCTGAGGTGTGGGGCTTAGGCCTCCTTCACATGAGGGACTCTACTGGCCAGAGCTCAGGAGGCCTTGCCACCCTTGCCTGCTCCACAGGGCATTTTGCAGCTGCGGACACATTCAAAGCCAGATCTGCTGTGCAACCCCATGGACTGCAGCGCCCCAGGCTCTCCTGTCCTCTACTCTCTTCCAGACTTTGCCCAAGTTCATGTCCACTGAACTGGTCACTCCTCCTGCGCTCGGGGCCTTTGACCATGACCAGGAAGGTCTTTGGAGTCTCAGAGCGCACTGTCCTACCCCCATGGATTCCCATCATCTCTTTCCAATGGTCTTCCAGGCCTCAGCTTGCTCGTTGCTTACCCGACAGCTCTGTTCCATGTTGCCCAAGCAGGTTTAACTGTCTCCAGACCTGGGCTGTCTGTACAGGCTTCTCTTTCCCTTCTGCTTTGCAAATTGCAATCTCTGCCTTCTAGAATCTTCTGCCACTCTGAAATCCAGACATAGCCCCTGGCTCTCCACCCAGACACAGAACAATTTCTCTAACCTCAGCCTCCTTATACCATGTGGTCTAGTGAAAATAACTTTAATTTTTTTTATTTTAATTTTTAGAAAGGGGGTCTCTCAAGTGGGTTGCTTTACTTCCCCCCTCTAAACTTTTGGAGGGAGAGACTACATTTCTCCAGCCTGCTCTGACTCTCTGGATAGCCATAGAAACCCTCATTAGGACCCACTGTGTTTCCTCAACCTCCGCTTCTTTCTCATGGGTTCTCCCAGCCTGGAACCAACTCACTTTCCTGGAGAACCTGTTCTTTCACTTGGAGTCTCACACAAGCCAAGTTGCTTCCTGGGAGATCTGACCAGCCAGAAGTTGAAAGGAGCATCCTGCAATCTGAAGGGGGCCCTCACCCTTTCAACACGTTCCCATCCTAACACTTGTGGTTGTTTCTTTTCCCTGTTAGACTGTTGATTCACTGGTCTCGATGTTTCAGCACCTGGTCTGCTTCCTGGCACACAGTAGGCCTTCAGGATGTCTCTTCCAGTTGCACAAATGAATAAGAACTGGGACTGTTGAGAGCATGTTTGTCGAACTACAGAATTATAAGCACGCATTTCAGAAATCTGCTCATGAACCAGGGAGCATGGGGACTTACCATCGCCACTGAACAAAGGAAAATAGCAACAGTTCAGCAACTTGCCAAAAAACAAAATCCTAGTGACTGCTGGGGATGGCCTGCCACCCAGGCCTCCTGCTGGGGCAAAGAGGATGAAGGTGACAGCAGATCACGCCGATCCAGCCCCTCTCTGCTTCCCTCCTCCTTGCAGTGGCCCTCATCTGGGGACATGAATGTCATACCAACACGTGGCCAGGACAATGGCTGGTTTTTCTGGACCCCCTCTGTCATGGTCTGGTTTTCCCCTCTCTTGTGCCCTCCGTGGGAGAGCACATCCAGGCTGGAGCAGTGAGAGAGAAGGATTCCATTCTCAGCCGCCCCTTTCCACACGACGTTTGACACTCAGACCAGATGGGAGAGCTTCTCTCCAGCCAGGCTCAACTCACGAGGCCACACGGGGTGTTTCGGGCAGATGTTGGCCCTGGGCCACCCGTGGCCGCCCTGCCGGGCCCCTCTCATCTGGCCCAGCTGTGCAGGAGCTTTAGAACTAATCCACAAGAATGTCCCTTTCAGATCCGATTGGCTGCCTGTGACATCATAGGAATCCGGGAGAAGCGATTTTTATTGCATATCCTGTTATATATGTCTTTGATTAATAAACATTGGGCAATCAAATTAATTATGTCATCATCGATGCAGATTTGTTGGCAAAATATTTTGAAAATGTGAAGTTCAGTCAAGTAAGGCTTGATTAGAGTGGTGACCTTCTCATTGTGTAAATGGCACCAAGAGCTAGCAGGAAAGATTTTGTCTAAATGAGGGTTCAAACTCAAGTTTTCTGATCCTGCCCAGGGGTCTTACCCTTATTTACTTCACTACCCGGAAGATCATTCAGGGAGACGATGAGAGTTTTCTCACTTATCATCAAGTCTGAGGCAGTCCTTCTCCACGGTATGTCTATAAGATGGTATGTATACATGTATGTATGTGTTTACAGAAGACAGACATGTATATTCAGCAAGAAGCTTTCTAGTTACAGTATAAAGATACTGTATTTGTTTCTTAGGGCTGCAGTAACAAATTATCATCATGCGAATGGCTTGAACAGCAGGAATTCGTTGTCTCAGAGCTCTGGAGTCCCGAAGTCCAAGATGAAGGTTTGAGCAGTACTGGTCTCTGCTTAGGGCTGCAAGTGAGAAGCACCATCTCACGTCTGTTTCCAGTGGTCCACTGGCACTCTTTGGTGTTCCTTGGCTTATAGAAACATCATCCTGATTTCTGCCTCTGTCTTCACATAGTATTCTCCATGTGTGCATATCAGTGTCCAGTTCCTTCCTTGCCCCCTGTTTTTAAAAATTCTTTTTGGAGTATAGTTGATTTATTACATCATGTCAGTTTCAGGTGTTATACAGTTTTTCCCTTTTCATGAGGACCCCAGTCATATTTGATTAGGATCCACCTTAATGACTTTATCTTAACTAATCATTTTGCAAGGATCCTATTTCCAAAACAGGTGACTGGGGCTTGGGACTTCAATACGAATTTCAGTTCAGTTCGGTTCAGTTG
>SJYQ01004788.1:203622-236205 GCA_006410935.1 Redunca redunca | reverse complement strand
GATGTTGGCAATTTGATCTCTGGTTCCTCTGCCTTTTCTAAAACCAGCTTGAACATTAGGGAGTTCACAGTTCACGTATTGCTGAAGCCTGGCTTGGAGAATTTTGAGCATTACTTTACTAGCATGTGCAGTAGTTTGAGCATTCTTTGGCATTGCCTTTCTTTGGGATTGGAATGAAAACTGACCTTTTCCAGTCCTGTGGCCGCTGCTGAGTTTTCCAAATTTGCTGGCATATTGAGTGCAGCACTTTCACAGCATCATCTTTCAGGATTTGAAATAGCTCAACTGGAATTCCATCACCTCCACTAGCTTTGTTCGTAGTGATACTTTCTAAGGCCCACTTGACTTCACATTCCAGGATGTCTGGTTCTGGATGAGTGATCACACCATCATGATTATCTGGGTCATGAAGATCTTTTTTGTACAGTTCTTCTGTGTATTCTTGCTACCTCTTCTTAATATCTTCTGCTTCTGTTAGGTCCATACCATTTCTGTCCTTTATTGAGCCCATCTTTGCATGAAATGTACATGTAAAGATGTGCTTAAAATCATAATGTTTATTAATATAGATCACAGTATCAAAAATTGGACTTCCCGGGTGGATCAGTGGTCAAGAATTTGCCTGCCAGGCAGGAAATGTAGTTTCGATCCCTGGGTCAGGAAGATCCTCTGGAAAAGGAAAGGCAATCCACTCCAATATTCTTGCCTGGGAAATCCCACGGTCAGAGGAGCTTGGCGGGCCACAGTCCATGAGATCTCAGAGAGCTGGATGTGGCTTAATGACTTACAACAACTTCAACAACTTACAGGAAAGAAAATATATATGTAATCATCTCAGTCGATGCATAAACACAATTTGATGAAATTCAGCACACATTAATCATAAACTTTTGTTAAGCGAATAAGAAAAACTAAGAAGAGTGTCTATTATCAATATAGACCCAAGAAAGCCTCAATAAATTTAAAAGGATTTAAATAATACAACAAAATAATGTGGTTATCTAACTATACCAAAGTTAAACCATAAATTAGTAATATATCTAGAAAACCTTAAAATGCTCATAAATTACTTCTAATAACTATTCAGAGCAAAAAGTGCAGTAAAACTAGCAAATGCTATAAACGAAATGAAAATAAAAGCACAATATATAGAAATGTGTGGGATGTTCTTAGAGAGAAATGTGTACAAGTAAATACATGTAGTAAAAAATGAATATCTCAAATCAATGATCCAATCTTCTACAAAAGAAACAAAAGATAAAAAAAAACAGCAAATAAATCCAGAGCAAAAAAAAAAAAAAAAAAGAACAGGAACCAGGGACATGGAACATAGATATACAATAGAAAGAAATCAATGAAGCCAAAATCTGGTTCTTTGAAAAGATTAATTAAATTGATTAATCTCCAGACAAGCTGATCAAGACAAAGCAGAAAAATGACACAAAATTACTCTAAGTAAGAATGAAAGAGATCACATACCAAATGATGATAAAAATATTAAAGGAGCAATCATAAAATATTATGAACAACTTTTTGACACAAGAAAATCATCAGCTTAGGTGAAATGGGCAAGGCCATTGAAAGACACAAAACACCAAACTAACTGAAGATGATAGCCTGCAATTTTGGTATCTGTTATATGGATCAAGTTTGCAGTTAAAATCCACTCCCTCCCCGCCGCCACCAAAAAAAAAGTTTATTCTTGGGGTAAGCTTTGTCCCAGGCTCTGGAGAAAACCATTAAAGAAAAAAATTCCCCCACGCAAATAAACCCCAAACAAATAAACACAAATAAGTGAAGTGAAGTCATTTAGTTGTGTCCGACTCTTTGCAACCCCTTGGACAGAGTATTCTCGCAGGCTACTCTGTCCATGGGATTTCCTAGGCAAGGATACTGATGTGGGTTGCCATTTCCTTCTCCAGGGAACCTTCCCGACCCAAGGATTGAACCCAGGTCTCCCGCACTGTAGACAGACGCTTTACCATTTGAGCCACTGGGGAAGTCCTAAACACAAATAAACCCTAAACAAAACAAACATAGGCTTTCCAGATGGCCTATGTAAAGAATCCATCTGCCAAGGCAGGAAGTGGGAGTTTGATCCCTGGATCGAGAAGATCTCCTGGAGAAGGAAATGGCAACCCACTCCAGTATTCTTGCCTGGGGAATCCCGTGGTCCATGACATCAAAAAGAGTCGGAGATGACTAAACAACTAAATGACAACAACAGTAAAATAAACATAGAACAACAGTGACTCTTGGCCAGCATATATTTTACTGACGAATTCTATGAAATATTTAAAGAAGACCTCTAACCAACTCTTGCAAACGATATGAGAGGAGAGTCTGCTTCTCAACTTATTTTATGAATCTTGCACCATTATTCTCAAACTAGACAATTTTATCACATCCAAAGAAAACTACAGAGTGATATCCCTCAAGGACACAGAGGTAAAATTTCATAAGAATTTTTTATCAACTCCAACACCACAAACACAGACACATACATAAAGTCACAATGCAATGATCAAAGGGGTTTATTGTAGTAGTGTAATTTCAACTAATCATTCTAATATCAGTATGTCACTATAATAATAGGCTAAAAAAAGAAAAGCATTGCAATAGGTGCAGAAATATATTTCCTAAATTTAGCACCTATTCATGACAAGACAGCAAAATGAAATAAACCAACTTTGCAAGCTTGAAATGCAGAGTTCAACTTGATAAAGAGAATCTAGGGAAATCTCGAGCCAGCATGATACTTAATGGCAAGAGATTAAATTCTTTCCTCTAAGGATAAGAAACAAGGCACAGATGTCCACTCGCCACTTGTGTGTTATCCATCTTGTACGCAGACAAGAGAAAAGACACAAAGGCATCCAAATTGGAAAAGAAGAAGTAAAACTATCCTTATTCAGAGAAATGGGACTATTTAAATAGAAAATTCAAAGAAAAAATGTAAAGGAAATTTTATATCACATAAATGAATTTAGCAAAGCCCCAAGATAGAAAGTCAGAATAAAAAAAATCAAATTTATTTCTTATATTAGCAGTGGACAATTAAAAAATAAAATTTAAATAAACCACATCATTACCAGAAGATCAAAAATATGATACAGAAAAGGAAAAATTTAACAGAATATTTGCATGATCTGTACACTAGACATACAAAATGTTACTCAACTGAGTTAAATCCAAATAAATGAAAAGATAATGTATGGTGTGGATTGGAAGATTCAATATCACTCAGTTCAACATTTTAAAATTCAACTGTAGATTCAGAAACGTCTCAATCAAAATCACAGCAGGAATTTTTATTTTAAATTGGCAAGATGATTCTAAAATTTAGGTGGAAATGCTAAGTATTTAAAACAGTTTGAAGGTAATTATTAATACAGTACTTGAACTGAAGCTTACTATAAAGCTACAGTAATCAAGACATTGTGTTATTGGTGTAAAGACAGACATAATAGATAAATGGAAAAGAATGGAAAGTGAACAAATGCATCTTCAATATATGGTCAGTTGAATTTCGACAAAGCTGGAAAGTAATTCAAAAGGGAAAGAATAGTCTTTTCAACAAGTGATACTTGAATAATTGGACATCCAGATGGAAAACAATGAAATTCAACCTTTACCTCACACTATGTAAACTATTAATTAGGAATGAATCATATACCTAAACACAACAGCCACTAAAACTGTAAAAGTTCTAGATAAAAAAGGTAGAAAGAATAGTTGTGACCTTGAGCTAGGCAAAAATTTCTTAGGACAGCAGAAACATAAATCTTAAAAAAAAAAAAAAAGAATGAAACTTTACACAAATTAAAGCCATTTCTTTGATAAGACAGAAAAATGAAAAGGCAAGCTATGAACTGGGAGAAAATATTTGCAAAATATTTACCTGATCACAGGCATATATTCAGAATATACAAAGAACTCCCACAAGTCAACAATAAAAGGAAACCTAATTTTTAAAATTGTGGGTATAGAGCAGATTTTACCAAGGAAGATATAGGAATCTCAATAAATACATTAAACATTACTCAAAGTCATTTGTCTCTAAGGAAAACTAAATTAAAACTACAATTAAAAAAACCAAGGGATTGACTGCAAATAAATATGAGAGAATTTGGGGGATGATGGAAATATTCTGTTCCAAGATTGTGACTACATTGTTGTCGTTCAGTTTGGGAGAATATAATTTCAACACACTTACCCATTCAGTTGGTAAAGACTCTGGCTGCAGTGCTGGAGGCTTGGGTTTGATCCCTGAGTCAGTGACATCCTTTGGAGAAGGGAAAGGCTACCCACTCCAGTATTCTTGCCTGGAGAATGTCATGGACAGAGGATCCTGGTGGGCTACAGTCCAGGGAATCGCAAGAGTTGGACATAACTGAGTGACTCAACCATCATCCCTACACCTATCCAGGTTTAGTGCATTTAAATCATATTATGCATTTCCCCCTACAATATAGTAAGAGAGAAAAGGCAAAGCAGGAGAAAAGCAGGCAGAGATAAATACAGCATGTCGTAGAGGAGAAAACTCCGGTGGGTAGCGAACACGTATCTCACTACGGATCAAGGAAATTAAAACAACGCTCAACCTCATTTCATTCCCTACTATGGAGTGGTTAAACTTTGAAAGATGGCAATTTTAACACCCTGTACCCTCTTTTAGGAGAAACAAAGTTTGTTGTTCCTGGCTCCAAATAGGAAGTAGAAATTATTTCTCTGGCTTCCTGACAGGTATAGCACTGTGAACAATGACATGTTTGTTCCTCCAAGATTCTGCTGGGGACTTTGAGTCCTGAGTCTTACATGACTTTGCCAGTCATGTAGATGTAAATACAGATGCAGATATAAATATAATTTGTTTATTATCTATCTTTTCCTCCAAAGTGTAAGGCCTACGAGGACAAATATTCAACGGCATTCAGTGCTCTGCTCACAGTGCCTGAAAAATAAGAGAATAAATTGAACGTTAGAATGAAGGAGTTGGCAGCAGCAGTGAGCACCAGCAATGTGAGTGACCAGACTGGGATCCACGTCCAGGGATGCATCCCAGCAGAGTGGCTTTCACAGTGCAGTGGCGTCAGCGCCGACGCACGGACAGGATGATTGGCACTCGTCAGCAGGGCCAGCAATGGTGCATGGCAGAGTGACGTGCCTAACTTAACGGTGTTGGTAGTGGGGGCCACGCTCATGGCATGTACAGTCCAGAAGCACCAGCGAGGTAACTGGTCACACTTCCTTTGATAAGATGATGACTGTGATTTCAGCCGCTTGACCTGCTGCTCCAGCTACCCTTTTCTTGAAGTTTCTTCAGACTCTCTATTTCTTTCATCAACCCCGCAATATCCTTTCTATTAAATTATCTTCTGCTTGATTAAGTGAGACTCACTTTTTGTTATTTACAACCAAGACCCTTGACAATTGTAGATGCATAGCGGTTAAAACAGTTGAACCAGATCTGTGTGTATCAACATAGACAAATCTTAAAGCAATTTTGAATAATAACAGAATGTTGTTTTTGTTGTTCAGTTGTTCAGTCATGTTTGACTCTTTGTGACCCCATGGATTATAGCACGCCAGGCTCCCCTGTCCTCCAAGATCTCCTGGAGTTTGCTCAGATTCATGTCCATTGAGTCGGTAATGCTATCTAACCATCTCATCTTCTGCTGCACTCTTCTCCTTTGACCTTCAATCTTTCTCAGCATCAGGGTCTTTTCCAATGAGTCAGCTCTTCACATCAGGTGGCCAAATTATAGGAGCTTCAGCTTCAGCATCAGTCCTTCCAATAAATGTTCAAGGTTGACTTCCTTTAGGATAGACTGGTTGGATCTCCTTGTGATCCAAGGGACTCTCAAGACTCTTCTTCAGCACCACAGTCTGAAAGGATTATAGTATATATATATATACAGTATATATATACAGTATAACACCACTCATGTAATTTTTAAGTACACATCAAATAGTACCATTTATTATTCACCAATAAAAGGCATGTACTATGGGTGTTAAAAGTATGGATGGGGATACACAACAACTTCAAAATGCTAATGACCACTAGGGTAAAAGAGAGAGGAATGAGACATTTACAAAAACTAACTCAACTTTATATTTGATGTGTTAGTCAAAGAAATCTGAACAGATGTGGTGGTAAACTGGTTCATTTGCTACATTGCTCACGTTAGGATCACAAGCATTTGTGAACTTAATACCTTTACTTCTATGTATACTCAAATACTTTATCAAAAATGTATAGACACATTTTGTCCCTCTCTGCCTCCCTCACTCCCTGTGGTGACCCCAAGACACCGCCTCAGAGCCCAAGGATTTCCCAGAGCTGAGCTTTGAATCTAATGCTCAAGATTAAGAATTATCTTCTTCTTTGGAAAATGTGATCATTGTGGTTATAGCCAGTTCTTTGTCAAAATAATCAAGTGTTTCATTAAAATGTTAAATGATGCTTAGTGATAGATAATTTACCCCCCCTAAATGGGATTAAGGATATAATAAAATAGAATTGAATCTTTAATGTATAGTTTAAAAGTTGTTTCACTGAAGCAATATAAAGAGTTCCTTTAAATGTTATTAAATAATAGAATACAATGAATCTTTAATTTACTGTTTAAGTAGTTGTTACATTCTTGAAATAAAAAAGGACAGCCTTTGTATCTTATCATTTTTTAATGATTCTTCAGCAAAGACTACCTGACAATTAAGGTTTTATATATATAATGGAAAAGAGAGAGAGACAGATTGAGAGAGATTCATTGTGCCCTGCATTTGAAAATTTACTTATGCCCTTGCAAGAGCATTCATGCTACAAAATACATTCTGATGCTTCTTCAAAAGTCTCAGGGTTTTCATGGGATTGCTAAAATCAAAGCCCTATGTAGTGTTCATCCTTGTATTTTCAAAACACTCGAAACTTGTTACATTTTTCTCCTCTTTTAAAATTCAAAGAGCTTCCACCTAGATATGGAGCAAGGAATTATGCCAAACTTGTAATGCAAGACGGATACTCAGACAGAAATGTCCAACAATGGTCTCACATTGTTTCAGAGATGAGAAAGGACTAAGATTCAGGTTCTCTGATGGTTTTTTTGTTGGGAGGAATAATTTTCACTTAGTGACATTGACTTAGCCCAAATCCCACCCCAGTGACCTCTAATTATTAGGATGACTTTGGAGCTTAATTAAACAAACATTTAAGGAATATTTTGTATATGAAGGATTCTATGTTAGGCCTTAGAAAACCGAAGAGAAATACAATGCTGTCCCTATGCTCATAGTATAATGGGTAAAAGAAACACATAGAGCTCTTCAACTGAAATCTGAAAAGCTTGTGTAAGATGTAAATGCAAGGAATTGCGGGAAGCTCACCCAGCCTGGGAAAAAAAAAAAATGCTCTCAAAGAAAAAAGTGATGCATGAGTTAAATGTTACCAAATGAGTAGATGTTTCCCGAGATGAGAGGAGAATATAGGACATTAGAAGGAACAACATAAATGAAGGTGTAAAATTGCATGGTGTGTGGTGACACAGACAAGGATGGCCACAGGACTGGAAAAGGCCAGTTTTCATTCCAATCCCAAAGAAGGGCAATGCCAAAGAATGTTCAAACTACCATATAATTGGGCTCATTTCACATGCTAGCAAGATATGCCAAAAATCCTTCAATCTAGGCTTCAGCAGTACATTAACTGAGAAACTCCAGATATATGAGCTGGGTCCCAAGACACAAAGGACAGTGAAGTGAAGGTGAAGGTCACATAGTCGTGTCCAACTCTCTGCAGCCCCATGGGCTGTAACCCGCCGGGCTCCTCTGTCCACGGGGGTTCTCCAGGCAAGAATACTGGAGTGGGTTGCCATTCCCTTCTCCAGGGGATCTTCCCAACCTGGGGAAGACCCCAAATCTCCTCCATTGCAGGCAAATTCTTTACCATCTGAGCCACCAGGGAAACTCAGACACAAAGGAACTGGAGAACAAATTGTGAATATTTGTTGGATTATGGAGATAGCAAGGGAATTCCAGAAAAACATCTACTTCTGCTTCATTGACTACACTAAAGCCTTTGACTGTGTGGATCACAACAAATTCTTAAAGAAATGAAAATATCAGACCACTTTACCTATCTCCTGAGAAACTTGTATACAAGTTAAAGCAACATTTAGAACTGGACATGGAACAACAGACTGATTAAAAAATTGGGAAAAGGAAAATGACAAGGCTGTATACAGTCACCCTGCTTATTTAACTTGTATGCAGACTATATCATGTGAAGCACCTGCCTGGATGAATCACAAGCTGGAATTAAGACTGATGGGAGAAATATCAACAACCTCAGGAGGTTAGATATGCAGATGATACCACTCTAATGGCAGAAAGTGAAGAGAAACTAAAGATCCTCTTGATGAGGGTGAAAGAGGAGAGTAAAAAGTTGGCTTGAAACTCAACATTAAAAACAATCTAAGATCATGGCATCTGGTACCATCACTTCAAGGTAAATAGAAGGTGGAAAAGTGGAAGTAATGACAAATTTAATTTTCTTGGGCTCTAGTATCACTGCAGATAGTGACTGCAGCCATGAAATAAGAAGATACTTGCTCCTTGGAAGGAAAGCTATGAGAAATCAAAAGAGATACACTGTGCAAACAAGAGTCTGTATAGTCAAAGCTATATTTTTCTAGCAGTCACGTATGCATATGAGAGTTAAACCATAAAGAAAGCTGAGTACTGAAGAATTAATGCTTTCAAGTTGTGGTGCTGGAGAAGACTCCTGAGAGTCCCTTTGGTTCAGTTCAGTCACTCAGTCATGTCCAACTCTTTGCAACCTCATGGACTGCAGCATGCCAGGTTTCTTGTCCATCACCAGTTCCTGGAGCTTGGTCAAACTCATGCCCATCGAGTGAGTGATGCCATCCAACCATCTCATCCTCTGTCATCCTCCTCCTGTCTCAGTCTTTTCCAGTATCAAGGTCTTTTCTAACGAGTCAGTTCTTCCCATCAGGTGGCCAAAGAACTGGAGCTTCAGTTTCAGTATCAGTCTTTCCAATGAATATTCAGGATTGATTTCCTTTTGCGTTGACTGGTTTGATCTCCTTGTAGTCCAAGGGACCGTCAAGAGTCTTCTCCAACACCACAATCCCTTATACTATAAGATCCATCAGTACAAGTGATGGATATTATAGAATGGTGAAAAGGAGAATGAATGCAATTTCTTTAAAAATCAATTTGATATTTTATCTTAAAGTTGAGTGTTCATAAAACCTATAGCCCTAGTAATTCTATTTCTAAGCATTGTCTTGAAAGAAATTCTTACGCACACACAGTGGGAAACATATACAAACACGTCATAGCCTTACTGATCACAACTGTAAAAGTTTAGGAGCAACAACATTGGCTACTAGTGTGACACTCAAAGGATGAAGCATGTTATATTCAAAAAATGGAATACTAGGCAGTAGTCAAAAATAATTAACCATAATGGTGCACAACTAAAGGCTGACTACTAGCAACATGACATCACATGGAAACAGTCTAAAATACACTGGGCAGCAGGATATTCTTTTTATAGAGTTTAAAACCAGCAAATTAAAAGTGCTTTTTAGGAATATTCATAGATGCTGTAAATCTATGAAAAAAGAAAGCAAGTCAATGATAAGCTGAGAGCTGAGGACATTGATCACCACGAGGGAGAGGAGGCATGGCCTGGAATCGGGGTGGTAGCATAGGGTTATATGTAGGCAAGGACTTAGATTTCATTTTTGGGCTGCAGCTATTAACAATATCTGTACAGTGAATTAAATAAATGAAAATGTGTCATGAACTGA
Source organism: Redunca redunca (assembly GCA_006410935.1). Taxonomy (NCBI): domain Eukaryota; kingdom Metazoa; phylum Chordata; class Mammalia; order Artiodactyla; family Bovidae; genus Redunca; species Redunca redunca. The sequence goes on along the minus strand of SJYQ01004788.1, from coordinate 226,366 downwards.
AATTACAATTACTCCAGTTATGGGTACCTGAGGCCAGTAAAAAAGAAGGAAGGAAGGAAAAAATAAGTTGGGGGAGAGAGGGAGGGAAGGAGAAAGAAAAGAGGAAGGGGGAATAAGGGAAGGGAAGGACAGGGGTAACCCCAGAAGAACTTTCTGAGACAGGTAGCTGGCAGGTAATAAAAGTTGTGTTTCTCAAGCAATTAAAATTTTTCTTTCTAGCTATGATTATGTTCCCATGTCATAATAATTAGTGCACGTGTAATATGTTCAGGCGATGTGCCAAATGCTTTGCACCCTTTATCTCTGTGAATTCTCCCTATGAAACCGCTCCCTCTGTGAAACGCCCAGTGATGGGACTTTGTCCCCATTTCTCAGTTGAGAAAACTGAGGCTCAGAGAGGTTGTGACTTGCCTGAGGGCACTTTCCAGCACACAGAGATCTTATACAGCATCAATTATTTTCCTTGCTTGGCCTCTGAGACACCACCCTCCGTGGTTTCCGAGTCTCCTCCACGGCTGCTCCTTCTCAGTATCGTGCTGGACTGCTTCTTCGCCTTCCGCTCTCCACTTGTTCACATGTCCCTCAGCCCTCGCCGTCATACCTGCACAGAAGTCCGAGGTCATCTCATCTAATCATGACAGTTAATGCCACCCACACCTGGATGGGTGTGTTCATCTAACTGCCTTCTCAACACCCTGCCCAGCTGCCTAAGGATCTCCCAGACTTAACAAAGTCAAAGCTGGATTTGATTTCCCTCTCGGATCTGCTCCAACCCATCTTCTCTGCTGGTCAAATAGCATTTATCCTATTGCTCAGCCCCAAGCCTGGTTGTAATCCTTCTTCCCATCTTTTCCTTATGGCCAAATGGCCCATCCAAGAGCAACTCCTGTCAATACTTTTCTTTATTAGTAGTAGTAGTAACTTTAAGTTTTAATTTATTATATTTTGTTAGAATATAATTGCTTTACAATGTTGTGTTAGTCTGCTGTTCAATGAAGTGAATCACCTATATGTATACAGCTATCCCCTCCCTCTTGGACCTCCTTCCCACCTGCTTCCCATCCCACCCCTCTACGTCATCACGGAGCACCAAGCTGACCTTCCTGTGCTTTATACCAGCTTCCCACTAGCTGTTTATTTTACACATGGTAGTATATATATATATATATATATATATATATATATATATATATATATATATATATATGTCAGCGCTATTCTCCCAAGTCATTCCATCCACACCTTCATCCCCTGTGAGCATATGTTCATTCTCTATGTCTGTGTCTCTAGTCCTGCCTTGGGAATAGGTTCATCTGTACCATTCTTATAGATTCCACATAAATGTTTTAGCGTATGATATTTGTTCTCTTTCTGACTCTAGGTCCATCCAGGCCTCTACAATGACCCTATTCCATTCCTCTTAGTGGCTGAGTAATATTCCATTGTATATGTGCACCTCGAGGCTTTCCTCTCCAACTTCTTCTAAGTCAACCACTTCCAGGGAAACTGTCCCAGGGCTTCAGCTGAATTATTGCAATCAATATGCACCTGGACAATGGATTCCTTCCTGTTTCATAAACTTAGTAAATCCCCCAACCCTCTCTTCTGATCTTTACTCTCTCTCACTTGGAGATGCTTTCATGAACCCCCTTATCTAAAATAGGCGCACAATCCCACCATTCTCTAGTCCCTTCTTCTTTATTTTTTATGACTTTTCACAGCACTTGAAGCCAGAGTGGTTCTTGCTTGCTGGCCAACTATGTTTCTCTCCCAGTGAAATGGAAGTTCCATCAGGGCAAGAAATGTATCTGTCACATTCACTCTGGTACCTTTAATGAATGACACAGTGTCCAGGGCCCTTTACTCCAGATTAGGAATAAAGGAAAGACCAGCTTCATAAAAAGCTGGCCAGAAAGCTTTCCTTATTTCTTTCATTTTACAGGCGAGACACTGAGACGGAGGTAGTCTCAGTAACTTTGCGGCACAGTCATTAAGACAGGGAACCAAGACTCAGACACAAGCAACTAGACCCCTGAGTTCCTGGACTTAATTCCTCTGTTATATTTCTTCTTGAACTGGTTAAGAAAGTGTCATCCCTGGAGGCCTATCTGGGGAGATCCACTGTAATGGCTAGAGGAGAACCAGACACATCTTAAAATATTCAGTTCCATTCAGTCGCTCAGTCGTGTCTGACTCTTTGAGACCCTGTGAATCGCAGCACGCCAGGCCTCCCTGTCCATCACCATCTCCCGGAGTTCACTCAGACTCATGTCGATCGAGTCCATGATGCCATCCAGCCATCTCATCCTCTGTCGTCCCCTTCTCCTCCTGCCCCCAATCCCTCCCAGCATCAGAGTCTTTTCCAATGAGTCAACTCTTGGCATCAGGTGGCCAAAGTGCTGGAGTTTCAGCTTCAGCATCATTCCTTCCAAAGAAATCCCAGGGTTGATCTCCTTCAGAATGGACTGGTTGGATCTCCTTGCAATCCAAGGGACTCTCAAGAGTCTTCTCCAACACCACAGTTCAAAAGCATCAATTCTTTGGTGCTCAGCCTTCTTCACAGTCCAACTCTCACATCCATACATGACCACAGGAAAAACCATAACCTTGACTAGACGGACCTTAGTCAGCAAAGTAATGTCTCTGCTTTTGAATATACTATCTAGGTTGCTCATAACTTTTCCTCCAAGGAGTAAGNGCACAATCTGCAGTGATTTTAGAGCCCCCCAAAATGAAGTCTGACACTGTTTCCACTGTTTCCCCATCTGTTTCCCATGAAGTGATGGGACCAGATACCATGATCTTCGTTTTCTGAATGTTGAGCTTTAAGCCAACTTTTTCACTCTCCACTTTCACTTTCATCAAGAGGCTTTTTAGTTCCTCTTCACTTTCTGCCATAAGGGTGGTATCATCTGCTTATCTGAGGTTATTGATATTTCTCCCGGCAATCTTGATTCCAGCTTGTGCTTCTTCCAGCCCAGCGTTTCTCATGATGTACTCTGCAAAGAAGTTAAATAAGCAGGGTGACAATATACAGCCTTGACGTAGTCCTTTTCCTATTTGGAACCAGTCTGTTGTTCCATGTCCATTTCTAACTGTTGCTTCCTGACCTGCATATAGATTTCTCAAGAGGCAGTTCAGGTGGTCTGGTATTCCCATCTCTTTCACAATTTTCCACAGTTTCTTGTGATCCACACAGTCAAAGGCTTTGGCATAGTCAATAAAGCAGAAATAGATGTTTTTCTGGAACTCTCTTGCTTTTTCGATGATCCAGCAGATGTTGGCAATTTGATCTCTGGTTCCTCTTCCTTTTCTAAAACCAGCTTAAAATATTACTTCTGGCTTTATCGTTGCCTGCCAGGACCTGACCAAACTATCTGAAGTGAATTCAGTCTCCTTATGAATTCTTACCATTAATTTCCTTAGCAAATCCTTTACAAGGGTTTAAGAGAAGTAATGAGAATAATCATATGAATTCTTTCTGATTTTGAAGACAAGACTTTAAATCAATGAGGTTGTTGCTGATTTTTCATTTCATCAGTAACTGTGAGACCTGTCACAAAGTTATTTAAAGAAATGTTGAGACAATATGAATGAGTCAACAGGTGTAGCAGATAGAGACATAATTAAGGGACTGTTGCTGCTGCTGCTGCTAAGTCGCTTCAGTCGTGTCCGACTCTGTATGACCCCAGATATGGCAGCCCACCAGATTCCCCCGTCCCTGAGATTCTCCAGGCAAGAACACTGGAGTGGGTTGCCATTTCCTTCTCCAATGTAGGAAAGTGAAAAGTGAAAACGAATTCGCTCAGTCGTGTCTGACTCTTCGTGACCCCATGGACTGCAGCCTACCAGGCTCCTCCATCCATGGCATTTTCCAGGCAAGAGTACTAGAGTGGGTTGCCATTGCCGTCTTTGAATTAAAGGACAGTGGACCTCAATTCCAAGAGGCAGCTAAGGTAGCTCTGATCATTATACTCTTTGATAAATATAAATGTGTCTTTTCTCTCTTTAAAAATAGTACGTTAACTTTTGAAAAAGTGGAAAAAAACAAAAAAGTGTATAGATGATAAATGTAGTTTAAAAGGAAGCACTATCACTTGAGTGTATATATTTATAAACTTTGCCGTATTGACCTTAGCAGTATACTTGGGTTGGCCACAATTCCATTCTTACGAGACCTATGGAATGACCAAATGAGGTTTTTGGCCAATCCAATAGTCTTGTGTCCTGCATTTCTCACTTCATGTCAATCCTAATCACTTTCATTTATGAGTTAAATACTCCTTGATGGTATAGTTTTTAATAGCTGCATGATTTCTTGTAATAAAATGTCCCATTACTTTATTTACTCATTTACCCAATTTTGTCAGTTGAGGAAGTTGCCCCTTTGTGTGTGAAGAACACTGCAAAGAACATCCTATGCAAAAATCTTTTCTTGTACCTATGATAATTTCCTGTTACCAAAAGGTGGTTACAAGCAACTAAAAGGAGGCTTGCAGGAATGAAATCAGAGCTATTTAAAAACTTGGATCATTGGTGTGAAGCTATTTCTTCTTTTCACCTCATCGGGAAAAGGTGTTGAGTGTTCTATAAATGTTTGTCTTTTGCTATATCTTTTCTAACTTGTCAACAAATTGCCCACTAGCAGGGGAAGATCTAGCGGCAGTTTCAGAGTAAAACTCTGAATTTATGGGTTGACACATTTATCTCTTAAGACGGCATTTGTCTAATGGTCCATAAAGCAGTCCAGACATCAAGACCCTTTGTCTGTGACCAATTTTCATTGGTTCATAATCAAAGGAGAAAAACAAAGCCAAAACAATATATAATCCTAAGAGCCAAATGTTCTCCTCGTGGGAAGGGTGATGATAGGAGGTGGTCGGCTGTGTGTTTGTTAATGTCTAACTTGGCAAAATTGAAAAAACAAACTTGTCAATCTTAGGGTAGTCTCAAAAACTTTTAATGAAACTTTATAAGCCTATATAACAACTGACCTACACAGAATAAACAGGAAGTGATTCAATTGTGTTCTGTGCTGCTGGGGATTTTTGATGATGTGACACAGGAAGTATCAGCACAGTGTGTAACAGGAAATGTGCACTCCGTCTGGACCCCAGGCAGAAGGTGACTCTTACTCTGAAAGAGACTTTCGATGCCCCCCTTATCACCACAGCAACCAGAATCTGTTGACGACAACAGAGTCTATAGGCAGAGCGCACATGCAGGTTACAGGGAAACCTGCCAGATCAGGCATGGAATTGAAGCTACTTGTAAGTTAAAGAGTTAAACAGGCAGCTAGTGTTTTGCAAGCATATTGGAAGGAAGCAGAACAAGTTAAATTTAAATTTAGTTTTGAGTATTTGCAGATGTAAGGACTAAGAACTCAGAAGTATGGGTCATGAAATAAGAAGACCCTGCCAGAATCCTAACACTGTGGGGTGCCAATGAGTGGGGTGGGGTGGGGGAACAGAGAGCACACTTGACCTTGACCTTGAACCAGAACCCAGCAAAGAAAACACAATCAGAGATGTGTCAGATGAGGGTTCCCTGCAGCTATTTAGGGAGATCAGAGAAGATGGTTAAAAACTCAGTCCAGCAGATAATAGTTGTTTATTTTTAGACCTAAGCTAATTGTGTAGGAAGCTGAAGAGCCCTTAATCTTGAGGGTCAAGTCATTCATTATTTATAATTGCTTTTAACATATGAGCTTTATGACAAACTACTGAAGATCCACAATCTCTGATCAGCAATACCCAAATCCAAAAGATTCTGAAAACCACATTCTTCATCAAGTTTGTGGCCCACTTATTTGACAGCAGATCCTAACCTGAAGTAAAGTGAGGTTGTTTATAATCCCTTCTTTGTGTGAATATTCATCTTTTGTGGCAGAAATAGTCATGTGTTTAATTATATGTTGTTGTCTCTGATCCTGCTGGGGCTGTTAAATCATACACATATCAGTTTTCTAAAATCTAAGAGTGTTGAATTATGAAGTCATCTGACCCAGAATTTTAACCTAGAGATGATAGATTTAATATTAACAAACAGATTCTATAAGCATGCCCTATATTCTATCAAATTCTAACAGACTTAAAGCAATTAAATATTCAAAAAATATATAAATATATAAAATATATAGAAATATATAAATATAAACATTAGAGTTTATAGATCTATTGTACTACTCTTGTATCCAAATGGTCTCTGTCTTTACTCCAAAAAATCCCCATTTCGATTATTGGTATCTATTATCTCCAAACAAGTTTTTATAACATATGTGTTAATTTAAATAACCACACGCTCAGTCATGTCTGACTCTTTGTGCCCCCATGAACCGCAGCCCAGCAGGCTCCTCTGTTCATGGGATTTTCCAGGCAAGAACACTGGAGTGGGTTGCCTTTTCCTCCTCCAGGATGTCTTATGGACCCAAGGATCGAAACTGAATCTCCTGCATCTCCTGCATTGGCAGGTGGATTCTTTACCGCTGAGACACATGGGGAGCCCACTGAACACCTACAAGTATTTTGCTATTACATATATGCATGCATTTGCTTATATTAGCATGTTATTGTTCAGTTGCTCAGAGTCATGTCCAACTCTTTGCCACCCCACGGACTGTAGCATGTCAGGTTTCACTGTCTTTCCACATCTCCCAGAGCTTGCTCAAACTCACATCCATTGAATCAGTGATGCCATCCAACCATCTCATCCTCTGATATCCTCTTCTCTTCCTGCCTTCAATCTTTCCCAGCATCAGGGTCTTTTCCATTGAGTCAGCTCTTTGGATCAGGAGGTCAAAGTATTGGAGCTTCGCCTTCAACATCAGTCTTTCTAATGAATATTCAGTATTAATTTCCTTTAGGATTGATTGGTTTGATCTCCTTGCAGTCTAAGGGGGACTCTCAAGAGTCTTCTCCATACTATATGTTAGTAAACTTGTTTACATTTATATCTTGCTACAACTTATGAATACAATTTTACATGTGGGAGTCTTTGCATGATTTTAAATATTATGAATAAAATCAATCTGCAATTATTTTTTTTAGTTTTTATAATGACTTATTAATGATAAAAAGCTTCTTTTTATGTGTTTACTGATTATTCATATATCTAATTTGGTGAAATGTCTGTTCAAATGTTTTTCATTAATTGTTTGGTTCCTTATGGAAAGGTAAGATTTCTTTATGTACTCTACATTAAGTTCCTTGTTAGATACATGATTTGCTAATGTTTTCTTCTTGTCTGTGGCTTTTCATTTTTTTTCAGTGTTTACCAAAGATCAAAGGTTTTTAATTTTTATTGAGACATTCTTAAGTTTTTGTTTCATGGCTTGTGTTTTTGTTTAAGAAATCACTGTCTAAACCATTGTCATAAAGATTTTCTCCTAGGCTTTCTTCAAAATGCTTAACAGTTGCTGCTCTCATATTTCAGCCTATAATCCATATCAAGTTATTTTTTTGTACAGTGTAAGATGTGTTAATGTAAATTTTTTATGCAGATAATGTGATTGTTCACATTGTTGCAAAGAATATCACTTCCTCATTGAATACTCTTAGTATCATTGGCAAAAAATAGTCATCTATGTGTGGGTCTATTTTTAGACTCAGTCCTACTTAAACCATTTATATACAGATTTTTAGAGCAATATCACATTGTTTTTATCATGGTATTTTTGTGGTGTGTATTAAATTGGGAAGTGTAATACTTTGCATGTGTTCTTTTTTTCAAAATTATTTTGCTTATTCTAGGTTCTCGGTTTTGTCATATGAATTTTAAAATTGAGTCGGAAATTTCTTTTTACAAAAAAAAAGCCTGAAAAAATGTGTATTAGAATCTAGCATTAACTGCCTCATATTTATTTAGGTCACCTTTATCTTTGCAATGTTTTATCTTTTTCAGTGTTTTATTTCTGGTATATATTCACTATTTATTCCTTGTGTCTTGGTTTCTTCAAGCTACTGTAATAGAATGTCATTGTTAAGTTCAGTTCAGTTGCTCAGTTGTGTCCGACTCTTTGCGACCGCATGAATCGCAGCACGCCAGGCCTCCTTGTCCATAATGTCACTGACTGAGTGGCTTATAAACAACAGAAGCTTGCTTCTCACAGTTGTGGGGGCTGGAAAGTCTGGGATCAAGTCACTGGGAGCTTGTGTGTCTGGTGAGGGCCCACTTCCTGGTCTATAGATGGTTCATCGTCTTCTTGCTGTGTCTTAACCTGACTTAAGCAGATGAAAGAGATCGCAGGGGTTCCTTTTACAAGAACATTTAACTCTATAGCTTCCCTGGTGGCTTAGAGGTTAAAGCGTTTACCTCCAATGCGGGAGACCTGAGTTCGATCTTTGGGTCGGGAAGATTCCCTGGAGAAGGAAATGGCAACCCACTCCAGTACTCTTGCCTGGAGAATCTCATGGACGGAGGAGCCTGCTGTCCGCGGGGTCGCAAAGAGTCAGACACGACTGAGCGACTTCACTTTCACTTAAGGACTCCACCCTCATGACCCTAAGTACCTTCCCAAAACTCCACCTCTTAACACCAACACAGTGGCAGTTATGAATCCAATATATGAATGAGTGGGGGAACATAAACATTCAGTTCACAATACTTCAGTTCAGTTCAGTTGCTCAGTCGTGCCTGACTCTTTGCGACCCCATGGACTGCATCATGCCAGGCTTCCCGGTCCATCACCAACTCCAGAGCTTATTCAAACTCATGTCCATTGGGCTGGTGATGCCATCCAACCATCTCATCCTCTGTCATCCCCTTCTCCTCCTGCCTTCAATCTTTCTCAGAATCAGGGTCACAATACTTTCTGCGCTGAAATAGATTGTTGTTGATCAGTCGTGTCTGACTCTTTGCGATCCCATGGACTGCTGCAAGTCAGAGTTCCCTGTCATTCACCATCTCCTGGAGTTTGCTCAAACTCATGTCCATTGAATCGGTGATGCCATTTGATTTATTAAATTTACTTTTTCTAGGTTTTATTTATTTTCAATTGAAGAATAATTGCTTTATAATATTGTGCACGTTTCTGCCACACATCAGCATGAATCAGCCACAGGTATACATATGTCCCTCCTTCTTGAACCTCCCTCCCACCTCCCACGCTATCCCACCTCTTGTCTCCCCTCTAGGTTGTTACAGAGCCCAGGTTTCTGTACCCTGAGTCTTACAGCAAATTTCCACTGTAAGTTTACTTTTATGTTGATCCGATATATTGTCATTTTCTACTACAAGGGATCTTCCTGACCCAGGAATCCAGTGTCACAGAGTCAGACACTGCTGAGCAACTGAGCACACACACTTATCCTATCATACCACATAATTTCACTGATTAGTTTTGGTGTTTTATATATTTTGAAGCTCCCTTAAGATTTTCTAAGTGTGTGATTATATCATCTATGATTGAAGTTTTATCTCATGCTCCAATCTGTATGCCTTTCCTTTTTTCCTTGTATTGCCTTACTGCACTGTTTAGGGTCTGAAGGATAATGCTGAATAACAGTGGACAGAGAGGACCTCCAACTCCTGTTTCTGATTATAGTCAGAAAGTATGGAGACTTTCACCTTTAAGACTGATGCTGTGTGTGTGTGCTAAGTCGCTTCAGTTGTGTGTGACTCTTTGCGACCCCATGGACCACAGCCTGTCAGGGTCCTCTGTCCATGGGATTCTCCAGGTAAGAATACTGGAGTGAATTGCTATTTCCTCCTACTGGAGATTTTCCCAACCCAGGGATCAAACCAAGTCTCCTGCAGCTCTCGCACTGCAGGCAGATGCTTTACTGCCGCTACTAGGGGAAGCCTCAGAACTGATATTGAAGGTAAAGGTGAAGGTGAAGTCGCTCAGTCGTGTCCGACTCTTTTCGACCCCGTGGACTGTAGCCTACCAGGCTCCTCCGTCCATGGGATTCTCCAGGCAAGAATACTGGAGTGGGTTGCCATTTCCTTCTCCAGGGGATCTTCCCAACCCAGAGATCGAACCCAGGTCATATTACCTGTTTTTTTTTTTTTTTCTTTTTTTTTGGAGATGCTCTCAATTAGGTTGAGGACGTTTTCTTTAATTCCTAGTTTGCTGAGAGTTTTAATCATATTCATGTTTTGAGTTTTGTTGAAGACCTTTCAACAATTTTGGGTACACTTAGGCAAGTTTCTTTTGGAAATATACTAGAAGTGAAATTTCAGCGTTTAAGGATACTGATGTGTTAAACTTTCTCCAACAGTGACAAAATTGTTTCCCAAATTTATTGCCTCAACTTCATTTCTCACCAACAGCACATAGAGTTCCTGTCTCTCTAGATTTTCACTATAACCAGGTATTATCAGACAGTGATGTGTGATAATCTGATAGGTGTGAAATAGCTTTTGGTTGCAGCTTTTATTTGTATATATCAGGTTATTAACAAGACTGAAAACATTTTGTCTATATTGAGCCCTACAATGTCCACTTGTGATTTTCCTTTTCAAATTTTCAGCCAATTTTCTCCTTTGTTTTTTTCTCTCTTCCTTCCTTCCCACATCCCTCTTTCCTTTCTTCCTTCAATAAATTTCTAGAAGTTCACTTTGTATTCTGAATACTTATCCTATATTAGTTCTATGCTTAACATCTTTTCTCAATTTGGCCTTACTTTTTCTTGTAGCCATGCTTTCTTTTGTTATGCAGAAATGCTTGCCGATACTGGAGTTGAATTTTCCAGTCCCTTCCTTTGGCTTTGGTTTCTTATCCTCATTTAAAGAATCTTTCACTATCTTATACCATAAAGCCATTTTCTTATGTGTTCCCCCAAAGCTTTGGCATTTTTCTATTTATGTTGAAGCAGTTAGTGTATCTAAAATTTCTTTGAGGATGTTATAAAGCAGGGCTCTGATATTTTATCTTTCACATGGATAAGAAATTACCTCTGAATGAAACCTTATTGTGTGATTCATTTTTTCCACACTGCTTTTAATGGGACCCCGGTACCATGTCAGCTATTTATGTTAGCATAGGTCAATTTTGAGTCTTTTGGCTTTAAGTTTTTAGTTTATTTTGTTTCCCCTTCTTAGACCACATAGTTTTAATTAACAAAAGTTTATAATACGTCTTAGTATCTGGAAGGACAGGTTGTCAGTCTTATTTTCTTCTTAATTTTTATTGACCTTTTGTTCTTTCATGTTACTTTTATGATTCCAAGACAAATTTCCTGACTTAACCAAACAGTTTGTGTTATAACTGCATTCGATTTATAGAATAACATGGAGAAAATTAGCATCGTTGTAATACTAAAAACCTGACCATAGTTTATTTGGGTNTTTGTTTCTAAATGTTGATTTTACTTCATCACATAAATTTTGATGTATGATTTATTTCTAATGTATACCCAAAATACATAGATTAAAATAATTAAATGGTGATTCTCTTTCAGACTATCATATTTTCAAGCATGTTGGGGGGAGGGGTATTAACTTCTTTGTTGATTTTTAAAATGGAATTGCACCATAGAGATCTTGGGATATGCTGTATTGATTCTTTGAAATATGCTGTAACCTAATATATATTAGTATGTATTCTTGTATATGCATATACATACATGAATGGACTTACCTGGTAGCTCAGCTGGAAAAGACTCCACCTGCAATGCAGGAGACTCCAGTCAGGAAGATCCCCTGGAGAAGGAATAGGCTCCTCACTCCAGTATTCTTGCCCGGAGAATCCCATGGACAGAGGAGCCTGGCACAGCACAGCACTGGTATATATACATTAATATATATCCTAACCTCTCTTCCTCTCTGTGCATAAATAACTTTGTACCATAATATGCATTAGCGTTCCATATAATTTGGAAAAGAATGGATCCTCTTTCATTCTACCCATAGGAACAGGATCATTTATTTGTGTGCATTTACATTTAATGCACACACATATAATATAAATTCCCATAAGAACACTCATTTAAACAAATTACAATTTGTTTTAACCATATTCTTTCTCATTTGTGTTTTCTTGGTTTATTATTTTTGGATAGAAACACATCAAGTATTCTCTAATTTAGATTTTACATTTACTCCTTATAATCCTATCATTGAAATTTATTTTTATAAATATTTGAAGTGTGCTTTTTATAATCTCCTGGTTTCTCCTCTTTTCTCTTTTAATGAATTTGGTGTAGATTTCATTTTATCCCCGATAATATTTAGCTCCTGTTGACTAGACTGTTAACTCCTTGAAGGCAAGCTTAACTGATTCATCTCTGGGTCCTCAGTGACTGGGTCTAGGGCAGTGGTTGGAGAACAGGAAGTAATTAATCACCGTCATCAGTCCTCATCCATATGAGCAGCCTGGCAGGCTGATCTAAACTGCCTGGATGAAATGACAGTCACAGCATCTGCAAGCATGTTTTCTTTATGTGTTCTGAACTTTTCATCTATCATTTTATGAGCATGGCTCTATATTAGGAGTTGGCAAACTTTTTTTTATCGAGGGTCAGATAGTAGATATTTCAGGCTTAGTCGACGGTGTGATCTGTGTCACAAATAATCAGCTCAGCCACTGCAGGAGAAAGTAGTCCTAAATAAATGAGCATGGGTATATTTAATAAAACTTTATATATAAAAACAAGCAGTAGGCTGAATTTTTCAACCCTTGGTCCATATGGTTGGGTCTTCAAAAATGTCTATAGAATTTCTGGACTATGACTATTTCATAATTTATTTAACCGATTTTCTATCATTGTGCATTAAGATGGTTTTTGTTTGGGATTATCATAAATAATATTGAAATATGAGTTCCTAGATACAAAAGTGTCTGCTAGTTTGATTTTCTCATAAAATGCTATTTGCCTGGCACATGGTGGTAAGTGCTCAATAAATATTTATTGATTAAATAAATTAACACATTTCTATTGTAGAAAACTCATTTCACTGAGTATTGTTGATGTAGATTGAAGTGAAGAAGGTCAAATTTGCCTTGAGAAATTCACACTGTGAAGAAACAAAGTAGATTTGTTGCTTTCCAGCTGAGGTATCTCTGACAATCAATAACCTCTGTGAGCCTCAGTTTCCACAGTTCAAAAAGATGTAATAACTTTCTCAGAAATGTGCTGTGATGGTTGGATGACATCAACTGTGAACATTTGGGACAAGGTAATTTTAAGAAGTCAGCGTTACCAAGCTGACTCTGTGTAGTTCACTCGCATTTTCTTTTTTTATTCAACATTTTGCTTGTCCACAGCATGAAAGCTTTGAGGCCTTGGCCTGTAGGCCATTTGGAATTTACATTAATTTGCATAAATTTGCACGAAGAAATTAATGCCTGTAGCATCATTACTGTTAAGTTAGTTAGAGCTCAGCTTTCATGGCATACATAAAAGAAATTAAATTCCAAATTCCCTGCTTACCTTCTTGAACAGAGCTCAGAAATGTCAGGTCAGGGATTGGTATAATTCTGAGTGAAAAGAACTGCTAATTTAATCCTAGAATTGTGTGTTCCAAATAAGAAAACAGATACATTCACATATGAAAACCTAGAGTATCAGTTTGACATGCTAAGTGACACTATTGAGGAAGAAATGTGGATACTTTGAATAGTTTAATAATCAGCAAAATTTATTTCCTGTTTGTTTCACATACAAATGACCTGAGAAAAACTTATTGCTTGACTTTTATAAGAAAAATGCTAAACATTTTTCAGTGATTAAAATATATACATGTGTACTGTTGGTGGCTCAGTGGCGAAGAATCTGCAGGAGACACATTGTTGATCTCTGGGTCAGGAAGATCCCCTGGAGAAGAAAATGGCAATCCACTCCAGTATTCTTGCCTGGGAAGTCCCATGGACAGAGGAGCCTGGTGGGCTACAGTCCATGGGATCACAAAGAGGTGAATGGATATACATTATACATATATGTGTGTGCTCAGGCGCTCAGTCTTGTCTGACTCTTTGTGACCCTGTGGACTGTAGCCCACTAGGCTCTTCTGTCCATGGAATTTTCCAGATAAGAATACTGGAGTGAGTTGGTATTTCCTACTTCAGGGATATACATATGTACATAAATACACACACACACACACACACACACATGTTATACCACAACCAGGACTCAAATATATGTTGAAAAAATACTATCATTTTGTAGATCAGTTGCTAGAATTAGTGATTTGAAGAAAAAACTGAAATGAATATTCCAAATCAACAGGCAGTCATTCAGTGATCTCTCTGCAGACAAGATAAAAGTGACCCACAGGCCATACATACATTGAAAGTCCACTTTCCAGTTCTTAATGACAGTAACTAAAATTTGTACCTATTTTTCCCATTAGTTATAAATTTATGACCCAAATTTCACAGAAACACTATGATAGTTTATTTATTCACTCAAGGATAATTATCACAAGGGTAATCAAAGCTTTCAGAAATTAAGTGACTTGACCAAATGTGCCATGTTAATAAGACAGAAGTCTCTCTCCATCATCTTGGGTAGTCACTTCCCACAATGCTCTAGGCTTGGTCATGTGATTGAACTTCCCACAATGCTCTAGGCTTGGTCATGTGATTGAACCTGCTCAATAGGACAGTGTAGGAAACGAGATACAAGAGAGACTTGAAAAGTGCTTTCACATCGTTGCTTACCCCCTTCCTACTGAACTTGGAACTCTGAGAACACCACCTGGATGAGTCTAAGCCAGCCTTCTGGAGGATGAGAGGCCACATTGATGGAAGGCAAACTGCCCCAGCTGACAGTTTAGCCAGTCCCCAGCCAGCTTGCCAATCATGAGGCAAGTGAACAAGGCTGTCACCCAGATCATCCAACTACCAGCTAACCTGCCAGTTTTCTGGGAGAGCATGAGAGGGATCAACAAGCCATAGCAGCATGAAAACCATCCAGCTGCCGACAGGATTATGAGCTAAATAAAAGGATTATTGTTTTAAGCCATGGCATTTTGGGTTGGTTTGCTACACAGCAAAGCTAACAGATACAGACATGAACCCTTTCTTATTGTTCCAATCCTATGTAACTGAAATAGAATTTAAGACATGGGAGGTACTCAATAAATATTTGTATCGAAGACAACCTGGCTTAGTATTTAAGAAGCCTCTGTGTAGATGTGTCTTAGTTTCCTCATTTACTACAAAAAATACAACCTTACAGGGTTGTTTTGAGAAATAAATGATTTGATACATGTATTTAGAAAAATGCCAAGTACAATGCCCAACAAATGGTGAGTTCTCAATATACGTCTGCTCTATCATGTGATACTAACAACTTTATTACCAGGCAACTTAATTTATAGTTAATGACATAAAGATAAATCACAATTAACATCATAAACATCATTCAATTAACATCTATTATGTGCCAGGTTCTGTCCTAAACTTTTTTGTTCTAAACTTTCATCTTACATATTTTTATTTGCTTAGTAAATATTATTTCTCCCATTTTTAGAAATAATCAGCTCATGGTTGAGAGACTGCAAGTCATTTGCCTCAGGGTCTCACAAATAATAAGTGGCAAAGCCTGAATTTGAACTTGGATCTCTTTGCCTCAAATGTCATTGTTGTTGCATAAAATATGCAAAAAGCATGCTTACAGACACACACACACACACACACACACAATGCACAGAGGCCTTTCTGGAATGTGCTACTGGATAACCTGATTATTTTCAGTGTTTCTCCCACAATAATAGCATCAACAATTGTTAGAAACTATGGGTCATTCAGGCTCAAGATATTTAATGATATCTTAGTATCTTCACTAGATACTATCATTAAATATCTTGAACTTCCCTGATGACTCAGACATAAAAGAAACTGCCTGCAATGTAAGAGATCCAGGTTTGATCCCTGGACAGGAAGGAAGATCCCCTGGAGGAGGGCATGGCAACCTACTTCAGTATTCTTGCCTGGAGAATCGCATGGACAGAGGAGCCTGGTAGGCTACAGTCCATGGACTCTCAAAGGCAGAGACATGACTGAGAGACTAACACTTTCACTTTTCAGTGCATGGGTGAATTAGTCTCTCTCAAATGTTCACCTAAATAGCTACCTAAAATATTATTGCCTAGCTTGGATAGAATAAAAACCACAATCTATTTATCATTTGAAATTGAACCCTACAGACATCCATCAAATTGAATGACAATATCATGGGGCTGGAATCTGCAGTTATCCAGGGAGGCAGAAGTCAGAGCTTAAATGAGAGTCATGGACTCCGATGGTCACTTACTAGCCTGTGCCTCAGTTTCCTTGTACTGGGATAATGCTTGTAACTTTTTCATGGTGAGGAGGAAATGATATAAATTTAACTATATGGATTGTGGTAATCCATTTTATGTTGTTGCTATTTTAGTTGCTAAGTAAGTCCTGTCTGGCTCTTTTGCAACCCTATAGACTATAGCCAACCAGACTCCTCTGTTCATGGGATTTCCCAGGCAGGAATACTGGAGTGGGTTACTTCCTTCTCCAGGGGATCTTCCTGAACCAGAGTTTAAACCCACATCTTCTACACTGCATGCAGATTCTTTACCACTGAGTCACCTGGGAACATATAATCTATCTCATCATTGTAAGCTATTATTCCACATAATATTATTTATTGTATTACTATAATTGTCTATCACCTTTTAAAAAATTTAGTAGCCATTTGTTCCCTTGATTTGGGGCAAAAAACAGTCACTTATAGAAAAAGACAGAGAAGTGGTTTTTTAAAAAATATTTCCCCCCACTTTTTACTTTTAATGAATATCAACTGTGTCTGTCCCAGTGTTGTAAGGCATGTCTCCTACCTTTAAAGGTGAGAAGGTAGGCATCTGAATATTTTAAGTTTAAATGAATGCTATATGCCAAATAAGCACCTTTTTAGATATTAAAATGTTAACTAGTTTAACCTCTGTAATAAGTTAACCTCTGTAATAACACAGCAAGACTGACATCATTGTTTCTTTTCTCAGGTGTTTAAATGTGAAGAGAAGTTAAGTAACTTACCATGTCTTTTGGCTAGTGTGAGATGAGCCAGAGTCTAAATACGTGCAGTCCAGCTCCTGAGTAGCAGGACCTTGCTACAAATAACCATTACAAAAGTAATAACCTTTAAATCGGACAGCATTGCACAAGGTTTGGAAACCAAACATTGCCTGATCATGCAGATCCATGGGTGAGGCCAATCAACTCTCCTGTGAAACAGAATTCTCAGATCACAAGCAACATTCAAGCTGACCTGTGCAGATTGAATGGGATTTTTCAGTTATACTTATGGGCAGATATCAAACCAGTCAATACAAAAGGAAACCAACCCCAAACATTTATTGGAAGGACTGATGCTGAAGCTAAAAGCTCCAGTGCTTTGGCTATCTGATGGGAAGAGCTGACTCATTGAAATGCCCTTGATTCTGGGAAAGATTGAAGGCAAAAGGAGAAGGGGTGGCAGAGACTGAAATGGTTATTTAGCATCACTGACTCAATGGGCACGAATCTGAGCAAACTCTGGGAGACAGTGGAGGACAGAGAAACTTGGCATGCTGCAGTCCCTGGGGTCACAAAGAGTTAGACTTGACTTAGTGACTGAACAGCAACAATGGGCAGATATAATTTTCCAGTTGGAGACTGAAGTGTTTGCAAAGGTTCGGGGATGGGAAATGACAGAGCAGAGTTTTAACGGTCGCATAGTAGGTTTTCCTTGTCTGGATGAAGGGAAGCCAAGAATTATGAATCCAGAAAAATTAGGAATGGCCTGAAGGAATGATCTGACATTCTTTATTTGGTGCTGCAACCTTCAGACTCTCTTCTTGAGTTTGAAACTGGGTGTGAAATACTTTAAATGGATATTGAAAAGCCAGACAATCATGTCATTTCAGAAATTCCCATGTGCATTAAGGAACCCGTATATCTGGGGTATGCCATTCCTGATACAAGATATAAATACCATGGAACATGTGAGTGAGAGATTGAGAGGAGGTGAAACCCTTGATGTTGATTTTTTTTTGTACTTAATGGTGCCATAAGTAAGACAAATTTGATCAGAAAATGGGTCAACCTATCAGTGATTGGGATACAGATGTTTCCCAGTTGGAGAGATGAACATAAAAGAATAGCAGATAATTGATTCAAGTGCACCAGTGTTGGGAGTGATCGCAAGAGCATGGCACCTGAACATAATTTTACATATTTTAAGGACTATTGTATTATTTCTACATTTGCAAGCAGCCCCAGGAAAACTGTGCATGAAAAATCAATGAAGACATAATGCTTCAAGTGGGAAAGCTTATGATAATGTGGGGTAATCATTTCATACAGGGTAGAATTATTCTGAGAGAGCTGTGTAGTTTTATATCTATCGTCTATCTATCTGCCTGTCCAGCAGCTATCTATCTGCGTACGTGTTTAATCGCTTCAGTTGTGTCCAACTCTTTGAAACCCTATGGACTGTAGCCCACCTCTGTCCATGGGATTCTCTAGGCAAGACTGTCCTCCTCCAGGGGATTTCCCCAACCCAGGGATCTAACCCACATCTCCGGTGCCTCCTGCATTGCAGGCAGGTTCTTTACCATCAAGCCTCTGGGGAAGCCCAGTTACCTATCTGTTGCTGCTGCTGCTGCTGCTGCTAAGTCGCTTCAGTCGTGTCCGACTCGGTGGGACCCCAGAGACGGCAGCCCACCAGACTCCCCCATCCCTGGGATTCTCCAGGCAAGAACACTGGAGTGGGTTGCCATTTCCTTCTCCAATGAATGAAAGTGAAAAGTGAAAGTGAAGTCGCTCAGTCGTGTCGGACTCCTAGCGACCCCATGGACTGCAGCCTACCAGGCTTCTCCGTCCATGGGATTTTCCAGGCAAGAGTACTGGCGTGGGGTGCCATTGCCTTCTCCCAGTCACCTATCTATTAGATGTCTAATCTTACTGATCTATGTATGTATTGCTTTTATTGGAAACAATTTCAAGCATTCAGAAAAACAGAGAATATTCTAACAGCTGCGATTTTCTTTTAAAATATCAAACAATCATAAGTGAGTTCTAGTAGATTCTAAGATACAGTATGAATACTTTGGAATTCTGGAGGTAAATTCTCTGACTGGCATCTATTTTTCAAGTCTGGATGCACAGCGGTTACAGAAATAACTTGTCAGAGCCTCTGAGGGCCCCCATCCACCTCTAATGGTGATCATACACTCATAGCATTTTCTTATGAAAGTGCTCTGCTGATTCTGTCCCCTTGCAGAAGACCCTACAGGTTCTCCCTCTTGTCTTTCAGACTGTTTCACATTTTTAAGGCTTGAAAACCAATATTTTCTCATGGCTTAATTTCCAGGTACATTGGACTTCTTTCCAGTTCTCCCACCCTTTAATAATCCTTGTGTCCATAGAGCTTCCTGGTAATGAAAGAGACAAAAAATGAATTAATGTCCTTTTGAGCATGGAATCTGAAGAACAGGTACAAGTTAGCTAGGAAAGACCTGGGGAAACACATTGCCTGGGCAGAAGTATTTCCTAACCTTCCTTCTAGAATAGCACTCTCTAATATATATAATGCAATCCATAGAGGTAATTTAGATATTTTTAGTTGTGTTAAAGAAAGAAAAATTAATAGCCAAAATTTATTTTTAAAATATTTTATTTAACCCAATATCAAGAGCTGAACTGTAAAGAAGGCTGAACACTGAAGAACTGATGCTTTTGGACAATAGTGCTGGAGAAGACATTTGAGGGTCCCTTGGGCAGCAAGGATATCAAACCAGTCAATCTTAAAAGAAATCAACCCTGAATACTCATTGGAAAGACTGCTGCTAAAGCTGAAATCCCAATACTTTGGCCACCTGATGTGAAGAGCCAACTCACTGGACTTTTCCAATGATGCTGGGAAAGATTGAGGGCAGGAGGAGAAGGGGATGACAGAAGATGAGATGGTTGGATGGCATCACCGACTCAATGGACATGAGCAAACTCCTGGAAATGGTGAAGAACAGGGAAGCCTGGTGTGCTGCAGTTCACGGGGTTGCAAAGAATCAGACACAACCGAGCGACTGAACAACAACAAAATATATCCAAAATGTCATTTCAACATGTTAATTAATATGAGATTGTTAATCAGACACTTTCATTCTTTCTTTTTCATAATGAAACTCTGATATCTATTGCATATTTTGCACTGAGAGCACATCTCCATTTAGACTGGTTAATTTTCAAGTGCTCAGTGGTCGCGTGGAACTCATGCCTATTGCATTGGACAGTAGCCCTAATCCTACCTCGTTACCTTCTTCATAGCATTTGTGCCTACTTGAAATTATTGTGCTCATTTGTTTACTTAAATGTTTTCCTCTGTCTCTCTCCACCAAAATTTGAGTTTCATAGGGCCAGGAACCTTTGCTAACTATTCCATTTCAGATGGTGATAAAAGTACTTGGTTTACAGTAAGGTCCTGTCACATGTTTGACAAATGGATGAGCAGTAGGTAAGAAGGCCTGGAAGTGGAAGAGAGTCTGGCATCTTTGAGGGCCTCCAGCATGGTGAGCAGTGGCGCTGTCAGAGGGTGTGAAGGAAGCAGACAGGGAGGAGAAATCCCTAAAGGTTTCTCCATGTCGTACGCCACATGAAAGAGTCTTGTACTTTTCTTCACTGACAAACTTCTCTATTTTTTAATACCCAGCTGAATGCAGGGTTGTATCAGTAGCTTTCTCATAAATGTTTCTCAAACAAGGTATTCTAAATTTTAATGTTCACCATTTCAGACTAGGATTCTATCTGATTATAAGCTGATCTCCCCTACTAGGACCTGTATTCCTTGAGAGCAGAATCTAGGTCATAGACAGCTTTGTGTTTATCTTCCTGTGTTCAGGAAAAGATTTTTACAATTTGTTCATATTATTATATATCTTAGCAATTTATTCTGTTTTATTGCTGCATAGTATTTCATTTATGGATATAATAAAATATATTTATCCATTCATCTGTTGAAGAACATTTGAGCTGACTAAAATTTGGAGGTATGATGAGTAAGTCTACAATTTTGTATAGACATACATCATTCTTTTGAGTAAAGTACTAGAAGGACAATTGGCAGGTTATATGGTAATTTATATGATTTGAAATTTATACCAAATCACAAATTTTTGCAAAGCATTTATTCCATTTTATATTTCCATCAGCAAAATATCAGAATACTGGTTATACCACATCCTCAACACTTGGCATTGTTTATCATTTCAGTTTTAGCATTCTTGAGTCTCAATGCAGTTTTATGTTACAACTAATAATGTTGGGCATTGTTTTCCTGTGCTTATTTGCCACGTGTACATTCTTTAGTGGAGTGTCTATCTAAAACTTACACTTATTTAATATTCATTGAAAAGATTGATACTGAAGCTGAAGCTCCAATACTTTGGCCACCTGATTTGAAGAGCTGACTCATTAGAAAAGACCCTGATGCTGGGAAAGATTGAAGGCAGGAGGAGAAGTGGTCAACAGAGGGTGAGATGGTTGGATGGCATCACCAGCTCGATGGACATGAGTTTGAGCAAGCTCCAGGAGATGGTGAAGAACAGGGAAGCCTAGTGTGCTGCAGTCCATGGGGTTGCAAAGAGTCAGACAGAACTGAGTGACTGAACAACAGCAACAACGTGCCTACTTTAAAAAATTTGAGTTGTTTTCTTATTATTGAGTTTTAAGGGTTCTTTATATACTTCCTTTGTCAAATATGCCTGTTAAAATAGTTTCTTCTTGTATGTGCTCTGCCTTTTCATTTTCTTAGAGGATTTGTTTTTGTTTGCTTTTGTTTTATTCTTGTTTTAGCAGCACTTTTTGAAATAAAAGTTTCAATGATAG
The DNA here is from genome assembly GCA_006410935.1 of Redunca redunca. Classification (NCBI taxonomy): domain Eukaryota; kingdom Metazoa; phylum Chordata; class Mammalia; order Artiodactyla; family Bovidae; genus Redunca; species Redunca redunca. Next base: position 204,582 of record SJYQ01004788.1, on the reverse strand, counting down.
TAAAGTCCAGTTTATTATTATTTATTGTTCATGACTTTTTTTGTTCCATCTAAGAAGACTTCATGAACTCCGAGGTCACAAAGTATTCTGTTTTCTTCTAAAACATTTATACTTTTAGCTTTCATGTTTAGCTGTAAATCCATTTAAAGTGCATTTTTTATATACAAACTGTTTACCGAATATCTATTTATTCCCCTATCCTGTGTTGAACTGAATTTTTCCCCACTGAGTTTTTTTGGCACCTTTTTGAAGCATTCTTCTCATGCAAATAACACATTGTCTTGACTATTGTAGCTTCATAGTGCTTAGTTGCTCAGTCTTGTCCAACTCTTTGTGACCCCATGGACTGTGCCCACCAGGCTCCTTTGTCCATAGGGATTCTCCAGGCAAGAATACTGGAGTGGGTTGCCATGCCCTCTCCAGGGGATCTTCCCAACCCAGGGATAGAACACAGGTCTCCTGCATTGCAGGTGGATTCTGTAGCATCTGAGCCACCAGGGAAGCTTTATAACAGGTTTTAAAATTAGGCATGTCAGTCATCTGATTGTCTTTTATTTTTTCAGAATTGTTGGCCATTTTAGTTTTTTTTACATTTCCAAATAAATATTAGAAATAGCTTGTAAATTTCTACAAAATAGCCAGCTATTTTTTTTTGGAATTGTGTCAAACCTATAAATCAATTTGCAGAAAATTGACATTGTCACAAACACAGTATATTTTTCCATTTACATGTTTTCATTACCTTTAGTTGTATTTTATAGTTTTTAGTGTATAGCTCTTGCACATGTCTTGTTGAATTTATCTCTAGTTATTTCATGTTCTGGAATGTTATTAAAATAGTATTTTATTTGAACTTCTAATTATTTGTTGTCATTTTATAGGAAAACTTTAATTTTTGTGTATTATCCTTACTGAACTCTGTGATTAGTCCTAGAAAAAAATTTCCTGAGATCCTTTAGA
>SJYQ01004788.1:187688-199702 GCA_006410935.1 Redunca redunca | reverse complement strand
CTCAGTCGTGTCCGACTCTTTGTGACCCCATGAATCGCAGCATGCCAGGCCTCCCTGTCCACCACCAACTCCCGGAGTTCACTCAGACTCACATCCATCGAGTCATTGATGCCATCCAGCCATCTCATCCTCGGTCGTCCCCTTCTCCTCCTGCCCCCAATCCCTCCCAGCATCAGAGTCTTTTCCAATGAGTCAACTCTTGGCATGAGGTGGCCAAAGTACTGGAGTTTCAGCTTTAGCATCATTCCTTCCAAAGAAATCCCAGGGCTGATCTTCAGAATGGACTGGTTGGATCTCCTTGCAGTCCAAGGGACTCTCAAGAGTCTTCTCCAACACCACAGTTCAAAAGATATTAATCCCATTCATCTACACCATTAAGGACAGTATGGTGGTTTTAAATATTTGTTTTCAAGTCTTTTGATAGTCACTCCTTAAAGAGATGACTGTTTCTCCTCTCCTTGTGTGTGGGTTGAACTGTGACTTACTTCCATACAACAGAATACATCAGACATGGTGGAATTTCATAAATTTATAGAAAGACTGCAGCTTATATCTTGAGTCCTTGCTCTCTTTCTCTGTCACTGTCTTACCTCCTTTATTTGGAGAGAAACTACCTGTTATGCAGCAGGTAATCCAGGTGACAGGGAAACCACCACTGTGTCGTAGGAACCCTCAGTGAGCTGATGGAAGAACCCATGTGGTAAGGAATCAAGAGCTGCCAATAGCTGATGAGTTTGCTTGGAAATGAATCTTATCCTGTTCAAACCCTGAGATGCCTGAAGCCCCAGTGGACACTTACCTGCAACCTCATGAGAGATCCTGAGTCAGAACTTCCCAACCAAGTCGCTCCCATATTCCTGATCCACAGAAACTGTTAGTAAATGTTTGCCATGCTCAGACACTAAGTTTGGGGTGGTTTTTAACATAGCAAGAAATAACTAATGCAGGAAATAATCAACCAGTATTTGCTAAATCACTTCAATTGTGTCTGATTCTGTGTGACATTATGGACTGCAGCCTGCCAGGCTCCTCTGTCCATGGGATTCTCCAAGCAAGAACACTGGAGTGGTTACCATGCCCTCCTCCAGGAGGGATGACTCAGGGATCGAACCTGAGTCTCTTACATCTACTTGCCTTAGCAGATAGGTTCTTTACCACTAGCACCACCTGGGAAGTGCAGTCAACCAGTAGGGTGTGGGACATAAAAATGATTATATCTTTCTCCAAATTCTTTCTAATGGTTCTACAGACTCTTGATCCCTCGGTTAAGGTCCTGAGAACGTTCAGAAACTCTCCCCTTGCGTGCATATACGTATATAGATGGCAATGTCCACTCCTTTGCCATGTTGTCATTCCTGTCATGCTGTCCTTCTTGAGATGGTATGGGCTGAACTAGAAACAGTGTAAACATATATTGATATTAGCCTCATGCAGTTTTGCTCTTGACAATGCTGTATTGGAGACTCCCATGGTTTTCTGTCTCCTTTGCAGGAGGAAGCAAGTTCTATCAGCATTATAATTGCTTTACAAGACTGATAAATAGGATATAATAGCTCACAAAGCATATGTCTTTCATTTGACTTGCTTCAGTGTTTTTTACATCTGTCTTTTCACTGTGATGTCAAAGGGGTCAATTGTACACCATTATTTGGGATACTTAGGCCACTTGATGTGGAGAGGCAACTCATTGGAAAAGACCTTGATGCTGGAAAAGATTGAGGGCAGGAAGAGAAGGGGATGACAGGATGAGATGGCTGAATGGCATCATTGACTCAATGTACATGAGTTTGAACAAACTCCAGAGATAGTGAAGGACAGGAAAGCCTGGCATGCTGCAGTTCATGGGGTCACAAAGAGCTGGGCATGACTGAGTGACTGAACAACAGCAACTTGGGATGAAATGACAGTCCACTCCAGAACTATGGCCTGGAGAATTCTGTGGATAGAGGAGCCTGGCAGGCTATAATCCATGGGATTACAAAGAGTCGGATATGACTGAGCGACTAACTTTCACTTCCTCTCATTCAGCATAATAGTCAAGCATATCCACCTTTGTGACTAACAGCTATTAATGCATTTTGCTTCTTTTAATCTCACAGTGATGTCTGTGACCGGATGGGGTGGTTCTTGGACAAGTTGACAAGTTATCATCCTCCTCTCCTCTGAAATTCTTGGTCATAAGACCAACTGGCAATTCCGAATTGTGTCTTCCAGATGACTGCTGCTTAGTGTTGATAGAGATGCTGCTTCTCACAGCATAACATGAGATGATATCCTCAAATTTCAGATCGCCACATTAGTCAGTTTGGGGATTCTCATTTTTAAACTCTAACAGAAAGTAGTTTGTGACCAGTGCTAAACCAGAGATACAAGCAGAATTCAACGAAAACATGAGGGCACCTAAGTGCTGTATTTTGTCCTGCAGTGGCTCCTGGAACAGAAAAGGGAAATGACAGAAAAGTTAATAAAATCTTCATTGAGCATGGAGTTTAGTGAATGTTAACATGCCAGTATTGGGTTCTTAGTTATGACACATGTATCAAAGCAATGCAAGATAATACAAAGCAAGATTAGCTTTCCCCAAGCTGAGCACAGGGGAAACTGGGAGAAGGGTCTATGAGAACTCTCTGTAACATCTTTGCAACTGTTCTGCAAATCTACACACACACACACACACACACACACACACACAACCTAAGTAGGAAATTTGTTCTACAACCAGGACTTGAAGAAATTTCAAAAGAAGGACTACTGATATGAGTCAGGTGGATGTTGACAGGCAGAAGAGGTGAGTGTAGAGAACATTCCAGACCAAGGTGATAGAATATGAAATGTTTAGGAATGGCCTGAATTTCTCCCGAACTAGTGGAGTCTGTGACTTGCGAGGCACCTGATGTGACCAAAGATCATCATGATATTCAGGGGCAAGTGTTGGGGGCATAGAGGGCAAAGGGAGAAAGCATGGCTGGGCCTTGTTTGGTACAATAAAAAGTCTGAATTAAAATATTATTGGTGCTTTCCTGTTTCCTGGTAGCTCAGCTGATAGAAAATCCACTTGCAATGCAGGAGACCTGGGTCTGATCCCTAGGTTGTGGAGATCCCCTGGAGGAAGGCATGGCAACCCACTCTGGTATTCTTGCCTGGAGAATCCCCATGGAAAGAGGAGCCTAGTGGGCTACAGTCCATGGGGTCATGAAGACTGGGATAAAACTGAGTGACTAAGCACATAATATCAGTACCCTGGGCCTATTGTGGAAGGCTGTGACATCATCAGAGTTGTGCTTACAAAGAATAAGTATAGTATTTTATAGGGTATATTTCTGTGCCTACCAACAGATACACACACTTACCACACAAGCGCTATACCTTTTCTTGAATGACTTTCAATTATCTTTTGTGCTGGCTTCAGGAAGGCCTCCTCCAGCCCCCGCATACTGGACTGGACACCCTGTCCTCGTCCTTTCTGATCACTCATTACCACCTGTTGAAATTACAGCTCCTTTTCTTTTTTGCACAATGTTTCCAGAAGGTGGATGCCTATCTCATTGGTCTGGGTATCCCCAGGACCAAGCACATGTTGGATGCAGGATACATTCGTTGCAGGAATGAGTTAACGGGTAAGTTTAGGGGTGCTTCAGAGTGAACCAAGGTTCTGTGGCCTACATTTGCACAGAATTAAGGTGTCTGCCTGACTCTTAGTGCCTAGCAATTATTAATTAAAAGGAATGCAATAGGGAACAAGTTGACCCTAAGGGGATTTTGAGAAAGCCTCTGAGGTTATAACAAGATGAAGGAGAGGCAGAAATGGATCTTGGTATTTTCAGGGAAATGGAGAAAGGAAGGCATCAGTGAATCTGGCCAGCTTTCCAGGAGGCTCCCCAGAGCGGCACCCTCAGCCCTGCTGTCAGTCACTGAGCAGGGCTCTATGGAGACCCATGTCTGTAGCCATCATTTAGAAGATCAATGTCTTCAACTTTCCCCTTTCTCTGAGAAAGCAGACAGCCAACAAGTCGGTAATTCACAAGGATCAACGCTGGCTCCATCCAACTTTCAGCTCTTTGAAAAGTTTGCCTTAAGAATTGAGACATCACTTTTTTCTTCCCAAAGCATGTGTATCTTTTCAGGATTCAAAGATGCCTGAAAAAAATGTCCTCATTTTCCTTGACAGACGACATGCTGTGTTCTCTGGGTTGCTGATCGGCAAATCGGAACAGACGGTTTTTCCTTTTTATCCCTCCTCGTTACCCCGATGTGCCTTTTCGGTCTCTCTCCAAATGAAGCCCTCAGTGAGACATCGCAAGATGAAAGGGCTGGTGGTCAAACTTACCGTCCGTGAGCCTATCAAGGATTTAACATTTTGATTGATAACTCTGCTGTGTCAGGGGCACGGGTATTTAAAAGCCTTCTGAAATTTGAAACGAACATATCTGAAAGATGCATCTGATTTTCCCCCTACAAGGAAAGAAAGAGAAGGGGTAGGTATTGCTTTCTAATATTCCTGAACGTCAATCCTGGGTCTATTTTTCTGACCGTTCAGTGTGCAAGTGACAAGTTTGGTGATGGAGAAAGAGGATTTTGAAGCTCCAATTCTCCTTTTCTTTTAAATGCAATAGCACCCTTTCCTGTATCCAAAACTCAAATTAATGCTTTCCTGAAGGGGAATTGGTAGACAAGAGGAGATTATTGACAATTTCTGACCCTGGAAGCCCCCATTAGATAGATGACACTGGAACTGAAGATTTCCAAGAACAAATCTGGGCAGGGCCAGTGACTTCAGATGGACAGAACTTACAAAGGTTTGATGAATCCTACCTCTTTAGAGCTGCTCCCCTGGGAGGCACTGCCTGAATTCTCGGCAACTTCTTTCTAAGGAGTTTTCCTATTGGCAAACCATAGCCAGGTAGCTTTTGACTATCGTAGGATCTCCACCAGGCTAGGGGAAATACCTATCCTTGGATACCCACTGTAGGCTGCAAACCTGGGAGCTTGTGGGAACCCGAGAAGATATTTTATGGTATTAAGGAAGCAGACAATCTGAAGTCAGACAAACTCCTGGGGAACTGCTCATCAACAGCATGATGTTACAGGAGTCCTTTAAACTACATAAACTTCAGTTTCTCCTCATTTGTAACATATTTGTAAACCTGTATAGAATGGTTAGGATGGCTGAAGGAGAAAAAAAGTCCTATTGTAGCTTCCGACAAATAGAACCCATCAGATGTTCCCGCCATCAGGATGCTCCTAGTCACTGTCGTCTTCTGTTCACTGAGAAAGGAGGTAACATTTCCCCTGTGTTGTATGGTCTCTGTGTGAATGGGCTAGAACTGTCTAATTCTCTGATTTCCCCTTGTTCCTGGTTACTTCCTTTGACATCCTGAATGTCCCCTGCCAGAAAACTCAGAACCAAGTTTTAATTTTTTTCTACTTCTTCTTAAAGGAGAACCCAAACATAGTTTACCTTGCTACCCATTGACTGCTGTGTGGACCGTCTCCACCCCAGGCCAGTTTGGTTTCTGTTCTGAGTGTAACTTTATTTTCTTCCACTGAAAGATGCAGCAAAACCCGTCTTTGTGCAGGGACCATTAACACTGCCCATTCTTAAATTAGCTCAGCGGAAAAAAAAAAAAGAAGAAGAAGTGCATTTTATAGTCAAGCCAGCAGTAATTGGACACTGTGACTATGAGTGGCCCTTGCGGTGTTTGGACACGGGCCAAATGTACCTTCTGTCTGTCTCTGACACAGGCAGACAATAGCAGCATTATTTACTGCCCTGGCTCTGTGCAACTCCAAAGGCCAGCTGCAAGAACAAAAGAATCGCTCACACTTTGCCCAGCCCTAGACTCTGCTGCAGCCTCTATCTGTTTCGTAAATAATTCACCCCTCTATCCCAAACGTGGGATCATCTATTCTGGGCTTCTTTCCTTTTGCAGTGACCACGGCTGCAAGGGAAAGATGCATTGCTCCTCTGAATCCTTGGAGGGGATCAGAATGGAGGGAGGAATGGACAACAATTCTTTGTGTCCACATCTTGGGGGTGTAGAGTCACCATGACAGAATAGCTACGGCAGAGCCTGTGCCTGGGAAAATGTTGGCAAGCGCTAGCCTCCCCTGGAAAATCATGCTTCCCAGGGATGTCATTCTGAGTTCTGTCCACGGTGCTTTATAAAGGAGCTTGACACTTGCTCAGGGAATACTCACAAATTGCCACGCTCTTAGGGGTATAGTGTTTGTGTTACAGGCAACCTGGGCTTTAGGTGGGCTGAGCAAAGGGTTTTGCAGTTAATTTGGTTTCAGCTCTCACTTAGAATCTGGACAAAAGGACCCCTGCTTGATGGGACTGTCTATTTGCAATCCCCACTAAAAGCGTTCACCAGGACACAGCCTTATCGGTCACCTGACGTGCAGCCCGTGCCTGGGGATGCAGAGTCCACTGTACTCACCCAGATCTGGGCCTGGGAAGCCAACAGTCCAACCTGACCCACACCTCCATCTCCCAAGCAGGGCAGCCTCCAGATTTCCGAATCTGTCCTCAACAATGACTCTTTATCACCTCCTCCCACCTTGAACAGTGTTTTCTGAACTGCTCCTGGGATCATCAGCTCCTGGCCTTGTGCCCAGACTTTGGAACCAAGGCTCCCAGGGGGTTCTTGGGATCTGCTTCCTTCTATGGCTTTCCTGGATGGAGGGCCCCCCCAACCCAGCCCCGGGTGCAGGCTCAGACCTCCTCTCTGTGCAGCACCTGTCTCCAGCTGCTCGAGTGACACCTGGACTGGTGAAACCCAGAGCAGGGATGCTGCCCAGTTATAGTCAGGCAGAAACCCTCATCTGACACATTCCTAGAAATTCCACCAAGATCAGCCCAGGTCAGTTATGACCACAGACTCAAGTATCCTGCAGGGGATTCTTCATGGCTTCTAAATGCTTGTGCAAAGTTTATAAACTTTTCAATTCCCTCTTCTCATTTGCTTTTCACACTTCGTGAGGCCAGCTAAGAAGACATTATCATCCACATTTTAGAGGTCAGGGTAAATGGGCTCCCAAAGACAGTCAGTTAAAAGGGAGTGAAACCAAGTCTAAGGTTTCAGCTCTCTCTAAGTCCCTGGATCTTATAATATACCAGAGTCAGACAGAAGGAGGGAGGGACACAGGGAGGGGATTAGAAGCATGATCACCATGATGCTCAAAGGGTCTGAGTCTATCCTTAGCCTGTATCAGGTTGAGCCTTTGAGCTTTCCTTTTGTGGACAACGCTCTCTAAAAAGAAGACTTCCCCATCACGCTGGACCTTTTTCGATGGTGGAGCTGTGTGTATTCTCACTTGCCATTTATCTCCTGGGTCAAGCACAGCTCTCACCATAGACCAGGTGTTGAATGAATAAATGGATGACTGGCTGGAGGATAAAAGAAAATCTTGGCTGGATGGATGAAGGGGTGGATGGACTTACAAGCGCATGGTGGAGGTATGACTGCTCTGTGTGTCCTGCAGGCTGGCGTGCTCATTCTTGATTATGTAAGACCCTGGAATAGTCCTATCTGTCCCTTGTTCTGTGTCCTCTTTCTGTCTCTCTGGTCACATATGCTCTTCCTTAGATGCTCCTGGCTTCTTGGGTCCCGGGGAGCACTCTCATTCTTATTGCATATGGAGACGTCCTTTCCTCATCCTCACTACATTTGTGCCATCTTGGAATAAGACCACTGGGTACTGGGATGTGTTTCTGAAGGCAGCTCTGCCTCCTTCTCCTTTTGGGGTGTCTCCTTTGAGTTGGGGGCACATGAACCAGGGTCCAGGAATCCAGAGGCTCTTCTTCCTGACTCCCAACTTGATTTGTCATTTTCCACCCAGAGCCCCACTTCCACTCTCTCTGTGAACAAAAGACTCAGACTCCCAGACTCTTCTTCGATAGTCTCAGAACCAGCCTAGACCTCAGGAACCCCATTTTGTTCTTTGTTTTTCTTTCTAAGAGAACCAGAGCTCAGAGAAGTAGGTGGCTTTGCCCAGGGTCCCGTGGCCCTTCATGACAGGCATGAGCCTGAAATTGCAGTGTCTGCCCACATTTTCTGAGCCCTTCTGGCCATTCTGTTCCCCTGTCACACCATGTGCCATTTTTTGGTTTTTCTTCGGAGTTTGGCCTAGAGGAATTTTGACATTTTGAGCATGGGGATGAGGGCCTTGGAATGTCACCGCGCCTATTCTGAGAGAAAGCCAATTTCCCCTTAGCTTCGTTCTTGCAAATAGCAAAGTTAATTAATCCCCTGTAAATAAACATTTGCGAACTGCAGCTCAATACAATACTGACCAGGAATGCTTCCAAATGTGCATAAGATGAGATGAGAAGGGGCCCAGGGCTGGTCATGTGACTGTTCATCTCCAAGTTAGGCTGGCGAATGTATTGACGTGATGGGAAAATCATTGGTTTGGGGGTTCATGAAGGTACAGTTCTGGATCTCTGCTCTGCCACTGACTTGCTGAGACCTTTGGCAAGTCATGAACACTCTGGACCTATGTGTCTGTGTGTAGAATGCAGTGAGGTTGCTGCTGAGGGCATCAGATGCCTGGTATGAGGTGGGTTCCCTGAAAAACATTCCATCAGCTGTTCCCTCTGCCCTCCCTCTTCCCATCACCTTCTCTACTTTCCAGTGTAGCTGGTGCCTTTAAATGTCGCTGATCTCCAGGGACTCTTGGGCTTTTAGAAACCTCTTTGGTTAATGAAGGTGTTGGGCAGGATTGAACCAGACCATTTCCAGCTCCTTCTCATTTTTGATGGACTTACACAGGCCACTGATTTGCATCATCCACCTCCCCCTTTAATGAGCTCCTGTGCTCACAGTTAATGAACTAATTACTTCTGGGCAAAATCAGCATTAAGTTGCAAACCTGGTTTCTGCAGCCTCCGCCAGGCCAGTATTCTGTCAAGTCAAAGAGAGGGTAGCAGTGAGAAGGCTCCATCAGATTCTGATGACAAATCATCAGAGATGTCCAAATCATCTGGGGAAATTTGAATAAAAATATCTCACTCAATGAGAATGACATCAAACATGACAGGTATGTTTCTGGATCTTTCTGAAGATCCAGGATGAAGCTGAGCTGCAAGCTCTGACCTCCAGGTCTCATTGCTTTCCCGGTCAGAAATACAGCTCTTCTTGAAGGCTATAGATTTTCCCCCCAAAATGACTCGATTAATGGCAATAAAATGGAGGTGTGCCAAATGGCCTGCTTTAAATTCAGATGATGGTGAACAGACCATCTCTGAGTGTACTGAAGGGAGCTTTATACACAAGGCACATCTTAATTGGAAGGAAAACTTTCCACACTTTGAAACAGTTAAGCCATTTGCCTGGGGAACACCTTTAAGTGATGTAGTACAAGGTTACTTGCCATAAAGGACTCCATTCTCATTCCTTCAGGACTCGTTTACTGAGAGGCCAGAATGCAGATTTCAGAGTTGATTGCCCTGGATTTGAACCCTAGCCCATTAGACAGGTGTGTGCTGTGTGACAGTGGAGGAGTCACTTAGTCTCTTGGTGTCTTAGTTTTCTCACTGATGACACATGGAAGTTGATTAGGGCCCAATCAGATTGAAATCACTGTGAGAGCATCTTTATGACAAGTGGATATATTTAATTTTTCAACAAATATTTACTTCGACCACGGGAGAGACCATTGGTACTCAAATCTCTGTATAGCTCCTTATACTTTTCAGCTGCCCTTGGAGTTGAGTTGAAGCCATGGAAATGGGAATGTGTGTCTACAATGGGGCAGAGCCTTGGTTGACCTGGGTCCCCAAGTCACTGTGTGGAGCCAACCCATGTTAGCTTCCTAGTGCTGCTACCGTAACAAAGGACCACAGACAGGGTGGCTTAAAATAACAGAAATATATTGTCTTAGAGTTATGGAGGCTAGAAATGTGAAATCAAGGTTGAAATATGAAAACAACACAGCCATGCTCGTCTGAGACTCTTGGGAGAGTACTGTCTCTTCCTAGCTTCTTGTGATGGCCATCAGTCCTTGGCTTTCCCTGGCTTGCAGCTCATCACTCTGTCTCTTTTATCATGTGGTCCTCTCCTCTTTTTAAATGGACATACAAGCATATTGGATTAGGGACCATCCCAATGACTTAATCCTAAATTGAGTACATCCCCAAAGACTTTATTTCCAAATGAGGGCACATTCACAGGTATTGGGAATAGGACTTCATCACATCTTTTGAGGAGTCACAATTGGACCCATAACATGTACCAATTTGTGTTGAGCAGACATACATTGTGAGTGAGATAGTAATCTTTGTCATGTTAAGCCAGTGAGATATGGGGTTCATTTTGCCTATCCTGACTAACACAAGTAGTTGATTGATGCCAGCACCATGCCAAGGGCTGGAGATAAAATATTTAACAAGGTAGAAATAGTCCAATAAGCGCCTGGCAAAGAGAAAGTGCTCAATACAAGATAACTATTAAAATTATGAGTTTAGGATGTGAACAAAACTGAGTTATCCAATCAAAATCACAATAAAATATCACTTCACCCCCATTTGAACTATCATCAAAAAAGTAAGAGATAACAAGCGTTGGTGAGCCTGTGGAGAAAAGGGAACACTTGTACACTGGGGAAAATGTAAATTGGTGCAGCCACTATATTTCCATATAGGAGATTCCTCAAAAAATTAAAAATAGAGATACTGTATGATCCAGCAATTCTGCTTCTGGGTATTTATTTGAAGAAGATGAAAACACTAACTTAAACAGATATATGTGACCCCATATTCAATACTGCAATAGACAATAGGCAAGATATGGAAGCAATCAAGGTGTCCATTGATGGATAAATGGATAAAGAAAATATTATATATAGGAATACTATATATACATAATGTATGAATATTATTCATCCATAAGAAAGGAATAAATCTTGACATTTCTGACAATATACATAGACATTTGAGAACATTATGCTAAGTGAAATAGTGAGAGTTGCTCAGTCGTGTCTGACTCTTTGCAATCCCATGGACTATACAGTCCATGGAATTCTCCAGACCAGAATACTGGAGTGGATAACTCAATTTTGTTCACATCCTTTCCCTTCTCTAGGGGATCTTCCCAATCCAGGGATTGAACCCAGATCTCCCACATTGCTGGTAGATTCCTTACTAGCTGAGCCACAAGGGAAGCCCAAGTGAAATAAGTCAGAGACAAATACTTATATGTGTAAAAAAATCAAAATCATAGATAGAACAAAGTGGTGGTTGTCAGAGGCTGGGGGCTCAGGAAAGTGAGTATAAAAAGCAAAAATGGCCACTTATAAATAAGTTCTGGAGAGGAAGTGCACAGTGTTGTGACAATAGTTAATGGCACTATTTTGCATATTTTTAAGTTATTACAAGATTAAGTCTTTTTTAAATTTTTATTTTTACTTTATATTACTTTACAATACTGTATTGGTTTTGCCATACATTGACATGAATCCACCACGGGTGTTCATGCATTCCCAAACATGAACCCCCCCTCCCACCTCCCTCCCCATAACATCTCTCTGGGTCATCCCCATGCACCAGCCCTAAGCATCCTGTATCCTGCATTGGACATAGACTGGCGATTTGTTTCTTACATGATAGTATACATGTTTCAATGCCATTCTCCCAAATCATCCTACCCTCTCCCTCTCCCTCAGAGTCCAAAAGTCCACTCTACACATCTGTGTCTCTTTTGCTGTCTCGCATACAGGGTCATCATTACCATCTTTCTAAATTCCATATATATGCGTTAGTATACTGTATTGGTGTTTTTCTTTCTGGCTTACTTCACTCTGTATAATTGGCTCCAGTTTCATCCATCTCATTAGAACTGATTCAAATGTATTCTTTTTAATGGCTGAGTAATACTCCATTGTGTATATGTACCACAGCTTTCTTATCCATTCATCTGTTGATGGACATCTAGGTTGCTTCCATGTCCTGGCTATTATAAACAGTGCTGCGATGAACATTGGGGTGCATGTGTCTCTTTCAATTCTGGTTTCCT
>SJYQ01004788.1:174056-187644 GCA_006410935.1 Redunca redunca | reverse complement strand
AAGTTGCAGGATATAAAATCAACACACAGAAATCCCTTGCATTCCTATACACTAATAAAGAGAAAGTAGAAAAAGAAATTAAGGAAACAATTCCATTCACCATTGCAACGAAAAGAATAAAATACTTAGGAATATATCTACCTAAAGAAACTAAAGACCTATACATAGAAAACTATAAAACACTGATGAAAGAAATCAAAGAGGACACTAATAGATGGAGAAATATACCATGTTCATGGATCAGAAGAATCAATATAGTGAAAATGAGTATACTACCCAAAGCAATCTACAGATTCAATGCAATCCCTATCAAGCTACCAGTGGTATTTTTCACAGAACTGGAACAAATCATTTCAAGATTTGTATGGAAATACAAAAAACCTCGAATAGCCAAAGCAATCTTGTGAAAGAAGAATGGAACTGGAGGAATCAACTTGCCTGACTTCAGGCTCTACTACAAAGTCACAGTCATCAAGACAGTATGGTACTGGCCCAAAGACAGAAAGATAGATCAATGGAACAAAATAGAAAGCCCAGAGATAAATCCACACATATGGACACCTTATCTTTGACAAAGGAGGCAAGAATATACAATGGAGTAAAGACAATCTCTTCAACAAGTTGTGCTGGGAAAACTGGTCAACCACTTGTAAAAGAATGAAACTAGATCACTTTCTAACACCACACACAAAAATAAACTCAAAATGGATTAAAGATCTAAATGTAAGACCAGAAACTATAAAACTCCTAAAGGAGAACATAGGCAAAACCCTCTCCGACATAAATCACAGCAGGATCCTCTATGATCCACCCCCCAGAATTCTGGAAATAAAAGCAAAAATAAACAAATGGGATCTAATTAAAATTAAAAGCTTCTGCACAACAAAGGAAAATATAAGCAAGGTGAGATTAAGTCTTAAAGGTTCCCAACAAGAAAAACAACTGTAACTATCTGAGGCAATGGATGTTAACTAAACCTATTATGGTAATCATTTCCAATATGTTCAGTTCAGTTCAGTCGCTCGGTCATGTCCGACTCTTTGCAACCCCATGAACTGCAGCACACCAGGCCCCCCTGTCCATCACCAACTTCCAGAGTCCACTGAAACCCATGTCCATTGAGTCAGTGATGCCATCCAGCCATCTCATCTTCTGTCGTCCCCTTCTCCTCCTGCCCTCAATCTTTCCCAGGACCAGGGTCTTTTCCAATGAGTCAGCTCTTTGCATCAGGTGGCCAAAGTATTGGAGTTTCAGCTTCAACATCAGTCCTTCCAAAGAACATCCAGGACCGATCTCCTTTAGAATGGACTGGTTGGATTTCCTTGTAGTCCAAGGGACTCTCAAGGGTCTTCTCCAAAACCACAGTTCAAAAGCATCAATTCTTTGGTGCTCAGCTTTCTTTATAGTCCAAGTCTCTCATCCATACATGACCACTGGAAAAACCATAGCCTTGACTAGACAGACCTTTGTTGACAAAGTAATGTCTCTGCTTTTTAATATGCTGTCTAGGTTGGTCATAACTTTCCTTCTATATCAATCACTGTGTCATTTACCTAAAACCAATACAATTAAGATGAGGTCTCTTGTTGACTGGCTTCCCAGGTGGCTCAGTGGTGAAGAATCCCTGAGGGATTCTTTGCCAATGCAGGGGAAGTGGGTTTGATCCCTAGTTTTGGAAAGGTCCCCTGGAGAAAGAAATAGCAACCCATTCCAGTATTCTTGCCTGGAAAATCCCTTTGACTGAGGAGACTTGCATGCTCCAGTCCATAAGATCAAAAAGAGTTGACAGGACTGAGCATGCACACACGCCCTTGTTGACTTGCCTTGGCCAAAGCAAGTCACATGGCCAAGCTCAAAATCAAGGGGTGGGGATACAGGAAAAGATTAAAAGTTAAAGATAACTATTCAATCTACTATACTCATTATATGGATGAGGACATTGAGGGTAAAAGAGATGAAATGACTTGCTTGATATCAAAAAGCTGGTGAAAGATAGAGCCTGGATTAAGGTTAAGGTCTCTCTAACTCTGGTCCCTACCCAGGTCAGTCTTCTCTCTCAGGCATCATTAACTTTTGGCAACATCTGCTGAAGCTGAAACTCCAATACTTTGGCCACCTGATGCAAAGAACTGACTCCTTGGAAAAGACCCTGATGCTTGGAAAGATTGAAGGTGGGAGGAGAAGGGACAACAGAGAATGAGATGGCTGGATGGCATCTCGGACTCAATGGACATGAGTTTGAGTAAACTCCAGGAGTTGGCAATGGACAGGGAGTCCTGGCATGCTGCAGGCCATGGGGTCACAAAGAGCTGGACATGACTGAGTGACTGAACTGAACTGGGGACATTTCTAGTTGTCCCAACACAGGAAGGGGACATTATACCAGCCTCTGATTGGTCGAGGATTCGGCTAAACTCCTATAATGAGCAAGTCAGTTCCCAACAAAGAATAATTCAACTTCTAATATCAACAGTGCCAAGAATGGGAAACCCTGCTCCAAACCTGGTCCTCTTTTCTGTTCTACCTGATCATCTTCCCGAAATAGAAAGATCTGATTGGATATGTCCCAAGCTCAGAGAATCATCCTGTACCAGATGCAAAACTGATGCTCCCATTTGACTCTTAACATATTTATTTTACCACTCTGTGTGTTCAATCACTTATTCATTTGATAGGCTTTTTTTTTTTTAAGTCACTTTTATGCACAAGGTTCTTATCTCTTCATTGAGTATATGATGTTTCCTGGCACTTGGCTCTCTTTTTCTGTGTCTTTCCATCTGTACTACTGAGCCTGCAGTTGAATCCCATCCTTGACAATTTAATTAACCCCGTGCTGGGCACACAGGATGCTCTCACTCTATGCCACGATTGTAATCTCACTCTAGAAACTGTAGCGGCGGACTTGCTTTTTTCCCAGCCCCGCCACACACACTCACCGCTCCCCAACATTATGTCCTGTAACCCATTTCTTTTCTGCAATATTTAATTATCTTTCATATATAAAACACTCCTTACTGAATAAAATATTCAGACAACTCATTTGACGGGAGAAGCAAACAGTAATATGTAGCATTTCATTTGTTTTTTCATTAAATCGGGCATGACCATTGTTGGCGCCTGGGAGTTTATGATCGTGGGTCTGACACTCTGACATTACTCATCTATTCATAGTCAGTTTGAGCACTAAGGAAGTGCCTCATTTTCTCTCTATTTACATTAGTCAAATAAATTCATCTTTTATTTCATTGAGCTGAATGCCTCCATCTGTGGGGCTGCTTATGAGCCCCATGATTTTATTTTTTATTTATTTCATTACTGATTTTTTTTTTCCTCTGCTGCTGCCTTCTCATTAAAATGTCTTTTAGCTTTTAGACAAGCAGGCAGAAAAGGATTAATTAAAGTCTCTCTGATTCTCTGATATTGCAGAATGGAGAAATATCAGGTTCAGCCTTTCAACCCATTATAGATTAAAATGCATGATGGGTCAAGCCGTATAAGGGCCTGAATTGCATAAATTCGTTCAAAGTTAAAAACTTAATGAATTAACCCACACCTACAGGCGGCTCACCTGGTCCCCACCTGGGATCTTGAGGTGATTAGAAGCCAGCATATAGGGCACAGGCTGGTAGCAGAATCTAAATCTAGGATGGTTGTGTTTGGACTGTATCATGCTGTTTAGGTGGAATAAACCTTGTTGCAAATTTTCATTTTCATAGATAGCCCATAGTACTTTGTTTCTATTTATGCAATCAGCCTTCTACTAGTGTATAAAACACCTAGTTCATTAAGTATGTGCTGTAAACCAGACACCCTGACCAAGCCCAGTTTATAGACAGAATCTTTTTTTTCATTCTCTCAACCACTCTGAGAATTTAAAGAGTCTTTTTGTTTTGCTTTTAAATTTGGGATATAATTAGATAAAGTAAAATGCATAAACCTTAAGTATGAAGTTTTGTAAGTTTTGACAAATTGACACGCCTGTGTAACTCATAATACTGCCAAGTTATTAAACATTTCTCTCACCTTAGAAAACTCCTTTATGTACCTTCCCAGGTAAATTCTGCCAAGACCTTCCATCCCAGAAACTGTCATTCAAATTTTTCATCTTTATTGAGGTATAATTGGCAAAAAGTTTTATGTATTTAAGGTGCACAGTGTGATATTTTGATAAATGTCACATATTGATACATGTATACATTGTGAAATAATTACTATAAAATGAATTAACATAATAATCACCTCATACAGTCACCTGTGTGTGTGTGTGGTAAAAACACTTGAGATCCACCCTCTAAGCCAGTTTTAATAATGCCGTATCATAGTATTAATTACAGTTGCCATGCTGTACATCAAGTTTCAGAATTTATTCATTCTGCATAACTGAAGCTTTGCACACTTTAACCAACATCTTCCCATTTCCACCTCACTTGGCCCCTGGCACCCACTGTTCTCCTCTCTGCTTTTAGGAGTTTGACTCTTTCAGATTCTACATATAAGTGAGATCATGCAGTATTTGTCTTTCTGTGTCTGGCTTGTCTCATTTAGTATAATGTCCCTTCAGTTCAGTTCAGTAGCTCAATGTCCCTTAGGTTCATTCATACTTTTGCAAATGTCAGGATTTCTTTCTTCTTTATGGCTTAGTAATATCCCTCTGTGTGTGTATATGTGTATGTGTCACATTTTATTTATCCATTCATTTGTTGGTGGACATATAAGTTGATTCTGTATCTTGGTAATTTTAAATAGTGCAGCTATGGCCATCTTTGAGATACTGATTTCATTTCCTTTGGGAAAAATATCCTGATTTTTTTAAAACAGGCAAAGGATTTGAATAGACATTTTAAAAAAGAAATCATGCAAATGGCCAACAGGTATATGAAAAGGTGCTCCGCATCACTAATCACCAGGGAAACGAGAGTCAAAGCCTTCATGAGATTTAACCTCATACCTGTCAGAATGGCCATCATCAAAAAGACAAAATGTAACAAGTGTTACCAAGAAAAGGGAAAACTCATACAGTGTTAGTGGGAATGTAATTTGATGTAACCACTCTGGAGAGCAGTATGAAGGGTCCTTAAAAAAATTAAAAAGTAGAACTATCATGTGATCCAGCAACTACTTATTTTTGAGAAAATAAAATTTTACTAGAGTAAGCATGGGTTTGGGAAAGCTTATGTGAAATTTTCCTTAATGTGGCTATTCTTTTTATTTTGCAATATTAAAAACAATGTTATTTTCCAGGTACTTATATAAAATTACTGATGAGCTATTTCATCTGAAATTTAAATCAAGTCTTATTTTGGCATGAATGACATAACTGCTGTTTGGGTTTCTCTCACCATTGGTCGTCTTTATCTGGTGGAGAATGTCGTGTAAACGGTTCGTGTCTAGATTTTGTCACTTACTATATTGATTTTGGGATTTATCATCCTGTTGTGTGTCAGGGCTTCAATTTTTTCTTGTTGCTTAGTCATAATCCATTGTGTGAATAGAGCATGATTTATCTGTTTTTCTATTCATGTTCATTCCCCAAACTAGTTGTTTCTAGTTTTTAGCTGTTACGAGTGAAGAAGAGCACATGTCATTCTATAAATTCAGTGATTAAATACCTATGGATGGTTTTTCTTAGCAACTTTGTAGTGCTATAGAGTGAACATTTGTGTTCCCTACCCCTATATTCCTATGTTAACACCCCAAACCCTTGAACCTTTGGGAGTCAATTAGGTCATGAGGATGAAGCTCTAATAATGGGATTCAGTTCAGTTTAGTTCAGTTCAGTCGCTCAGTCATGCCCAGCTCTTTGTGATCCCATGAACTGCAGCACACCAGGCCTCCCTGTCCATCACCAACTCCTGGAGTCTACCCAAACCCATGTCCATTGAGTTGGTGATGCCATCCGACCATCTCATCGTCTGTCATCCCCTTCTCCTCCTGCCCTCAGTCTTGCCCAGCATCAGGGTCTTTCCCAATGAGTCAGCTCCTCACATCAGGTGGCCAAAGTATTGGAGTTTCAGCTTCAGCATCAGTCCTTCCAATAAACACCCAGGGCTGATCTCCTTTAGAATGGACTGGTTGGGTTTCCTTGCAGTCCCAGGGACTCTCAAGAGTCTTCTTCAACACCACAGTTCAAAAGCATCAATTCTTCTGCACTCAGCTTTCTTTATAGAAGAGACATAGAGAGATGACCTTTCATTCTCTGCCCTGCAAGGAGACAACAAGCCAAGTCCCTCTGCAAACCAAACCAAGGGACTTCACATCAGCTGGCACCTTGGTTGTGGATTTCCCAACCTCCAAACCTGTGCAAATAAACATTTGCTACTTAAGCCACACAGTCTACGATAATTTGTTACACACCCGGAGATGACTAAGACAGGTAGTATGTGATTGATTTATGAGAAGCTGCCAAGCAGTTTTCCAAAGTCATCTTCTATTTCACACTTTGACCTCCAATGCATGAACGTTCTGTTTGTTCCATATCCTCACCAAGGTTTAGTGTCATCAGCCTTTTTAACTTTGCCCTTCCCTTGGGCATGTTGTAGTTCCTACGTGGGTTTTATTTGTATTTCCGGGATGTCATGTTCCTACTAGCCATTCACTATCTTCCTTTGTAGAATATATGGTCAAGTTTTTGCCTATTATATTACTGAGTTGTGGAATTTTTCTTTATTTCTGGATACAGATGCTTTATCATATGCATGTACTGCATATAAATATTCTTTCACATTTATTATCCTGGTCCATGGCTTGGCTATTCTTTTGCCTAATGGTGTCTCTTTTAAAATTAGTTTTTATTGGAGTATAGTTGATTTACAGTGTTGTGTTAGTTTCAGGTATACAGCAAAGTGAATCTGTTATATATATACACCTATCCACTCTTTATAGATTCTTCTCCCATACAGGTCATTACAGAGTATTGAATAGAGTTCTCTGTGCTATACAGCAAGTCCTTATTAGTTATCTATTTGAAATGTAGTAGTGTTTATATGTCAATTCTAGTCTCCCAATTTATCCCTCCCCTTTTCCACTTGGTAACCATAAGCAGTTACCATAAATGTTTTCTACATCTGTGACTCTACTTCTGTTTAGTAAATACGTTCATATGTATCAGTTTTTCAGATTCCACATGTGAGCCATATCATATAATTTATGATTTTGTCTTATCTACTTAACTCAGTATGACAATCTCTGGGTCCATCCATGTTGCTGTAAATGGCATGATTCCATTCTTTTTGTGGTTGAGTAGTATTCCATTGTATATATGTAACACACTGTCTTTATCCACGTTCATCTGTCTATGAACGTTTAGGTTGCTTCTATGTCTTGGCTATTGTAATTAGTGTTGCTATGGACATTGGTGTGCATGCATCATTTCAAACTATGGTTTTCCCTGGGTATATGCCCAGGAGTGGGATTACTGGATCATATATTAGCTCTATTTTTAGTTTTTAAAGGAAGCTCCATTCTATTCTTCACAGTGGTATTCTCCACAGTGGCTGGTATCTTTTGATGAAGAGCAGTTTTGATTATCTTGAAGTTGAACTTTTCTATGTTTCTCTCAGTCAGTACCTTTTGTATGTTAAGAAATCATTACCTAAAGTCAGAGATCCTCACCTACTATATTTTATTCCGTAATTTTACCTTCCATGTAGGTTTTCATTTATGATTGGCCTTGATTNNNATTAGCTTTTGGTATATGAGAAAAAGATTGTGTGAGAGAGATTGATGTTATATTTTTTAATGTAGAGATCAGGTTATTTAGGAATATTGCTAAAAAGGACGTTCCTTTTGAGGCATAGGGAAATTTATTTATTTTATTTATTTTTTTGGGGGGGAATTTATTGTCAACCAGTTTTTTTTTCTTAAACAGTTGAAAATACAAAGCACAAACATATTAACTGATTTTTCTAAGATCACATAGATAATAAGTGACAGAGCCTGGATTAGAGACAATTTTGACTCTAGATCACAGACACTTATTATTACTCCATACTCCCCAAAAGAATGGCCTTGTTTCTCATTGGGTCTGTGAAGAGACTTGGAGGTGTAGTCATTGTTTACTGGAGTCTGGTGATTCAGCAATTTTGACCAAATGTGCTGGGTCAAATGACTGGTTAGACTGAAGCTTGTTTTCAGTTCCTTTTATCTGGCTTGGATTTTCAGTCTGAGCTGATGGATTCAGTTTATGTGTTTGAGATCATGTGTGGACTCATACATTAGGTCTTGCTATAAAAACAACTGCTCGTCCAAATGTTCTAGTTCACACTGACCCACAATTCTGCTGTTGTTGCTCTCTTTCTGACCCCCTTATTGATTGCTTGACTTTAATACAAGCTTATTAACTACCAACTATGTGCTAAACAATGAGCAAACACAAAGTTCACTGAGATAGTCCCTTCTCAAGGACCTCTGTGGTCGGGCAGTGAGACACATTTTTCTGCCCCCCTGGGGCATTTAGGAAGGATTTAGATGGGAAATATGTGAAAGAGTGAGAGGGCATACAATTGGATCACAGAGAAGTATCTGATGGGGACAGAGAAGGCTTGCTTAAAACAGGCTGCAATTAATTCATTTGTGAACATTTATTGCAGGAGTTTGATTCTGAATTAATGGCATTTTTCCTTTTTGCCAATAAATTCTCAACTAAAAATGTTTTTACTTAAGGTAAGATATCAAGAGTAATAGCTACCCCCAAACAATTAGACATTTGATTGTGTCTCTGTGGATATTTTGGTCCTCAACCCAGGTATTTATTTAATTTTCCACATTTGGGAAACAAAGGTTCCTGTCCGTTTTCCTAAATTGTGAATGGCGGTTGTGGTGCTTTCTTGTTTAGAACATAAGAGTTGAGTCACTGCCATGACTCATGGGTTAATATAGATCTGTCCTTTCAGAATGTCTGCTGTTTCTTTCTGTAGTGTGTAAGGACTTCAGTCAGACACCTTACCAGTGAGCGAGCATCTGAACAAATCCATCACTTCACCATAATCAACCGACTCAACCTTGAAGACTGATGTGTTAGGAGAGCGGATGTGGTGAGCAGCCAGCAGTTACATAATCCTGGGGCTGAGGAGAGAGATTACAGGAAGGGGTGAGCTCCAGTTACCCAAGTGCATTCACCAGCTGATGGACACTCACTGTGACATTTTCTTGTTACAACCCTTCTGAGGTCTCACAGGTGCTACTCTTCTTTCTAATCTATAGCATCCTCCTGGAGAGAGTTACTTTGAATTTTGCCTCTGAACCTGCTGCTCATGACTGTGGAGAAAGTGGTGGCTGGAGAGAACACGTTCCCATGCCCTGGTTGTATACAGGTTCAGGCCTGGAAGGTATTTCAGAAGTCGCTTCTCTTGAAGCCGTTTTTTTGATAACTTCCAACCTCTGGGCAGCTCTGGGCTAAGTGGGTTCTGTTGTCTGTTTCAGCCTCCGAAACAGCTCACATGACCTTTGGGGCACACCCTTCCTTTTTTGGCAGGTCCAAACTGAACCCAGTTGGCCCTGTGTCATGCTGACATCTGTTCCCTGGACTTTTCACCCAGTGGCCCCGAGTCTGCCATCTGGGATTACAAAGAACTCCCTCCAAACGCAGCTCCATAAGGTGGTTTTCATATCCCTTGGTGTCTCCTCTTTCCCCGCCTAGCACAAGGCTCTCTCACCTGTTTCTGTTCCTAAGGGGCAGTGTAACATGACACCTTTCNGCCAAACATTGACATGAATTCACCACGAGTGTACAAGCGTTCCCAAACATGAATCCCCTCCCACCTCCCACCCCATGCCATCCCTCTGGGTCTTCTCCTTGCACCAGTCCCAAGCATCCTGCATTCTGCATCTGACATCAACTGGTGATTCGTTTCTTGCTTGATAGTATACATGTTTTCTTTTGAAAATGTTCATTTCACAACTATATTCCCTTTCTAAAAAATTCAGATGGTTTAGATGAAGGAATCCTTCTGACCCAGAAGCCAGCCTTCTCAGAACTGGGCGAGGATCCCCTCTAGCCAACAAAGGTCCCAATAGTTAAAGCCATGGTCTTTCCAGTAGTCACACGGACGTGAGAGGTGGACCATAAAGAAGGCTGAACGCCAAAGAATTGATGCTTTCCCATGTGGTGCTGGAGGAGACGCTTGAGAGTCCCTTGGACAACAAGGAGATCAAACCAGCCAATTCTAAAGAAAATCAACTTTGAATACTCATTGGAAGGAGTGATGCTGAAGTTGAAGCTTCAATACTTTGACCACTTGATGAGAAGAGCCGATTCATCAGAAAAAAACCCTGATGCTGGGAAAGATTAAAGGCAGAAGAAGGGGCTGACAGAGGATGAGAAGGTTGGATAGCATCACCGATTCAATGGAACGAACTTGGGCACACTCTGGGAGATAGTGAGGAACAGGGAGGCTTGACGTCCTGCAGTCCATGGTGTGGCACAGAGTCAGACGTTATTGAACGACAACGACAATGGTCCTCTATCAGGACTACCTGAATCTCAGCTCACCTCCTCCTTGTACCGGCTGTAGGGTGTGCCTGACCCTAAGCCTCAGTTTCCTTGGCTGAACAATGGGTATGATGGGGGGAGTAGAGACATCATAAAGCCTTTAATAGTATACTTGGCATATCATAAGTCCTCAATAAATGTAAGTTTTCACAACTAAACGTTTAAATATTTTTCTATTTTTTTGCACATATAAGTAGAAATAAAAATAGAGGCTAAATTTTCATGTACACTGGGTCACCCTCTAATTAGAGAATATTGCATCTTTTTTCTTTCTTCAACTTATCTTATAAATTTTTCCATGTAAACATCTCCTGGATGAATGTACCATAATTCATTTATACCTTCTCCTGATGGATAGCTCTGTTTTTGTTTGATATTATCCAATAGGAAGAAGTGAACTCTACAAATAGAAAAATGGACATGAGGTATAAACATAAACAGGCAGTTAGCAATAGAGGACCTGCAAGTGTCCATAAACATATTTAAAAATATAATTAACTTCCAGCTAATTAAGGAAATTAAAACAATTATAATGAAATGTGAGTTTTGTTTATTCTGTTTTGCTCATATAACTACTGATGTTAAAAAGACTATTGGGAACTTCCCTGGTGGTACAGTGGATGAGAATCCACTTGCAAATGCCAGAGACGTGTGTTTGATCTCTGGTCCAAGAAGATGTCACAGAGAAGCTGAGTCCACACTCCGTGACTACTGAAGTGCACACTCTGGAGGCCGCGGTCCACAACAAGAGAAACCAATGCAGCGAGAAGCCGGCACACTGCAACTGCAGAGTAGCCCCCACTCTCTGCAACTAGTAAAAGCCTTCATGCAACAATGAAGACCCAGGGCAACCAAAAATAAATTAAATAAATTCTAAAAAAGACTGTTGGTATCCACTGTTGGAGAGAATTTGGTCAAGTAGATACTGTTTTATACTATTGATGGGAATGTTAACTATTATAGTCTCTTTGAATGGAAATGAATACTTTTTTATTGATTTGCTGGAGCTCTTTATATATTACAGATATTGAGAATTTGCTATTTGTCCAACAAANAAAACAAAGAATTTTTAAAGTTTTTTTAAAAAGTATTTATTTTAATTGGAGGCTAATTACTTTACAATATTGTAAATTTCCCTTTTAATTTTGTAAATGCTAAGCTTTATTTAAAATTTTTATTTTAACATAGTTATATGTGCTGATTTTCACATTATGACTTCTGGTTTTGGGGGCTTATTTAAGCAGCTTCTTTCTATCCCAATCTTGCAAAACTATAATTTATTTCCTACTAATTCACCCTACCATTTCCCAGATGGCACAGTGGTAAGGAATCTGCCTGCCAATGCAGGAAATGCAAGAGAATGGGTTTGATCCCTGGGTCAGGAAGATCTCCTGGAATAGGAAATGGCAACCTGCTCCAATATTCTTGCCTGGAAAATTCCATGGACAGAGGAGCCTGGCAGGCTACAGTCAATGTGGTTGCAAAGAGTGGGGCACAAGTGTGCGCACACATGCAATGAATGCATCTCATAATTTATTACCACACATTTGGCTTTCTAGCCCATTAATTGTTATATGTATGAAGCAGGCAATGGTATGTTTATCCAATAGCTAGTGATCGATCTCAAACCATTTATTGACTATTCTGTGATTTTACTATTGATATGAAATATCGTTTTTATGTTTATCATATATGGAACTATTCTACAGGCATGTATTATCTTCATATTCACATACAAATTCATGTGATAACAGTGAATGACTTTCATGATTCCTTTTACAGTTTTCCACAT
The DNA here is from genome assembly GCA_006410935.1 of Redunca redunca. Classification (NCBI taxonomy): domain Eukaryota; kingdom Metazoa; phylum Chordata; class Mammalia; order Artiodactyla; family Bovidae; genus Redunca; species Redunca redunca. The sequence continues at coordinate 175,363 of SJYQ01004788.1, read as the reverse complement.
CTGATTTCAATGCAGAATCCATGTTTGTCTCAGAACTAGTTGGGATGCTTCTATCTTTTTCTCTGTTCTTGCAAAGTTAATTAGCCACAAAAATTACCTCTTCTTTGAAGATAGGAATTATTTACCCATGGGCCATTGGACAAGATATTTTAAAATCAACTTTACTGAGGTGTAATTGATATACAATGTGTTTAGTTCACTGAGTCTTGAAAATATGATTACTCATACAAACACAAATATGATCAAGATGAAAATTAAGACTTTAAAAGTATTTTGTCATATTAATTTATAGTTAATCTCCCAACACCTGGCCTTTCTTGTCGATTCTTTATAGCTTAGTTTTACATTATAGTTTCATATAATAATAACAGATATGTTCTTTTGTGTCTTGTTTCTTTCACAAGGCATAGTATTTTTGAAAGTAATTGATGCTGTGGCTTATATTAGTGATTTGTTTCTTTCCATTGCTGAATATTATTTCACTGCATGGATATATCATTGCTTGTTTATCCATTTCCCTGTTGATGGACATTTGGGTTGTTGCCAGTTCCAAGTTGTTATGAATACAGCTACTATAAATAATGGTATTCAATTTTTTGTATACACATTTTCATTTTTTTCTGAGCAAATACCCAGGAGTAGGATTACTAGGTCATTTGAGAAGTTAGTGCTTAACTTTATGTGAAAATGTCAAACTCTTTCCCCAGTTTTTCACACTATTTTTGCATTTTCCTCAGCACTGTATGCACGTTCTAGTTGCTTCACTTTCTTCTCAATAATTGATATTGTTGGTCTAAGTTTCACCATTGTGTCAGGTAAGTAGAAATATACAATTGTGATTTTAAATTGCATTCCCTTAATGCCTAATTGTATTGAATGCATGTATATCTTATTATAGGTTATTGGTATATCTTCACTGGTATCTAAATCTTTGCCTTTTGTTTTCCTGTGTTGTTTATTTCTTAATAGTTAGAGGTAAGAGTTATTTTGTATACTCTTGCAAATAACTGCAAGTAATTTGTCAGAAGCGTGCACTGAGAATATTTTCTCCCTCTCAATTACTGTTTCATTTCCTTAAATATCGTCCTAAGAGCAAAAGGTTTTAATTTTGCTGAAAGACAAGCACTGCTTGGGGATGACTTTTAAAATGTTTTTTAACACTTCTGATAATTTCTTTCACTTCTTAAATTGATTTGGTAATTTATATTTTCCTTGATAATCATTCATTGCATTAAACTTTCCAAATTTAAAAAATAAATGATCATATAAGCTTTTTTAAAAATTGTCCTCTGATTACATACTCTTAT
>SJYQ01004788.1:120925-174042 GCA_006410935.1 Redunca redunca | reverse complement strand
GACATTCCTGTTTTAAAATTGATTTATTCTTTTCTTCTAATTTGTTTAGATTAATTTTATGTTCCTGTTAGTATTTGAAGTAAAAATCTCAGTTCACTTTTTTCCAGTCCTTATTTTATATTAAATGTAGTTATGGTTAGAAGTTTTCTATTTTTGAATGTATCTTTCAATCATATCTTTTAGGATTTATTATTTATGTAGTTTTTTCAATTTTTGTTCATTTCTAAAATGTATTTTTTTCCTGTTTAAATGTCACTGTTAACTTAAGAGATATGTAGAGGGGTGTTTATTTTCAATTAAACGTGAGAATAATTTATTTTGATTTTTCTTATAGTTCTTATGTTTAAAAACACTATGATCAGATATATTTCTTCCTACTTGCTGTTTCTGTGAAGATATTAATATCTTATTTGACACATCCTCCATGGTCAATTTTATTGTTTGTGTCAGAAGAGTTTGAAAATGTTAATATTTTTTATTTTTTATTACATGTTAATAGTGTACTAAACTTTTAAAAATATAGTCACTTATATTCTGTTTACTTACAACATTTGATCTGATAGGTATGTGTTAAAATGTGGATTTTTAAGTTGTTCTCTTCATCTACAGCAGGTTTTGTTTTATGTAGTTGGAGTTTTATTACTAAACGTGTGACTATTCTTCTTGATGGAGTGTGATGTTTAATAACATTTAAATTCTGTGTTGTCCTATTTAACGGTTTTGACTTAAATTGGTGTGTTGTCTGATACATAATTTTCTTCACCTCCTTTATTTAAGCTTTGGCTAGTTTCTCTTTCTCCATTTGTGTGCTTTCAGGCTTTCCCCTGGCATTTTATTTCAGGAGCATGTCTTATAACATAGCTGGATTTTTCTTAAATTTTCCTTTTTTAAAAGCCCATTCAAAAAATCTCTACCTTTTCATAGGAAGATTTGACTCATTTATACTTTTTGTAATTATTGGTGCTTTATTTGTTGATGCTCTAGATTTCTATTTATCCTGCTTTCTTTTTTCTTTCCGGAATGTGTTTGCTTTACTGGCTTTACATTTATCATGTAATTGCCTTCCTTTAGAGTATTAGAACATACGTGTACCCTACTTTAAGCAATTATTCATAAAGAAATTAACAACAACATGTTAGACTACATCAGATTATGGCACGTGAAGCCCAGAATATTAAGGACAAAGAAACATTGTAGCAATTGCAATCCCAATAAGACAGCTGTTAGTGAGAAAACCCAAGTTGATTTTCATTAATTTATTCACGTGAAAGTATTTACTGAATATCTGTTATGTATCATGTGCATCTCTAGGCTCTAGGAGATAAAAGACATCAAATAAGACACAATGATAATTTTCAAGGAAGCTGTTGCCCCAGGAAAGACAGAAACAAAAGCAGTCTGATTTTCTCAGTGGATCCCACAATTAGGCATGGGCTATATGAGGTCATCTAAAATGCCAGTGCTCATTCTCGCCATCTCGTTTGACCACTTCCAATTTACCTTGATTCATGGACCTAACATTCCAGGTTCCTATGCAATATTATTCTTTACAGCATCAGACTTTGCTTGCGTTACCAGTCACATCCACACCTGGATGTTGTTTTCTCTTTGGCTCATTTCTTCATCTTTCTTTCTGGAGGTATTTATTCACTCTTCTCCAGTAGCATGTTGGGCACCTACCAATATGGGGAGTTCATCTTTAAGTGTCCTATCTTTTTGCCTTTTCATAACTGTTCATGGGGTTCTCAAGGCAAGAATACTGAAGTGGTTTCCATTCCCTTCTACAGTGGACCACATTTTGTCAGAACTCTCCACCATGACCCATCCGTCTTGGGTGGCCCAACACGGTATGGTTCGTAGTTTCACTGAGTTAGACAAGGCTGTGGTTTTAGGAATTTTAGGAATCAGTGAACTAATTTTATGAATTTAATCCATGAAATTAAAAGATGCTTGCTCCTTGGGAGAAAAGTTATGACCAACCTAGACAGCATATCAAAAAGCAGAGACATTGTTTTGCTGACCAAAGTCTGTCTAGTCAAATCTATGGTTTTTCCAGTAGTCATATATGGATGTGAGAGTTGGACTGTATAGAAAGTTGAACACTGAAGAACTGATGCTTTTGAACTGTGGTATTGGAAAAGATTCTTGAGAGTTCCTTGACTGCAAGGAGATAAACCCAATCAATCCAAAAAGAAATCAAGCCTAAAAACTCATTGGTAGGACTGATGCTGAAACTTAAGGTCCAATAATTTGGCCACCTCATCTGAAGAACTGACTCACTGAAAAAGACCCTGATGCTGGGAAAGATTGAAGGCTGGAGGAGAAGGGGACAACAAAGGATAAGATGGTTGGATGGTATCACTGAGTTGATGAACACAAGTTTGAGCAAGCTCCGGAAGTTGGTGATGAACAGGGAAGCCTGGCATGCTGCAGTCCATGGGGTCTCAAAGAGTCGGACATGACTGAGCTACTGAATTGAACTGAGCGGAGTTATGAGGCTGGATCATACTTGAAATGGAAGATTCCAAGCATTAAGTCTTGAAAACAGGCAGATTGCAATGACTTGAAATCTTCTCAGCAATAAGGAAATAATGCAGCAAACCCATAAGGTGAAGTGCAGGGATGGGATAAACATTGCTGGACCAGGAAGGATCTTTTCAAGGGTAGAACAGATTAGAATCAGTGTTAGGCCTCCTTTTTAGGGAAGGAGAAATAATATGTGTGTCTAGCTTAGGTGTGTCATTTGAGCTAGTCATCACAATCAGGGAAGATGATACAAAGGAACATATATTCTGGAACCCTCTGTATTGCAGTCATTCTGCATGCAATATTCCCCTGAATACCTACAAGAGGCCTGCTTCCTCAGTGACCCTATCACCACCTCAAAGATTAGAAATCTGAGATTCAGAGAAATGAATAAAACTATAGAAATCAATGGCGTGGGGTTAAGAAGTGATTGCCACAAGCTTAGACCTCCCTGGCCAATGGGCTGTGTGTTTTTTGAAAGGGAAGCTTTCTGTTTCTTTAAAAATACATGACGCTTGCTCCCCACCCTAAGTAACTTAGACAGTAATTGTCCTGCAGGGTTTTAAATAGACCATGAGTGTTGCCAGGACAGACCTCCTGGAGGAAGGCTGCAGCAGAGTGAGTGCTGTCCATGTGGCCACAAAACCACAGTGACGAGGTTTATGCCAGACCCCGAGTGCAGTCCCATTTATACCACCTGCAAATGACAGAGTGGGAGTGGTCTACTGGCCATAGGATACCAAGACTTAACCCCAGAGGCCCCCTTTCTGGGAGCTCCCAGCTCTGGCACTGAGGAGCTAGGACCAGAGGTTTCCATTTTCCTATTTCTAAGGGGCTTGTTTAAATGTCCCCATGAACCAGACAGCTCCTTGGAACTTGAGGAGGGGCTCCCTGCCTCCCTCTGTGCTCTCCTTGAGGCTGGCATTGTGTGTTTATCATTCCAAAGACTGCATAGACCCTAGTAGGTGCCTGAGATACCTGCTCAAATGAACGAGTGAAAACTAAAGAAAACACAGTGTAAGACTTCAGGATCTGGTTTTCACTGTCCGATGTCATGTGGCCATGTGGGGAGAGGGATGCTAATTCCCCTTCCTTCTGCACCCACTGTGTCTCCATCTTCTCACTGCACAAGTCCTTACGGTAGTTACTGAATCCCTGTGGGGTCTGACCCCTCCCACTCTAGCTGGAGTTATCCATTAGCAAGAGGGTAGCTTAAAGCTAGAAATGCGATGTCTGAGAGTGGATGCAATTCCTAGGTAGATTGTGCTTCAAATTACCCTTCTGTTTGGGAGAGGCGAAGAGACAGGGTAGATTGCTGCTGATTAAAGAATGTTTCTCTTTATCATGGACCTTTGCCTCTCAAGATGAAGATTTTCAGTGCATGTCTGGGAGCAAGTTGCTGCCGCTAACAGCCGTAAGTCTTAATGCTTTATGGCCAGGCATGAGAATGTTAAGTAATACCAGAAGAACCATTATGGAATTTAATGTGCTTTAATATTCTCAGCCATGTAAATCTGCCTGAGTTCCAATTACTAAAGGGATGTGCTTGCCAGAGGATCTCAAAGCACCTTATAATTACTGGAATATTATTTTGTTCTCCATTATGGGAACCATCAAAAACATCTTTCAGAGGAAAATTGCAGCTAGAAAAAGGTTATGAATTAATAATAATAATATTAATAATAGCAATAATAACTAAAAAGATTTGGTGATAAGTCCACATGAGCAATCATCAACACTTTCATATCCACTTTCCACTTGGGTTGTAGGACAACCCTATCGGTTAAGAATATTGTTCACATATTACAAAGGTAATTAAGATGCTTAGAGAAATTGTAGTAAAAGGAAGCCTGAGTCTTGAAAAGTGCTTACCTCTGATAGAGCTTGCTTAGGCAGAGAGAAGGACCATCTTGCCCTTAAAAACAGTCTCAAAATGTTAGAGATACACCTCCAACACCAACTCCCTCCAAAATACCCATCATCAAGCACCATCAATAATCAATCCCATTATCAAGCACTATCATATATGTGCTGCTGTGTGCTGATGAGTCTGTTGACCTGTGAGCATAATTTAGAGATCTTTGAATTTATAAACCAACCCTCCATGGCTGTCATCTCCTCTTTGATAGCAGAAAGCCGAGGGATTTTCTCTCCCGGTAGTTCCAGCTTCCTTGGGGATTTTCACAGGTGTCAGTGAAGCAGACTTTGCCTTTGTTCACCAGCTGCAATCTGCTGCTGTTCAGTCCCTGAGTTGCATTCAACCCTTTAGGAACCCCTGGACTGCAGCACTCCAGGCTTCTCTGTCCTTCACTGTCTCCTGGAGTTGGCGCAGGTTCACATCCACTGGGTTGGTGATGCTATCTAGCCATCTCCTCCTCTGCCACCCCTTTCTCCTTTTGCCTTCAATCTTTCCTAGCATCAGGGTCTTTTCCAGTGAGTCAGCTCTTCCTATCGGGTGGCCAAACGATTGGAGCTTCAGCTTCAGCATCAGTCCTTCCAGTGAATATTCAAGGTTGATTTGCTTTAGGATTGCTGTCCAAGGGACTCTCAAGAGTCTTCTCTAGCACCACAATGGGTCCCTCAAAACCATGTGGCATATACACCCTGCTATATTTAAAATAGGTACTCATCAATTTCCTGCTGTGTAAAACAGGGAACTCTGGTCAATGTTATGTGACAGCCTGGAAGAGGAGAGGGGAGTTTGGGGAAGAATGGATACATGTATATATAAATGGCTGAGTCCCTTTGCTGACCACCTGAAACTAGGACAACATTGTTAATTAGCTGTTCTCCAGTGTAAAGTAAAAAGCGAATAGCAAAGTAGCCCATCCAGGGATCTTTAGGTTTTCAGCACAGCCATCTCCAAGTGACTTGGGGTAAAAACCTGGGTTCTGGAGGCCTTATGCTGGGAAATCTGGGTGTTGATGTCTGCAGCCCCTGAGGTCCTGCAAGGATATGTTTTTCTCCAATGGTGCATTGTGCTCCTGGCTTTGGTGCTTTAATCACCTTGGCCTTGAGTACCCTGTTTCTATTGGCTCTGGCTTCAGGCACCATCCTCCAAGTCATCCAGGCCATGATCGTTCCTGTACTTCCTTCCTTCCTTCCCTTCACACAGCACTGTGCATATGTGTGTGCTAAGTCACTTCAGTCATGTCCGACTCTGTGTGACCCTGTGGACTGTAGCCTGCCAGGCTCCTTGGTCCATGGGATTCTCCAGGCAAGAAGACTGGAGTGGATTGCCATGACCTTCTCCACGGGATCTTCCCGACCCAGGGATCAAATTTGCATCTCTTACATCTCCTGCATTAGGAGGTGGATTCTTTACCACTGAGCCAGCTGGGAAGCCCCATTCCGGAGTGTCCTGCCCTAAAAGCCTACGGATGGGGGCGGTACTGCAGATGGCGGTGGCTCTGACTTATAAAGCCTTTATTGCCTACCTGGCTCAGAGCTGCACCCGCTGCATGCATCATTTCTGACTGAACAAGCAAGGGGATGTGTGGATGCCTGGCTAGGGACGTGCACAGACCCCTGTGCGGCAGTGACAGTGATGCAGTGCGTCCCTGCAGGGAGACTTCCTGTTGGGTGGCGCGCTCTCGCGCAGCCTGCAGGACCTCAGGCCGCCAGGCTGACCGCACGCTGCTGTTGTTGCTGCTCACCCCACAGGTTGCTTATCAGCGCACAGAGCGGCAAGACTAGCTTCCCAAAATAGACCCAGACGCCACACCGCTTGGAGGCCCGGCAGCGGCACCGCCCACTCCAGATGTGGCGAGGGGCACTTCAGAGGCTCATTATAATCAACCGACAGATCTTGTCATCTCCTCCTGTGGCTCCCGACTTTCAACAAGGTCCTTGGCTTCCTCCCTTCCTGGGTCTCCACCCGGCAGGAGGTTTAGCTCAAGAAGATGGAGTGCTACTCGCCTTGGCTCCCTTGTCTTGCTGCCCTGCAAGCCCTACTCATGCCCTGTTGATTTTCCAGTCTGCAGGGAATTCCCATCACCTTGAACTTGAGGTCCAACCTCTTCAGCTGGCCTCTCAGTGACCTTTGCCCATGACTCCCCTCTACGCTTTCAGCATCCTCCCCTCCCCATCACGGGTGGAGCCACCAGGCTTCCTATGCTCTTAGATGTCTTCACCTCAAATCCCCTCTCCCTTACTTTAAAGCTCGTTTGCAACCCTACCCACCTTTCCACCTCTGCTTCCCTGTATCTGTTCTGGTCCTCTGGACTTGAGCTTATGTTTCCTAGCCAATCCAAGTATGTTCTCAATGTGTTCTTTGTACTCTCTGCCTTGTCACTATTTATAACCATGCCTTGCCTTCCATTCTAGGCTGGGAGCATCTTAAAGGCTTATTTATATTTGTATTCTAGCTCATTGATTGCTCTTGAATCTGCAAGTAACAAGCTACAATTATTGAGCATTTTATTACAATGACTGTCTCAATTTTTTTTTTTTTTTTTTTGCATTGGCACCACCAACTCTGAGCTTATGGGCATGGTCTCTGAGCTTTTGCATCAGCTAAAGCATGTCTTGCATCTTGATTCTGCTGTTAGCTGCACGGACACAGAGGAGCCACCTCACCAGGGTTGAGCCACTACACGCTGTGCAGTCTTGTGAATTGCAGAAGCCCCTCCTTCTTGGTTTTCTCCTTAGTAAACTGAGAATACTAATGTTCACTGTTTGAAAATTTAGAGCAAAATGAATGAAGCCCCCTGAAAATGCCTGTCCTGTCTTGATGTTTGAACTTTTGTGCTTGTCATGAAAATATCAGACCAGTTTAAATGGGTTGACTGATTATTAAGGACAAAACTCTGTGCTGGCTTCATATTTATGAACTAGAAGGTAAAGAATCTGCCTGTAGTGCAGGAGACCAGGATTTGATTCCCAGGTCAGGAAGATCTTTTAGAGAAGGAAATTGTTACCTGCTTCAATATTCTTGCCTGGAGAATTCCATGGACAGAGGGGTCCATGGGGTCGCAAAGAGTCAGACATGATTAAGCGGCTAACACACAAACACTTTTATACCCCTAGATGGCAGACATTGCTATTCCCACTCTTCTAATTTTATGAATGTGGAAACTGAATCTCAGGGGCTTAAGTAATCTGTGCGAGGTCTCACGGCCTCAGCAGGCATTAGACCATCACTTCACACAGGAGGCTGAACTCTAAATGAGAGGTTTTTATCAAATGAAATTCCCACATTGTGGACAAGTTTCCTGAAGATGCAAAGTTATTTCTCAGACACCTGGAGTTGCTCTCTTGTGCCTGCAGGGGTTGATTTCCATTTCCAGAGTGTTAGCTCACCCCTGGTTGATTTATGACTTTGAGATCCATAATAAAATCCTTTGTTTCAGGTCAGCACTAATTTCAACATGTCCCCTAATGCTGGGAGCACTTACACGTATCTTGATGGCTATTTTTTTTTCCCCAAAGCTATTCACAGTTTGTTGAAAGGTGCCATTCTCTTGCGATGCTTTCCTTTGAAGGCCCTTAGAACTGCAAGTTTTTCACAGGAAGGAACCAGAGAAGTGACATTCACTGGTTCGTTTACTCATGCCACCAAAATGCACAGGGATCTTAGACCTGGGATCATAGGAAGGGAGCCAGGAAAATGATTCCCCTACAGGGCGCTCAAAGGCTTATTAAAGGGAGCAAAATAAAATAGTAATCTTAACTCAAGTGCATCCTACGTACTTTCTCAAGTATTTCAGAATAGAATTCTGCTGTTGGATTGGGTAATTGTGTTCTCATCCTAAAATATGTTGCAGAGAAAAAGGTACACTTGTTCATTCATTCATTTCTTCATTCATTTGCTTGGTTGGCACCCACTCTGAGCCAAGCTCTGTTCTGGGTTCCTGTATGGGAGGACACCCATGAACCACCCCTGAGGGGCTATGGCCTCCAAGGACTGGGCAGGGGGCCAGGAAGCTGACGTGCCAGTGCTGTGTGACAAGGTACCTGCCAAGGGCTGCACAGGGAGGCCTGGGCAGCCTCGGGAGATCTGAGGTTCGGAGTCCAGAAGGCTTCCTCCAGGGAGGGCCCTCAAGGTGAGTGAGTACAGAAAACTGAGCAGAACCAAGGAGCTGAAGGATGGCCAGAGTCAGGGTTGTGAAGTCTTCCTTGCCCCATTTACCTGGGAATGGCTGGAAGATAAACAGGAGATGGTGGGATTCATGCCCATCTCTATTTTCTATAACGATGCTGCTAGATGACTGCTCTTAAGACAGACCCTTCTTGCAAGCCAAGCAGGAGGACATTTGCTCAAGAAAAACATTTCACGCAAAAAATACTTAGTCAACAAACTCTAGTAGCCTGGTTGTTCTTGGTTAGCACTTGCCAGAAAGCATGCAGTGGCCTCTCCGCCCTCGGCCTAGGAGTGTCCCTCGCTGGTGATGCTGGAAGCTTAGGGATAAGCTGGAAGCTAGGATTTGGGCTGTGAGCTCATCCCAGCCTCTACTTCTGCTAGTTTTTTCTGCATCCGCCTCTTGGGCAGCTCCGATTTGGTTCCCCTGCCAGTCTGGCCAGAAGCTCATACCCTCCTGCTTCAGCTCCAGGGAACAGTCTTTCATAAATATCTTTTAAATGATTTTATTTATTTCTTTCATTGCTGGGCGGGCTTTTCTTGTGGAGAGCAAGGTCTGCTCTTCATTGCAGTGCATGGGCTTTCGTTGCGCTGGCTTCCCTAGTTGCAGAGCCTGGCCTGTAAGGCCTGCAGGCTTCAGTAGTTACGGCTTCTGGCTCCAGAGAACAGGCTCAGTAGTTGTGGCTCGTGGGCTTAGCTGCTCCACAGCATGTGGGATCTTCCCGGACCAGGGATCGAACACGTGTCTCCTGCATTGGCAGGAAGGTTCTTTACTACTGGGCCCCTTGGAAAGTGTCAGATGCTCAGTCGTGCCCAACTCTTTGTGATGCCATGGACTGTAACCTGCCAGTCTCCTCTGTCCATGAAATTCTCCAGGCAAGAATACGAGAGTGAGCGGCCATTCCTTTCTCCAGGAGATCTTCCCTATCCAGAGATCGAGCCTCTGTCTCCTGCGTTGGCAGGTAGATTCTATACCACTGAGTCACCAGAGAAGCCTTCATAAATACTTTTCCCCCCATGTTTCCACCTAAGCTTCTTATTACAATTCTTTTTTCCTGACTACAAAATGAATAGATGATTGTTGTGAGAAATTTAGAGGACCCAATTCAAATGAAAAAAAAAAATGTCTGAGACATTCACAGCCTTGACAAAACTGCCGTTGACGTATCCCAGCGATTACTTTTAAGCACTGCAGACCACGTCATCATGTTAAACCCACCGTGGACTCAGCACCCCAATAGCACAAAAGTTACTTCTGATTATTGATTTACAATAAACCCACAGCAAACAGCTTCATACCTGTAACTTTTTTCATACTTATAGTAAAGAAAGATTCACTCAGGGTACAGTTGGTGGTACATAAAAAAAACGATGGCAGAGCTGGGAGCTCTCACTAGGGTTCATGATTGTCCTTACACATAATGCATCCTTTTTGTAACAAAAGGGAGAGAAGGATGAGGAAAGGAAGAAAGAGGAGAAGGAGGGAGAGTCAGGAGAGGAGGGGGAGGGAAAGGAAGATGAGAAGAGCTGGACAGATTAAGGGCTAGGGTGCGATTAAGACTGTCGGCTCCGGGTCAGACTGGAGCAGAATCCCTGACCTGCTACTAATGAGCTGAGGAACCTGATCTCTGAGTGAGCCCCTCTAGGTTCCAGATCCCCTCTGTGCAAAGTGGGGAATCATAATATCTACATTAAAGGGTTCGTGAGGGATGTACCATGAAGATGCAGACAATGAGCTTAGACGATGCCTGGGGCGCTCTCTCCATAAAGCCTCCACGAAGATTAGTGGTGACTAAGGATAACCACCGGTTGCAGGAAAGGTAGGGGCAGGCTCACCCCTCTCTACCCCTGCAGGCTTCCACTTGGTCACTCTTCATGCTGCAAAGACTGGGTGCCCAGGGCTGGCGGGCAGGGGTGGGAGTGAGTCCAGGACCACTCAGAACACACACACAGCAGCCCTCCCTTAGCACAGCCCGTCAGAGCCAGGCTGTCCCTGTGTGATGTCAGGATGTCTCTGAGTTTTCGGGGCCTCACTTTTCTCCTCCTTAAAAGGGGCACACAGCCAGGACGTGATCAAGGGGATCTGCTCATTGGCTGCACCAAGTCCTCTGGGGGCTGCAGGCAGAGGTGGGATATGGCAGAGAGGGCAGCTGTGTAAGGATCTGACATCACCCAGCAGGTCACTGGCTATGTGACCTTGAATGAGCCAGTCCCGTCTCCGAGCCTCGCTTCCCTCCTCTGGAAAATGGAGGCTCTGTTATCTGCCCTGGGGAGACTCTGAGAGAATTAAGTGGAATTCCATGTGTCCAGCACCCTGGAGGACACCAGGCCCCCAGCGGGGCTCAGTTAACCTGCTCCCATTTCTTGCCCAGCCCTCAGGGAAATGGTGCTCTCTGCGCTGCACAGGGGCTTGCCAGGGATTTTACAATTCTGGATTTTCTGCTGAGAAGACCTGGGGTCTTTCTAGCATTGTTCTTCTTTGCCCTGGAGAGATGGGTACACGAGTTGAGGAAAAGGAATGCACCCCTCCAGCCTTTCTACCCACCTCCGTTTCCTTTCCACACTGTCCTGGTACGGAGGATGCAGTCTGGAGAGACCGCAAACAGACACAGCCTCATTCCTGGGGCTGGTATACTGGGGGCCAGGGCGGGCGGGTGGCTCATCTCTGGTCCTCTCTCGGGAGAGTTTGAAGTCAGCTCTAAACAAAGCATCAGTCCTGGAGGAGGAGACGGGAGGATGTCTGCTTCCCCACATCTGGTCTCCTCACTGCACTCTGGGGAGGAAGTCACCTTTCCTTCAAGGTGCATTAACTTTCAGGACATGAGACAAGACAGGGCCACAGGCTGGCCTGTCATCAGGCCTGGGTGAGAAGGAGGTGGAGGGGACATCTCTGGCAGCTGTGGAAACAGCACCTTTTGTCTCTGGTGGGAAGGGTGGGGGAGGGACCCACTGGGGGAGGTGGGGTGGCCCATTGAGCATGCAGGGAGGGGGCTGGTGAGAACCAGGTGAGTCTGCCTGGGAATCCTTTCTCCTTCCTCCTGGGAGCAGGCAGAGTCGAGGTCGGGGTGTGCTCTTCTCAGAGGAAAACAGGACATGACAGGATGGCAGGTGCTGGGGCTCCCAGGGACAGCTAGCCTTGTCTGGCTGCAGACGAGGATCTTGGGACCTGCAGGCTTCACCCAGCCAAGCAGCACACACTGGGGAGAGGTAGGAGGGCTGGGAACTGGAGAGCAGGAGGGCTGCCGTTTACTCATTGTTCATATTTCAACGCGTTTTTAAAACCTAGTCCTCAGAAAACCTGGTAAAGTTGATCTAGTGAAGGTGAGGAGTCACTCAGTCGTGCCCAAATCTTTGTGACCTCATGGGCTGTATACAGTCCATGGAATTCTCCAGGCCAGAATACTGGAGTGGGTAATCTTTCTCTTCACCAGGGATCTTCCCAACCCAGGGGTCGAACCCAGGTGTCCCACATTGCAAGTGGATTCTTTACAGGCTGAGCCACAGGGAAGCCCAAAGTTCATCTAAGCCTCATTTTATCAGCAGAAAAAAACAAGGCTCTGAAAGGCATAGTAAACGGACCAAGGTTGCCCAGCTGGTCAAGGGTAAACTCAGAATTCAGAGCCAGGGTTCCAGAAGTAGCAACCTGGTGTCAGATGCCAGACACCTCCAGAAGACCGGGTGAGACCTGCACCCTACGAAGTCGCTCACTAGACGTGGCCAGCTGTCCCCAGGTAACACCTATGGAGCCCCCTGCCCACACTCTGACCCTTGCCGTGTGTCTGGGCACAGCAAGGTGACCACTTGCCTCCCGTGGCTGCTCCCTACTTTGTAACAGTATCTGCAGCCGCTGCTCATCCACAAGGCTGTTGAGGAAAGCGCCCGGGGCAGTCAGGGTACCTGAAGAGCTCAGCAGGATGCTCGTTGCTCAGGGAACCCTCTCTAACATGCGCATCTTTCCACACCAATGGTGCAGATTGGGCTCTCCACAAAGCCAGCACTGAAGTGATGCTTAGTAGGTAGGAGCGGCGGTGGGAAGCAGAGTGGGCAGAGGGCAAAGTCCACCTGCTGTGTGGACCCCAGGACAGCCCGGTTCTGGGTCCGGGAATGCCCTCAGACCTGCATTGTCCTTACTGTCCCACGGACAACTTATGGGTGTGAGCTAGTTCAGTGAAGCTGGGATCTGGGGCAACTTGGCTCTTTGCAGTCCAGGAAATTCCTAAAGGGCCCCCAGGGTCCCCAGAAACTGGTACAATGGAAGCTTCACTATAAAAGCATCTGGGAGGGGGCAGCCAGAGCCCATCATACACTGTTGCCAAGCCCCAGACCCCAGTCCTCTTTCTATTTTTTTTTTTTAAATGTGCTTAATTTTTAAAAACATGGAGTATAATTGCTTTTCAGTTGTGTCGGTTTCTGCCGCACAAGTGAACGACTTGGTAGGGTGCAGGTCTCACCCCGTCTCCTGGAGAAGTCTGGTATCTGACACTAGGTTGCTACTTCTGGAACCCTGGCTCTGAATTCTGAGTCTACCCTTGGCTGCAATGAATCAGCCATAAGTGTACCTGTATCTCCTCCCTCTTGAGCATCCCTCCCGACCTCTGCCCCCATCTCCCGGCTCTGGGTCGTCCCAGGGCCCCGAGCTGAGCTCCCTGTGTTGTGCAGCACTTTCCCACTGGCGATCTCCTTCCCCCACGCTAGTGTATCTGTGTCGCTGTGATGCTCTCATCCCGTCCCGCCCTCTCCTTCTCCCGCTGGGTCCACCGATCTGCTCTCTACGTCTGCGTCCCCGTTCCTGTTGGAGGGACTGTACGCTGATACACCTAGTCCTCCTGTGACCGGCTGCTGGCTTCCTCACCCTGAGCCGGCTCTGTATCCTCATCCCCGCGGACACACAGCTCAGCTCGCCCGTCCTCACCCAGGCTCTCTGGGGCTCTCTGTCTGATGGTTCCCAAGCGGATGGAGGGGCTTGCTCTGACTTGTGAGCCACTTTCCAGGCTGTCCCTCGCTCCACCAGGTGCATGCCTGCCAAGGTACTTGAGCCCCTGTTTCTGCACCAGCACCCCGCCCGTGCTCCATGTACTCCCAAACCCTCACCTTCCCTTCAGTCCATGCCCCTGACGCTCCATGTCCCCACAGTGTCCCTGTTTAGACAGAGAATGCACTGGAAGGCATGAGTAGAATGGCCTAGTTGGTCCACACTTTGCTTTGGGTCTAGCAAGGACTCATACACCAGCAGCGATTTCTTCTCCATTTCTTTGAGGTGCTATTTCTTCCAACGGACATCATCTCCTCTCATGCAGACAGTCTCAGAGAAAATGCATATAATTGGAAAGAGTGGGGTAGACGATAAGCAGAGTCTCGGAAACTAATGTTACTTGAAATGAAGAGCATTTAGGGGATCACTTCCGCAATGACTCTAATGCCTGGGGGTGAGATGCCTTCATGGCTCTGGGAGGGTCCCAGGAGGGGGAGAGGAGGGTTCTCTCAGGTAGAAAAACAAAGCCTGGGAGCAGGTCTGGCTTTTGGGGATTCTGTGCATCCCAGAGTTGCCTTGGAGAGACTATTCTGGCTGCACAAGCTCTGTTGATTACTGTCAGTGAGTCACACGTTTTGCTTGGCCATTACTTTCCTGGCCTGGTGTGAGCAGATTCAGCCCTGCTCTTGCCTCTGACAATGGCCTGTTGTGTCCTGTGCCCTCAGATCCCAGGACAGCAGCCCCCAGACCATCCAGCCTATGCCTGGCCTCAGAGACAGTCCCTGTTGTGTGTGGACAAGGAAGAGTACATGAGCAGCCAAGTGTCCCCTTCAAAGTGGCTCCTGAGACTGGCCCTCACAAGCTCTCTTTTATTTCCTCTTCTTTCCGGTTACTCATTGTGACTTTTGGTTTTCACAAGCAGCTTCTTCCTCCCCAGGTCCATCACAGAGGGAGCAGTTGGGGCAGAGGCAGAAGGAAATGGTTGAAATTCTCAAGCTTATCACTTGTATCTTTTAGCTTTATCTATGTGATGACTCCAAATCTCTCTCCATCCTAACATTTTATGACTGTGTTCTTACACCTAATTATGAAATACCAACTTGGTAATGTTGAGTGTCCATCCTCAGTTCCACTCAAGGATGGAATCTCAGGGTAGGGTACCACTTACATCTGCTAGAGTCCACAAAAATGAGTTTGATGTGCTAACAGCTCTTAATACAAATGGAAAGCATTAATTATACCAAGAAGCTATTAGGTGGAGTGAGATTAATTGTGTCAGTTTAAATTTACCCTGTTTCCTATGACTGTAGGACAATAACCATAGCCATGCAGTTGAATTTGCCTGTGTGCATGACTTCTATGCAAAAATCTATAAAACTAATCCAACAGGCAAAGAAAGTTTTGTGCTAATAAGGTTGCTAATGGAGCTTAGGACTAGAGTTTAAATAACTAACATTGAATGCAGAAAAGAAACATTTAAATTATTTAATACAGCATGAAAAGGAATTCCAAAGTATTTCCACAGAAGCAATCCCAATGGGTATAATTTTGGTCCCCAAATTTTATTCTTATTCTTTGAAGATGATGGCCTGAACTTCTTATTTCATTGGATTAAAGGAACTGAAAATCTCAGGGGGAGTGGTAAGATGATGCGCCAATTTAGAGACCAGCAGGGGAGGCTGTATCTCAAGAAAGAAAGGCATTTAGGGGGAGATGAGGTGTCCCAAAGAAGAGATGGGAGAATTAAGATGCAAAAAAGACATCCTGGGACAACCCTTGGGCCCTTATAAATAATCATGACAAGCTGCATCTCAGCAGTGCTTCATAATTCATGATGAGCATGCGTGCTGCCTGTGCGCTCGCTCACTCAGTCATGCCCATTTCTCTTGCGACCCCACGGACTGTAGCTCACCAGGGTCCTCTGTCCATGGGATTCTCCAGGCAAGAATCCTGGACTGGGTTCCCATTTCATCCACCTGACTCAGGGATTGAACCCACATCTCCTGTGTCTCCTGCATTGGCAGGCAGATTCATTACCACTGGGAAGCCCAATTTATGGTGTACCTTCCCACATTTCTTCTGCTCAGTTCCTCAAAAGAACCCTCTCCAGAAGCTGTCACTATGCCTGTTGTATAGATAAGGAAACCGAGGCTCAGAAAAATTATGGGCTACCTGGTAGTGAGGTTGGGCTTCCCGGGTGGTGGTAGTGGTGGAGGGTCCACTGCCAGTGCGGGAGATATAAGAGATGCGGGTTCAGTCCCTGGGTCGGGAAGATCCCCTGGAGGAGGGCATGACAACCCACTGCAGTATTCTTGCCTGGAGAATCTCACAGACAGAGGAGCCTGGTGGGCCACAGTCCACAGGGTCACAAAGAGTCGGACCCGACTGAAGTACTTTAACATGCCCAGCGGTGAGTCCAGATACCACCCCACTGTGCCCCAAGGTGTAGAGGACTTTGGGGTCACATTTTGTGTGCTGGTCCTGGGAGCCATCCTTTCCAGAAAGGCAACCAGGAGACAGGGAGGCAACCTCCACAGATGCTCTCGGTACTTATATTTCCTTCCAGTCTTAGCACATGCGCATGTTGCTAGGTTACGGAAGATGTCTGCTCTTTAATACTGAAGATAGGTGCTGGTCCATCTTAGCCATTGGTAGTCCAGTGGTTAAGAACCCTCCTTACGGTGCAGGGGACGCAGGTTCCATCCCTGGTTAGGTAGGGAACTAAGATCCCACATGCTGCGCAGCAACTAAGCCTATGTGTCGTAACTTCTGAGCCTGAGTACTCTGGAGCCTGCATGCTACAGCTAGAGAGTCTGCACTGTGTAACAAAAGATCCTGCATGCCACAACAAAGACCCAAGGCAACCAAATAAATAGATAAATATTTTCTTTGAAGAACTGTTAAATACTGAAGATAGTGAGGCCAGCCAAGTAGGACCATGATAAGTCCAAGCCTGGGGAATCATTGCCAGCAGAGCACAGGTGCCTTTATTTGTGGGCACGTCACCATCCGGGTTTGGGTTGTTTCAGGGCCTGGCCCTGGAAAGGTTGTGGCCTGTGCCTTGGTAATCCAGACCCTTTATTCAGCTGAGTCTCCCTATGTGACCCAGGGTTAGCATCCTCTGAAGCCATCTCAAAAAAGATACTTTCTGCACCCCAGTGAATGAGGACCCTTCCACCATTGAAAATTTTGTACAGGGGCACATTGATACAAGTCTGATCCGAACTCTTTTGTGGTTTACAATTTTAGAGGTAAAGCTTTCTCTTTCTGGGTGCATTCTATCTGCCGCTGGCCAAACAGAACTTCAGGGGAGTTATTTTGTAAGTGACAAAGTCCATAAGCATCAAGTAATTCTCCAAAAGCATCTTGATAAGTTCAAGTTAAAAAATCTGGAGTTGGAACATACACTTCAGTTAATGAAGTTAAAGTGCTTGATTAAATATGCTTTTGTTTCTATTGAATACGAAATGTTGGAATGACCTCTCTGAAGTCTGTTCTTATCGCACAACAAATGCCATGGTTTCTTCTCTGTAGGGTGGAAAAGAGCAATGAGTTGGGTTATTCTAAAACGTGTCAGTCCGCATGCTCCCATCACATTGTCCTCTGCTGCTGCTGCTGCTAAGTTGCTTCAGTCGTGTCCGACTCTGTGCGACCCCATAGACGGCAGCCCACCAGGCTCCCCCGTCCCTGGGATTCTCCAAGCAAGAACACTGGACTGGGTTGCCATTTCCTTCTCTAATGCATGAAAGTGAAAAGTGAAAGTGAAGTCGCTCAGTCGTATCCGACTCTTCGCGACCACATGGACTGCAGCCTTCCAGGCTCCTCCATCCATGGGATTTTCCAGGCAAGAGTACTGGAGTGGGGTGCCATTGCCTTCTCCGATATTGTACTCTAGCAGTGAGCAAACGCTGGACCAATCAGGCTGGACTCTCCATTGAAGCAGTGATTTTGAGTTTAGGGAAAAGAGTAACAAATGTATTTTTGTGTATAAAAGAGATAGTTATTAGAGATGACATAATAGATGGTTTTGCAATTCAGGTGTTTTTTAAATTTATGTATGCACTGGGTCTTCGTTGCTGCTCACAGACTTACTCTAGTTGTGGTGAGCAGGGCTCCTCTCTATTTGGGGTGCTTGAGCTTCTCATTGTGATGGTTTCTATTGATGCAGAACTCTGGCTCTAGGCATGAAGGCTTTAATAGCTGTGACAGGCAGGCCTAGCTGTTCCAACGTATGTGGGATCTCCCTGGACCAGGGATCAAATTGGCATCCCCTGCACTGGCAGGCAGGTCCTTAACCACTGGACCACGAGGGAAGTTCATAGTTTAGGCTTTAAAATCTTTTCACCGAGGCAATTTAACAATTCACTAAGAAGAAGAAGTTTGGAAGTGGAGAATCAAATACGCCAAAGGTCTTAGGCTGAAAGATGTGAAGATTATGTCATTTTACCTGAAACATTCCTTTAAAAATGTGTCGTCATGTGAAAATTATTTTGTGCTCTGATTTGTATTTGGGGTCAAGATGATCTCAGGGAATTTAGAAACATCTTTCACTCGGAGTCACAGCCCATATTATTTCCAAAGGATGGACTCTCAAAAGGTAGATTTCCGTGTTGAAATGTGTTGTGAAGGTTTTCACTGAGAAATACAGGCCTTTTAGTAGATGTTCTTCTAAGGGTTTCTAACTCTTTGTACCACTGATGGCTTATCATTCTGCTGATTATTCAGGATAAGGGTCTGCCAGTACTGGGTGACATTCAGGTTGGTGAACCAGAAAATTCCTTCAGGGTTATTTGAAAAGAGTTTACAGTCCACCTCCTATGGATGACCACCCAGGGCCTGTATCCATCTGGCCACTTTCTGGATTCATTCTTAGTGACACCTCTCGCTCTTTACCCTACCCAGGAACCCCACAGAGCTTCCAGGTGGCCCCTGCAAGTTCCATGTTTTTTTTCGTATGTCTCTCCTACTCTGTTCCCACGGCTATGTCCTTCCATTAGTCCCAAGTCCTTTTCCTCCTCCTTGTGCTGGAGACCAAGCTCTTGAGGGTTTCCCGGCTGGACTGAGTTCTGTCTGCCCCTTTGTCCATACTTTCTTCTTATCTACCTGTTTTCTTCTCCCTGGTCATCCTGGACTGTGAGTTTTATGGAGACTGACTGATGAAGATACTTCCTGCTTTGTTTTGCTTTCTTTTTTTTTTTTTAATTTTTATTTTAACTTTAGTTTACTTTACATTACTGTATTGGTTTTGCCAAACATTGACATGAATTCACCACGAGTGTACAAGCGTTCCCAAACATGAATCCCCTCCCACCTCCCACCCCATGCCATCCCTCTGGGTCCTCTCCTTGCACCAGTCCCAAGCATCCTGCATTCTGCATCTGATATCAACTGGCGATTCGTTTCTTACTTGATAGTATACATGTTGCAATGCCATTCTCCCATCTCATCCCACCCTCTCCCTCTCTCTCTCCCCCAGAGTCCAAAAGTTCTCTCTATAGATCTGAGTCTCTCTTGTTGTCTCGCATACAGGGTCATCGTCCCCATCTTTCTAAATTCCATATATATGCGTTAGTATACTGTATTGGTGTTTTTCTTTCTGGCTTACTTCACTCTGTATAATCGGCACCAGTTCCATCCATCTCCTTAGAACTGATTCAAATGTATTTTTTTTAATGGCTGAGTAATACTCCATTGTGTATATGTACCACAGCTTTCTTATCCATTCATCTGCTGATGGACATCTAGGTTGTTTCCACGTTCTGGCTATTATAAACAGTGCTGCGATGAACATTGGGGTACATGTGACTCTTTCTATTCTGGTTTCCTCGGTGTGTATGCCCAGCAGTGGGATTGCTGGGTCATTTGTTTTGCTTTCTTTGCTCAGAAGGAAACCCCGTGTAAATACATTCAGCGAGTCCAGGGATGTGGTGTGAGATCACAGTACGACTGGGGTTGTGGGAGGGATGGTGTGGGGTGGGGTCAGAGTTCCAAATCCACATTGGGATTCAGTGTGTCTCATTCAATCCGAGAAATGAAGAGGCTCAAGACTGAACTCTGGATGATCCCGTGTCTTGAGCAAGCTTGCTGCCTACAACTTGGCTAAAGTGGAGACCCAGGGATTCAACCTGGAGAACAGTAGAGGTGACAGGGGCAGGGGGTGGAGAGTGATTTGGTCCATTTGGCCCAAATGCCAGTGGTGGCTCTTCATCCGTGGCTTCAGGGCATGCAAACTTGGGCTCCCTGGTGTTATAAAGATGCTTCTTCTTTCCAGGAACTTGCTTCTGATCTTCTGTTTTCTTAAGATGTAAGTTCATTTCCCATCTATCTGTTAATTCATATATTCAACATATAATTCATATACGCCAGCCAGGATGGCCAGGCTGCACAGGAGAAGATGTAGAGAAAATGCATCCTCATGGAGCTCACAGTCTGTGGTTGAGACTAACAAGGCAACAGGTGGCCTGGCAGGGGACTGTGGGGGCCCAGAGGAGGTCCTCTAACCTACCCTCGGAGGCTGCCACCTGGGAAGGCTTCTAGAAGAGATAAAGTTTAAGCTGGGTCCTAAGGAAAGACTTCCCTGGGGCTCAGCTGGTAAAGAATCCATGTGCAACGCGGGAGACCTGGGTTCGATCTCGGGGTCAGGAAGATCCCCTGGAGGAGGGAAAGGCTACCCACTCCAGTGTTCTGGCCTGGAGAATTCCAGGCACTGTATAGTCCATGGGGTTGCAAAGAGTCAGACATGACTGAGCGAGTTTCACATTCACTGTCAAAGAACAGACAGGGGATGCTGTGGGAAGCGGACCCTGGAGACAGAGCAGGATGCAGGTAGATGCAGGGGTGTGACGGGCCCAGCCATCAGGGAGTCTGCACACAGCTCACCTGCCTGGACCTCGGGCTGCCTTTGCAGCAGAGATGGGAGGTGAGGATGCAGGTGAGAGCAGAGACGGCAGGATGGAGGCCAGGCAGAGAGGCCTGGGTCTTGTCCTGCCAGCACTGAAACAGAAACATGGGGAGGTGATGTCTGTTTGGAAAGGATGCTTTAGGCAGGGAGCGCGGAGCTCTGTAGAATGACAGGGAGCTCTGTTCACGCTGAGATGCTTTACGATTGTCACTCCTGAGGTTGACTGCCTGGTGCACTAGTGGGCCCAATAAGCAGGCCCTGCAAACGGGATGATCCACAGATGCCCGAGGGCAAGTCAAGGAAGAGGTTAGGAATTTCCAAGCAGAGCCCTAGAGACAAAAACCACCAGCTCCCTGTGGGTATTCCCCAAGCAGAGGCCTGCTTTGGTGCTTGTCTTAAACAACTGTACCTGTGCTGAGTTTCAGTCGATAGGGAAGCCGTCCCCAGAAGGGCTTTGACTCCACAAGCTGTCACGGATCCCGGCCAGCAAGGGCCAGCAGATTCAATGTCACAGGCAGAGGACCCAGAGCTTCTGCTGAAAGGGAAACGCTTCCCTGCAGATGGAGAGGTCAAGACAGAACAGGCTATCTTGTGAGGATGTGACTCCCACACTCAGAGGTCTCCTAGGGGTCTTGGTGTTGGGGGGAGTGCTTCCCAGGCAGCGCTAGTGATAAAGGAGTGATGATGCAGGAGATGTAAGATGCATGGGTACGATCCCTGGGTCGGGAAGATCCCCTGGAGGAGGGCTTGGCAACCCACTCCACTGTTCTTGCCTGGAGAATCCTGTGGACAGAGGAGGCTGTGGACTACAGTCCATGGGTGGCACAGAGTCAGACAGACAAGACTGAAACAATTTAGCAGGCATCCAGGTGTCTCCGAGTGATGGTAGAGGACCAGATTTGTGTGATGAATGGAGGCACTTCTGCACGGAGGGGAATGGAGCTAGCTTTGGGGGACTGTCTTAAAGTTAAAAAGTAATACCAATTACAAAAATAAAAGAGTAGAGAAACATAGAATGAAACTCTCTTTTATTATTTTTTCTATTCTTTCCCAGGACACACAGTTCTATATCCTGCTTCTACAGATCAGCCTGGGAAACAGTTTGTTATCCAAACGGGCATATATTTAGTATGAACATATAATTACATGTGTATATGTCATAATGGCATCAAAATATATCCACATTTTAATGTAAGGTATAATTTGTGTTTTATCAATATCTATTTATCTATCTGTCCATTCATCTATCATCTATCTCTCAAAGTTGACTTGGGTTTCTCATTTGTTTACATTTTTCGCTTATTATTACTTAATAATGTAATTTCTATGTCAGTGGTCACAGAGCACACTTTTTAATGGCAGCAAAAATTTACATAGTTTAGATTGAATTAACCATTCCCCAACATTTTAATTTTTGTTAGTAGACAAACATTGCTAAAACTATCACTCAAATATATATTTTATGTTATATAATTGTATGACATGTTGCATATTCTTTTTATATGTACTTGTTCAAATGTACGAGCATTTTTAGAGTCCTAAAAATACACTTGCTGGGTCAAAAGTATGCGTCTTTTTCATTGTTGTTAAAGAGCCAAATGATTCTCCCAAAATGGTATCAGTTTTCACTCCAATCAGCTTTGGTCAAAATGCCTGCTTTTCAACAGTTTTTTCAATTACATTTTTAAAAATGGCTTGCAATCAGAGCAATTGTGTCTCAATTTTAAAATTTTCATTCCTCTGATTAATAGTAAGTTTGCACATCCTCTTATGGACTTATTGGCCACTTGTGTTTATTTTTCTTGGTTTGAACATTATAACTTTCAAATATTCTTTTTCTGCCTTTTCACTTGTTTGTCTCTCATTAACTCTATATGTGTGTGTGTGTGTGTGTGTGTGTGTGTGTGTGCGTGCTCGTGTATGACTCGTTGCAGCTTCACAGACTGTAGCCTATAAGACTCCTCTGTCCATGGAATTTTTCAGGCAAGAATACTGGAGTGGGTTGTCATTTCCTTCTCCAGGGGATCTTCCTGACCCTGGGATGGATTGTGTGTCTCCTACATTGGCAGGTATGTTTTTTAACACTAGTGCCACCTGGGAAGCCCATAGGTGGGTAAAAAGGATTCCTATAATTTACTATGGGTATTAATGTGGCAAAGTAGTCTATTGAGAAAATACCTCTTTTATTTTTCTCACCTATAGGTGCTCCCTAAAGAAATGGCAAGTATTTCCCCAAATTGTGTCCTTACCCCCAAGTTGTTCCTTCCACCAGGCAAAGCACCAGCTCTTGCTTTTAGCATCCAGGCTCTCCCTAATCCCAGAGCTGGGAGGATCTTGTGTGTCCCGGGCACAGGGAGGAAACCATTGCAGATGGCATGTGCCCTCCCTAAACGGGTCTTTGATTCTTCCGTCTGGGCCCACTGAGGCAATTAGGGTGGACATGTCTGAGTTATGAGGCAAGGGGCAGAAGTTCCGATATTCTGTGAACTGAAGAGGAGAAAAGCTCAACCTGAGAATGGGAAGGAAAATTCCCCCAAGACAAGGGTGGCAGGCACTTCCACATGGAAACTTGAGCTGGAGAGGAAGCAGCCCCTCTGAAATGGGGAAGCTGGGAAAGGGATGGCTGGGGTCGGTGCAGGTGAGGCCTGAGCACTTGTTTATTCAGCAGGAGGGAGTCAGCCACAAGTTGCCTGTTGTTGGACTGGACCGTGCAGACCTGGGCCAGTACTGGGCTGCAGCAACCATCCTGGCCCACTTCCCAGGACCAGATTTGTGTCTGAAAAATCAGCCTGGATGAGATACTAATGCTGGACTTCCCATTAGTCTTAGTGGATGAGCACTGCAGTTGAATTTGTTTTGAATTAGACACACGAGAGGAGCTTCCCTGGTGGCTC
This sequence comes from Redunca redunca, assembly GCA_006410935.1. NCBI lineage: Eukaryota > Metazoa > Chordata > Mammalia > Artiodactyla > Bovidae > Redunca > Redunca redunca. Next base: position 150,670 of record SJYQ01004788.1, on the reverse strand, counting down.
AGTGGTGAAGAATCCGGCCTGCCTTTGCAGGAGACCAGGGTTTGATCTCTGGGTCTGGAAGATCCGCTAGAGAAGGAAATGGCAAACTACTCCAGTATTCTTGCCTGGTAAACCCCAGAGAATCCTGGTGGGCTACAGTCCATGGGGTCACAAAAGAGTTGGACATGACTTAGTGACTAAACGATAACAAGAACAGACGCATGAGAAGGCAACATTGGCAATGCAACAGAGCACGGTCAAGACGGGAAAGGACACTGAGTCCTGGACTGGGTCCATGTGACCTCAGCCAAGCAAACTCTGGTCTGCCTCTCAGCTTCCTCATCTGCACAGTGGGGATGATGACAGTGTTTGCCTCTGGCAGCTTTATTTGGTTAACTTTTGCAAAGCACATATCAAGCACCCTAAAATATTAGCACCATTGTAACTCATGGCAAATATGTTCTCCACTTTTTAACTTTGTTTATGTGAATTATGTCTTCTAGCAGTGTAGTTGTGGCACTACTGCCAGTAGTAGGGTTTGTGGTTGTTTAGCAGTAACAACCCACTCCAGTACTCTTGCCTGGAAAATCCCATGGATGGAGGAGCCTGGTGGGCTACAGTCCATGTGGTCGCGAAGAGTCAGACACGACTGAGTGACTTCACTTTCACTTTTCACTTTCATGCATTGGAGAAGGAAATGGCAACCCACTCCAGTGTTCTTGCCTGGAGAATCCCAGGGGCGGGGGAGCCTGGTGGGCTGCTGTCCATGGGGTCGCACAGAGTCAGACACGACTGAAGTGATTTAGCAGCAGCAGCAGCAGCAGCAGCATAGTAGCAGTAGCAGGTATAGCAATGTAGAAGTGGTAGGAGCACAGCAGTGGCAGTGATAGTAAGCGTAGTGTAGCAGCGTAGTAGCGGCAGTAGTCTAGCCATATAGCAGCAGCAGCAGCAGCAGCAGTGCTAGTTATTATTTTACTGGATGAAATAGCTCTTCTAAGTCTTTTAGGCACTGCATCCTTTTTAGGAAACTCCTCCCTACCTCTCAGTGAAACAGAATCAACAGAATTTTCCTCTACAAATCTGTGTTCTTTTGACATTTACATTTCTAACCCCATTTATTTCTCCAAGCCCATCTCTTAACATCCCTGCCTTCAGATGCCATACTCAGACCAGCTGGTTCCTTTGGTTTCTGGAAAACACCGTCTTTTCTGTCTTTGGCCTTTCACATGTCTCCTCCACCCGTCATTTCAACTAAAAGACCCTCTGAGCAACCTATCATCTTTTACCACAGAAGCATGTTGGTTTCTTCCCAGTACTTTTCATAGCTGTAATGATATCTTATTACCTTCTGTGTTGTCCACCTCCCAACTGGAAGAGCCACTGGTTCTGGGTCTAGGACTGTGTATGAGCCCATTACCACTATGAACCCAAGTGCCTAGCGAGGCCCTCGCTCATAGATATTGAATGAATATTTCTAAAGTGAATGAATAAATCCATCTACAATTTATCTGGGGACAGATTATGGGAAAGGCATTTTATTACCTTTCCTCCAAACAGACAACCAGATAATATCACTTCATTCTTTGCAGAAGGCATTTTTCCTCCATGAATTTGACGTGCCCTATTTTTTGCTCATTTTATTCCTGGATACACGTGGGACCATTTCTTCACTCTTTCTTCTCTTACATTTCTCCATTCATCTCTTCTTGGAATAATAGCATAGTTTTAATTATTGTAGCTTTATAGTCTTATTTGTGCCATCTGTAGGGCAACATATCCCTACCATTATTCTTAATTAATTTCTTCTTTGACTATTCTTGTACATTTTCTTTTCTGATTAATTTTACTGCTGTCTTGCCAAGTTCCATAAAAGATTCCATTGGGATTTTGATTGAGATTGTATTGCTTTTGTAGATTAAACTGGAGTGTCTTGACATCTTTACATCATTCCATCTTCTCACCCAGGACATTGAATGTCTCCATTTATGTTTTTTATTTTTTTAATAATGAAGACTACTGTCTAGTTTCCTACATAGACTTCTTGGATGTTTCATTGTTCATTTTCTTCCTAGATATTTTAAAGTGTAGTTTTTAATAGTATAAATTGGATTCTTTCTGTTACATAATTTTCCAATGTTTAGTAATGCCACTTTAATAATTTCTAACTGAATATTATCTGTGATACTATGACTTCATGACTGGAGTAATAATAATACTAATGACAAATCGTAATAGCAACCCATCACCCAATGTCTAGTATGTGCCACGGACCATGCTGGAGATTTTCTGTATATCATATCTTATTTAGTTATCACAAAAATCCTACAAAGTTGGCCTACTACCCTTCCACATATGTCAGAGGCAGGAAGCTGAGGCATCTTCCTGGGTCTTCAGAGCCAGTGGTGGCCAGTGTACAAGACACGTGGATCTGTCAGGGGCTGGACACAGCCTTGTCCCATTTGTCTGCGCTGCCCAGGTGCGAAACATCATTAAAAGCAGTTTTATTAGAAGATACACAGTGATCATCAGCAATTTTACTCCCTGATTTTTAGAAATGGCCCGATTTGTAACGGATCTTCAAGTGTGACAAGTCCAACCTCACTGCATAGAGCCTGCAGTCCCTCAGTACATCTTTCATAGAAGATGCAGTTATTGCACACACACACACACACACACAACCCTCAGACAATAGGAAGATCAACCCTCCCTATAGCATCCCAGTGATTTGCTGGACCCTCTGCCTCTCAGAGCATTCTTCCTTGGGTTGAGTGAAGCTTATCTCTTTCTGATCTTCATTCCTTGCCATGGGTCCTATTCCTCCCTGGACTTACTCCTTAGAACTAGCCTCCTCCTTTGATCCCACTGTCCACTGGAATCTTTCTCTGGAGACTTTAAGCTAAGTGAAGACAGACTGCATTCTGTCTTCCCCTGAGTCCCCAGTTCTGAGCTTCACACTTGACATGGAGAAATATCTCAATAGATACTTGTTGAACGAGTGGATGAGTTGCTTTCATTGACTTCCCTGGAACAAGTCTATTCCCACTTCTTTGCGGCACTTTCTCAGATCTTAAGATAACTCCTTATTAGGCCCCTGTGTGCTGGCTGAACAGCCCCGATTCAAAGATCCTAAGGCAGAGACTAGAGAAGGCTTCTCCTCTGACCGTGCTCCTCTGGGCACGGTCCAGGTTGCCCATGTCCATCTGAGGGTGTGGAGTCCTGGATCACCCTGTTTCTCCAGCTCCAATCAGAGAGGACCATGGAGAACAAGACCTAAAACTTCCATCGTGTTCTGACCCCTGGTTCTCCGACCATCACATTTTTCAACTTTGTCCACTACAATGTCTGACCCCAATGTAGTATTTATTTTACTTCATTCCAATGCATATTGCAAATATCAGCAACCTTGCCCAGTTGGGACTAAGGCTGGTGACTTCCCTTCTCAAGCACAGGGAATCTGACTCATTAGGAAATGTGTAATTACACAGGATGTTATCTATTGGTCCATTTCAGGCATGTTCCAAAGACGTATATTCTCTGTGAGAACTGTCTGCTCATTTCTTCACTCAGAAATATTGCAACAGAGCCTTAATATTCCTGAAATAATAACACTAAGGATGATGGATGGAGTCAAACCTCCTGCCTCTTGCTCTCCCTGGATTGTGAGTTGGGATTGGAGTTGGTGAGGTTGCTGTGTGTGTGAGTGTGTAAGTGTGTGTGTGTGTGTGTGTGTGTGCAGGAGGGGGTGTTGGAGGTGGTTGGGGGAAGGGACGGTTTCAGAGACACAACGGAACAATGAGGGGCCAGCAAAAGTGGACAGGGCTTGGCGGAAAGGAACACTCATGCCCCTGTCTCCATTTGGCTCAGAACCCCCAGGACAAAGATAACATTGTGTTGGGGTCAGGCCCCTGTGGATGAAAGGCCCTGCTTTGTACAGCAGAATCCAGGCGCTTTGTAGGGTGGGAGTGCAGGGAAGAGAAGATAGGGAGCCACAGGGAACAGAGGCTGGATGGAGATGGACACCTGTGAATGGAGGCTGGACACCCAGACCTGGGGATGGATGGGGCATGGGATCCAGGCCCCAGGTCGGGAGTGGGAAGACCACCCCACTCCCTTCTCAGCCCATCCTAGGTGGGGATGGGAGCAATAGGCTGCCTTCTGAGGGCTGCAGAGGCAAGGAGTCAAGGCCCTCTGCGGGAGAAATGGACGCAAGGATCTGTTTGCAGACTTCAAAGAGTTTGGCCCCATCTGTGATGTTCAGTTCAGTTCAGTTCGGTTGCTTAGTCATGTCCGACTCTTTGCGACCCCATGAATCGCAGCACACCAGGCCTCCCTGTCCATCACCATCTCCCAGAGTTCACTCAGACTCACATCCATCGAGTCCGTGATGCCATCCAGCCATCTCATCCTTGATCGTCCCCTTCTCCTCCTGCCCCCAATCCCTCCCAGAATCAGTCTTTTCCAATGAGTCAACTCTTCTCATGAGGTGGCCAGAGTACTGGAGTTTCAGCTTTAGCATCATTACTTCCATAAAAATCCCAGGGTTGATTTCCTTCAGAATGGACGATGTTAACTGGAGGTTAATGGAAGACAGGAGAGCGTGCCCAGAGCCGCTGAGCAGATCGCCTAGGGCCTGGGAGTGGCAACTGCCCTTTTCCTGCTTCGTTGCCGAACTGCGCATGTGTGCCTGCACACCCTGCACTCTACCACCCGCCTCCAGAGCAAGAGAAACTTGAGTGGACAGCACTGATCTCAATGGGGCTGGCTGCAGCCTTCGATGTGAATTTTGGACAGGGCCCTGTGGGGATGTAGGCAGGTGATAGGGTCCCTGCTAAGTAGGGATGGCATTGAGCTCGGGAAGGACCATGTGCCGCTCTGAGCCCTCGCAGAGAGAGAACCAGGATCGTGGGGAGGGACGGGAAGAAGGTCCGGTCCAGCCTGGGATGCAGGTGAATGACAAGGGAGACTTCAGGGGAAGGTGACAATTGAACTCAGGCTTTGTGCTGTTTTTCCTAAGGTCCTTTTCTTGATGCATGAGTGCCTAGGTGACCTGCTCACAAGCTTCCCTTCCTTACCGCAGGCACCTCTTTGCTCACAGGACAGTAACTCTAAGCTGTTTTCAATGCTGGGCACTTGATGGGTAGGGGGTATCAGACTCCCACTCACAGGTTTACATGTGGGGCATTTCTGATGTCCACTGGTTATTTCAAAACATTCATTTGAGTTTTTCTGTAAGATGTTATGGAAGAACCTGAAATAACTTTTTCATCAACACAATATTAGCCTCTCCATTTAAGAAATGAGGGCGTAATACCTTCATTGGACTCAGGAAGTAGAAACTGCCCACTGATCACGTGATTGAAATGGGCAGGACCCTGGGAACCCACATCAGTGTATCTGGATTTTAATATTTTTCATGACTTTGGTCCATTACATTTCCTCAATCAGGAGCCCGTTTCTCCTTTCAACAGAGATCATATTCTCTGTATTACAGACCTTCTCAAGTGGATTTAATGAGATAATGTGGGAAAGCACAAACACATTGCCTGCCTGGCAGGAGAGGTTCAAGTTTGCCAGCTGTCTTCCCACACCCCCAGCCTCTCCTCCATGTTCTTTCTCTAATACAGAACTTCTCCTGTAGCAGTGACTTTTTAGTGATTATTACAGCTTTGAATGATGTATTTGCAAGTGTCTTGTAGTTGAGGTGCTGTGGATTCCTGTCCTGGATGTGTTGTTTGGTGCCAAGTGGTCCTGGGCCACATGTCACACCTTTCTCTGTCACTTTACTCATCTGAAATGGGGATGCTAACCCTGCCTGCCCTAAAGCTTTATTTGGAGATTTAATTCGGGGCATGAATGTGAATGCCGAGCAAGAGGGGGGCAGATCCAAACCTCTGGAGACCTGGAGCATCATTGGCTCCTGGTGTTTGCTGAGAGGAGGGTGGTGGTCGTGGCGGTTGAGTTGCTCAGTTGTGTCTGACTCTTGCGACCCTGTGGGCTGTAGCCCGCTGGGATCCTCTGTCCATGATATTGTCCAGGCAGGACTACTGGAGTGGGTTGCCATTTCCTTCTCCAGCGATCTTCCTGACCCAGCAATTGAACCCAGGTTTCCTGGTTTGCAGGCAGGTTCTTTACTGACTGAGCTACGAGGAATCACTGAAGAGGGCGGTTAATGGCTCCAAGACAGATGAACCATGCAGAGTTTCCTGGACAGTGAGATTCTCTCTCTCTCTCTCACAAACTTATGGTTGCCAGCGGGGAAGGGATTGTTAGGGAGTTTGAGATGGACAGATACATGCTGCTATATTTAAAATGGATAACAAACCATGAGCTACTGTATTTTTTGCACATGGAACTCTGCTCAGTGTTATGTGGCAGCCTGGTTGGGAGGGGAGTTTGGGGGAGAATAGATACATGTATATAATTGCCTGAGTCCCTTTGCTGTTCACCTGAAACTATCACAACATTGTTAATCGGCTATACACCAATACAAAATTTAAAAAAATAATAAAAGATTCTCCCTCTTTCTCCCCCTGGGTCTGGTGTGTGGATCACATTTCCAGCTTAACCCAGGGAGATGGACCAAGGTTAATGAGAGCAGCTGATGAAGATTCCCCACCGCTCGAATCTGGATACTGCCGCGAGCTGACTGCAGAGACAGCAGCAGAACAAGTCCTGCCAAGTCCTCTGTTGTGCTTCGGACTCCGAGCCAGAAACCCCACTCAGCTCCAGCGTCTGAAGATGCTGGAGCGAGACACAGTGCAGCTCTGAAAACCAGCACGTAAAATCAGGCCCTGCTCTCCCTATTCTCCCCCTTTTATTTAACCTCGTCAGCTCTCAGGCAACTGGAAAACATGAAAAGGCCCCAGGATGCCTCCTGGAATATGGTCTCCATTAACCCACAGCTGGTAGCAGTTACAGCAAAATTAGAAAACATTGAAGTGAAATTGTCATCTTTTTTTAAGTTCGAGCTCTTCGAATTCCAAGATTGTGAGCTCTTGGAATGAGGCGGGTGGTACAAAAGGGGGAAACCATGATCTTAACCTTTCAGTCATGCTGTGCTTGCGGCTGGGGTCACTCCCACCCAACAACAGATATGTTTCCTAGAACCCTAAACCCATTCTAGAGTTTCCCTAAGCAAAGTTTCAATAGGAAGGATGCTTGAGACCACTGAAGTTCACTGAAATATAACACAAAAATCATTCTCATTGAGGGTGAAAAAAATAATTGTCCTCCATCCTTCTTATCTATGAAGTAGAGCTGATGAACAATGTTGTGATAGTTACAGGTAGACAGCAAAGGGACTCAGCCATACATATACTAGTGAAGATTTTTATTGAGAGAGTTTTTCCAATGAATAAATGGCTGTGAAAAATAATGCAGAAGGACCCAGTGTGGACTAACCCAGTTTCGCCTCATGGTAACATTTTGTAACACTGTTGTGTGATATCACAAGTAAAATACCCTGGCCACTGACACAACTCACCGTCTTTCTCTCTTCCCCAGTTTGACTTGGATTCTTGTGTGTGTTTAGTGCTATACAGATCCAACATTTGTGTGGATTCCTGTATCCAGCACCCCAGTCAAGAGACTCAGAGGCCCATCACCATGAGGAGACCTCATGCAGATGTTTTATAACTGCATCGACCTTCCTTCTATTTCCATCTGCCTCATCGCTTAACCCTGGCCATCACTCATTGGCTTTTCATCTCGATAATTTTGTCATTTCAAGAATGCTATGTATAAATAAAATCGTACAGCACGTGACCTTTAGGTCTTTGGCCTTTTCACTCAGCACTATTCCATGGAGAACCATCTAAGTTGGTACCTGGGTCAACAGTTGCTTCTCTTTGTCTCAGAGTTGCGCTCCATGGTCTAAATGTATCAATGTTTTCAGCCAATCACCTGTTGATGGACGTCTGAGTTGTTCCCAGTTTTGGACTTATATGAATAAAACTGCCATGAATATTCATTCAGGTTTTTATATGAACATAACGATGGCTGGATGGCATCACCGACGGATGGACCTGAGTTTGAGTGAACTCCGGGAGTTGGTGATGGCCTAGCGTGCTGCAGTTCATGGGGTCATGAAGAGTCGGACACGACTGAGTGACTGAACTGAACTGAACTGATGCTTTCAGTTCTGATTTATTTTTGCATTCAAGGTCTGGGATTGTGCTGAGCAAGGAGGGATTAAAGTTGGGGACTGGTGTTTAAGGGCAAACTCTGCTGTGGACTGGGTAGTCAAAGCCAAACTTGAGAAAAATAGGGCTAGTTAGCCATCCTTCCTTTGAGGTTCTTTTTGGTGGATGACATTAAAAATTGTATATCAAAATGTTCTCACTTAGAAGTGCTATAGAAATGTATATTAGCATCCCTGCTGTATTTCTAAATATGCCCAGTATAATTTGCTTTTGACCAGAGAGACAGAGGGATCAATAAAATATATCATCCCAAAGAAGCCCCACATGCATCAAGGGAGCCAGGGAAAAGTGTCTAAACAAGCCAGGGTGTTTTCATCCAGGTCACAGTGCAGGTGGCTACAACTGTTTCTGGAATGCAGCCTAAGGCTACATGCTTGTCCTCGCTGCCGAGCCTGAGGAATTTCACGTGTAAAAGGGGCAGGATGGTTTCTCAAAGGCTTTATGTGGACTAAATCACATAATAAGAATTAACCCAAGGCCTGGTGGCCGCTGACAGGCAGTGAGTGCTTAACTGTTTTAAATTATTTATTAAGAGTCTTGCATAGGTGCTCAGGCGTGTCTGACTCTTTGTGACCCCGTGGACTGTAGCCCACCAGGCTACCCTGTCCATGGGATTCTCCAGGCACGGATACGGGAGGGGGTTGCCACTTCCTCCTCTAGGGGGTCTTCCTGACCCAGGATCAGACCCGCGTCTCCTGCTGCTCCTACATTGGTAGGTGGCTTCTTTTACCACTGAGCCACCTGAGAAGCCCATTAAGAGTCTTAAAAACACATTTCCTTTTTTCAAGTCTTTATTGAATTTGTTACAGTATTTCTTCTATTTTATGTTTGATTTTCGGGCTGTGAGGCATGTGCAATCTTAGCTTCCCAACCAGGGGCTGAACCAGCACCCTCAGCATTGGAAGGCGAAGTCTTAACTGTTGGACTGCAGGGAAGACACACACACGTGTGTGTAGCAACTATAGGCTGAAAATCTGCTCTAGTAAATTATCCAAAATTAAGAGAAAGTCTCATTTTTAAAAATGAGTGTCTATTCATATATTGGTTTCTGTAAAAACATTAATGAATGAAAGTTAAATGTAGAAAATGATTGTTGATGTGTTGGGCAGTTCTCGGCACTCTCTTAGGTAGAAAAGGCGGGGTCTACCTTCACCTACAGGATGATATTATCTATCTGCCAAAGCAGCATTCAAGGGAAAGAAAAATATCAAAAAGCTAGTGAAGGTAACATCTGGATGTCAGAATTTTAGTCTTCTATATACAATCCTCTGATTTGTACGCATTTTCTCCAATAGCAGGTGTTAATTTGCCAATTGGAAGAAAAATTTATGTATAATATCCTACAGCAAAATCTATTTTTGGAGGCATGAAATAGCATCATAGGAGCTGGAGAAGGTGAGGGGTTACTGTTCATGAATCTAGCAAAGGGTTCAGAACACCCCTCCAGATGGAGGTTAACCACCGCTGGAATGTCTGAAAGGACCCCTGGAGCGGGAACAAGGGGTCCAGGGACACATGCCCGTTGCTGTCTGCAGACTCAGGGACAGGAAACAATCTCCCTGCTTCCATCTCTTCCCCTGACTTATGGTGCTAACAATCCCCACTCTGTAGGTTACAGTCAGAATAAATGTAAAGAGATGAATACTGTGCCCAGCATATAAGTGTGCCTTGTATAAGTGGAAGTATTATAGGCAAACCGAAAGAAAAGTGAGTTAGTCATCCAATAATCAGAACCACATATACAGAATTAAGATCTGAAAGAAGGAGACCAAGAAAGGTCTGGGTATTGCCGGGACCGCTGAGGACAGAGGGAGAAGACATTTCTAATGAAGGGGAGAGCAATGCTTCCATGCTTCTGGCTGCTGGGTGAGCTGGTCCTCCTCCATGAAGCCTTCCCCAAGGCTCTATGAAGACTTATTCCCTCCTCACCTCCTGGAGTATGCCTGCTTCCTCCTTGTGTCTCCTGGAGACATTTCCATGTTCTGCCACAGTCCCTAGATTTCTGCAGGCAATAACTTTTCATGCCCTCACATTGGGGGCTCTGGGGTCAGGCAGCCCAGGTTGAGTGCTCACCCCACTGCTTGGTAGCTGTGTAGCTTTGGACAAGCTTCCTTATGTGGAGAATTAATCAGAAGAAACTTAGATTGTCATGAGAGTGAAGTCAGTTTAATCCAAAGAAAGTGCCTGGTATAGCCTAAGTGCTCAGTTAAACACCATCCATTCTTGTCATTATTATCAACTAATTACCCAGAGTCAATGTGGTTCCCAAGTGGCTCAGTGGTAAAAAAATGTGCCTACCAAGCAGAAGACACGGCTTCAATACCTGAGTTAGGTAGACCCTCTGGAGAAAGAAATGACAACCAACCACAGTATTCTGGTCTGGGAAATCTCATGGACAGAGGAGCCTGGTGGGCTATGGTCCTGGGGGTCGCAGAGTCAGAAGAGTCAGACATGACTTAGCAACTGGCCAGCAGCAGCAGCATGAAGAGCCAGGAATGCCTCACTGATCTCTGGGTTTGCATTCTGAAACCTCTTCCAAGTGCAATCACCATACTGTGTGTGTGTGTGTGTGTGTGTATGTTTGCTAAGTTGCTACAGTTGTGTCTGAATCTTTGTGATCCTATGGACTGTGGTCCACCAGTCCTCTCTGTGAGAAAGCAGAGTGAATGAAAGTCACTCAGTTGTGTCTGCCTCCTGACAATCCCATGGACAATACAGCCCATGGAACTCTCCAAGCCAGAATACTGGAGTGGGTAGCCTTTCCCTTCTGCAGGGGATCTTCCCAACCCAGGGATCAAACCCGTCTTCTGCACTGCAGGCAGGTTCTTTACCAACCGAGCTATGAGGGAAGCCCATGAGAAAGCAGAGGTTCAGGGCATTTAAACATCCTGCCCAAGACCATGTAGCTATTCTTTTTCAATTTTATTTGTTTATCTTTTGCTCAGTCATCAGTCATCATTGCTGTGTCCAGGCTTCTCATTGCCCTGACTTCTCTTGTTGCAGAGCGTGGGCTCTAGGCCCATGGGCTTCAGTAGCTGTGGCCCAGTGGCTGAGTTGCCCCATGCGATGTGGGACCTTCCTGGACTAGAGATGGAATCCATGTCCCCTGCAACGGTAGGTAGATCTTACCCATTAGACCACCAGGAAAGGCCTGGTCACCTAGCTATTGAATAACTGAGCCAGGATCTGGGTCCTTGTTTGAACTCTGCTCTCCCCACATCTCCTTTCCACACTGGATTAAGAGATTTCAGAACCATCTCTTGCAGAACATGAACATACATGCCCCCGGCTCTCCTTTGTTTATTCCCTCTGCCAGCCTGGACAGAAGTAGGAGTAGCTAATGAGTCACTTAGGACCCTCAGGCTCAAACAGAGCAGCTTTCATTATTTCCCATGGACAAAAGGAATCAGGGTCAGTATTAAATATAATTACCATGCACGGGACTAATAAATGGCATTTTTATGCTGTGTGCACTTGGGGGGCCTGGAGACCCTGCTGTGGCCCCTCAGGTCACCTAATCCCCTGTCGCCTTTATCCTCAGAGTCTGAGCAGATGGAGCCCAGGCTTCTCGGGTTACCTTTCTCCCCTTTTCACTCTGAGTACATTCTCTGACTGATGTGGCTTTCTCTTTTTCTCCTTTTTCTTGCTTCTCTCCTTCCTGTGGCCCCACCCATCCACCCCTACCCCTGCCACCTCCATGCCAGCCCATGGCCTTTATGTGCTTGAATATCCTAAAAAAATCTTACATAAAAATCTGGGGTCCTTGTGGCTTCTCCTTATGTGAACTCAGAAGAACTTATACTGGACTTAGTTGACTTAGCCAACAAAGCAGGGGCAGGATAAATTTTTCAAAATCCTGTTATTCTGCTCACACCAAGAGGGGCAAGGAAAGCTGCCTAGGTCCCCTGCACAAGCTTCTCTTTGATCTGCACCTGTACCTGGCTTGGGGCCCAGAAGTGACCGCCCACTACAGACTTAGAATATAGGTAAACTTCTGAATACCCTTTGTCTGTGGTTCTTCCTTGTGTATTACATCAAAAGTTGTAATAGCCATCCTGCATGACTCCACTGGTTGAGCAGGAAAGATGTCCTTGATATCTCAGTGAGACCAGGGATCAGGTGGGTTCTACTCTCCTGGGCTTTTCATTGCATGGGACCCAGCGCGATGCACCTCAGAGCAGGTACGTCGTAGATGCTGGGTGTGTGTAGTGAACAATCAGCATATGTGGCTTGGTCAGGATAGAGTCAATAGACTCTAAATCGAAAAATTTATCTTGCCCCCAGCTTTGCTGGTTGGGGCAACCGAGTCAAGTATAAGTTCTTCTGAGTTCAAGTAAGGAGAGGATGTTATTGATATTAGTGTTCATCCCCCTTTGCTGACATTGAAGACCAAGTATCAGACCAGCAATTAGGAGACCTTGGGTCTCCCTGATTCAAGCTGTTGAGCTGAATGGGAAGGCTGACCCTTAGGGCTTGGCCTTACATGTCTAAGGAGAAAATGAAGATATTGGATATGGACTCTCCAAAGCCCTTTTCACACCATGACTGTAAGATATAACAATATATAATGAAGTTATTTGTGTCCTCAAATGAGTTCATTGGGGACAGGGGGTCTCAGCCTCACTTTTCACCACTGCAGAAGGCGGTAATCCTTTAATCTCTGGTTTTCCAGGGAGAATTAATTAGGTTTCCATCTGGGTATGCTGAAAGGAAGTACAGTTGGCTCTGCTTCTAATATACAGCCAGAATCTCGCCACTTCCCACCACATCCCTGTTAAATCTCTACTCCTAGAGCTATCTTATCTCACTGGGATGATACACTGGCTTCTAACCAGCCTTTCACCTTTAACTCTTGACACTCTCCAGTCCATTTTCACAGCCTCCCAAAGACATCCTTGAGCATCCAAATTGTGTCAAAGCACCTCATGCTTTCAACCTCCCTCTGCCTTCTCAAGTCAAGACAAATGTACTCCAAGTTCCTTCCTTCACCTTGGATTCTGTACCTGTTCTGGCCCCAGCCTCCTAAGACATTTTCTCCTCCCTCTCTCTCCTTTGGGGCTTTCCAGATGGTGCAGTGATAAAGAATCTGCCTGCCAATGCAGGAGAGGCACGTGATGTGGGTTTGATCCCTGGGTCAGGAAGATCCTCTGGAGAAGGAAATGGCAATCCGCTCCAGTATTCTTTCCTGGAGAAATCCATGGACAGAGGGACCTAGTGGGCTATAGTTCATGGGGTAACAAAGAGCAAATGAACACATACTCTCTCTCCTTTATTTCTTAGGGACTAGCCACATTGGCCTTTTCTCTGTAATATACCACCCCTGTTGACTTTTTGGGGATTTTTGGTTGAAATTATCTTGCCATAAAAGGCTTTAAGGGAAGGCAGTGGCTTCAGAAAGACAGATATTTATGGCTCTGGTTCTTCTCCAGCTGGGAACAAAGTTTGACTAGAACAGGAAGTGGAACAGTGCTCATGGAGCATTTGACGGCACACAAAATGCTTCTGTTGCATTGTTTAATTTGTAGCATATTCTTCATCAGAGCACGATTTTTAGGTCTTTCATGCAGATGAGAAAACTGAGATTGAATAAGTGAGGCTAAGAAAGTGACCATTAGGTCTTCACCCAAATGTAACTTCCTAAACTGACGAGCACTGCTGGTTCCCTGTACAATATCAGCAGAAGGTTTGCAGGCCCCCATCTCCTGGCCTGAAGGTGCACTTCGAATTTGGTCAGTAAGCCCAGGCAGAGGGAAGAGTCCACTCTCCACTGGGAGCACATGCATGTGAGTAAACCTTCTCCTACGGAAGGTTTCCTTAGTGATGAACTAAGAAGGTTGTCCTAGTGATGAGAGGGGGCACTCACCTCTGGTGGATGTTCTGGGAGTCCAGATAATTGAGGATTGAGGTTGAGCTCTTACTGCCTTGTGAAACCTCCTGAATATTTAGTTAACGTTCCCCATGAATTGGGAAAAATAATAATAATAACAAAACTATGACCCATTTGGGTTGATGAAGGGTTAGAAAGGTCAGTTCTTGAATCTGAAGGTCAGCATTTGGGTCTGGTCTATGGGTCTTGGTGTATGTCTGTCTAAGCACATGCCATTGGACAAATTAATTAGCTTCCTTTGAGCCTCGGTTTCCTCATCTTTAAAACAGCAGACATGATGGTGCTTTTGAGGTAATGTCTATAAAGACCTCAAGAAGGCACTTTGTGAATAATGTGAAGAAGTGAACTAGTTCATTATGCCTGTCCTCTCATCTTTGCAAATGTTGGGCAGCAAGGACATCCCTCACGTCTGGGCTGACAAAAACCACAAGAGCAAGTGGTACAATGGAGCCCTTATGAGCATGGAGCACGGGTCCAACATGCCTGGGGGCGCATTCACGTGCCTGTGCGTGACATCACCCCAGGAGTTTTGCTCTGGTGATTTTGTGAGATCATGCACGTGAGCACAGGCTCAAACATAGTAAGAGCTTAATCAATGTTCACCATAACCACGATGGAAAATTCCCAAGTCTCTGCCCTGGAAGAACCCATCCTCAATGTAGGTAACCGATGGATAGAAAGCAAACAACACAAACCAACCTTAGAAACTCTGACACAGTTTTAAAATGCTAAAATGGACATCTGGGCAAAGACAATGGAAAAAGAAGGGATTACTAGATGAGGAGGGAAGACTTCTAGGGGAATGTTATAAATAAATGACCTGATTGAATGTGTCTGATTTTCCATAAAAAGAGGAGGAGAGGAGGAGCTGGGAATGAGATTTCAGGCAGAGTTTGGCAGGAGTCAAGTCAGGAGTATAGAGGGCTCTGGTGTGCTCACCTGGGGTCTGTCAAATCCCAGAGATGGGTGTCTAGGGAAGGGATGGGGCACAGGAGTAGGGGAGAGAGAGGAAGGCTACTTGCTCAGGGATGCTGAGCATCTTATCCTTGGAGGCTGGAGAGCCCAGAGGGACTTTAAGTCAGTGAACAAGATAATCAAGGATTGCCTGGATGGTTCATTGTTTAGTTCAATTTATTGACTCATTCATCTACTCATTCATACAAAAGAGACTTTTGTAAATAATAGAAGGCCATTTTCATTGAGGAGGGTGTTGCTCCAGCTCTCTGCGTTTTTCCAGCCCTCCAGTCCACCAAGGGAGAAAAGACATAAGCTACACTATTTAGGGTCAGAGAAGTACCAAGCGCTTGTTGAGATAGACAAAGTTCAACAGGCTTCAGGGAGAGAGAGATGACTTCACCTGAGAGATGGTGGAAGACTTAAGACTTTGAAAGGAGGCTGCATTTCAGCAAAAGGGAAGAGCAAGGAAATCATGGTAGCAGAGATGTGAAATCTGGGGGAAGAAATCTATGGGCGCAGAGAGCCAAATGTAGTAAATGAGGAGATCTAGACAGGGAGGAGGGAGCAGAAAGTGAGGTTGTAGGGTGTGAGATCAGAAAGCAAGGCTGTGTTTAGATTGTAGGAGAGCCCTGAGAGCCAGGCAAAAGGCATTTGTGCTTTTCCCTGGAGAACTGATACAAAACAGTGAAACGATAGCATGCAAGGATGCTTGGCTACAAAAGGACTTATCCCAATCACCATCTGAACCTTGTCCTTCACATTTTTCAATCTTCCGATTCTCTTTCTCAACTTCTAATCCAAAACTCGGCTGGAGAAGCTGCTGTTTTCAATTTGTATTATCCTTTTTTTTTTTCCTTCACATTTTAATCCTCTCAGATCCCATATCTGCTAGGTTAGTGAACCCACTAATCAGGTAAGCAGAGAGCAGCAGCCAGCCCAATTATGAAGAAGAATGTGACAGGCAAAGATGGGTCAGGGCATCAGGGGGGTTCATGCTGCCAGGGAAACCACCCTGGGGCACACAGGTCCTCATCAGAGAAGCAGTGAGAAATCCCCTGAGGCTGGCAGTGGGGGGCTGCTCGTCGCCTGGTGGGAGCCCCTCTGCCCCTTCACCTGGCTTGGTTTCTTCGTCATCTCTGCCACTTCACAGGTGGCAGCATGACAAAATATCACTTGCTCTTCAAGGCTCTACTCAAATGCAGCCCCTCTGGAGACTTTTGGAAGGGGGCCAGGCTGAGGTGAAAAGCCGTGACTCAAGTCAATGGTGTTGAGTCCCAGCTTTGCCACTTGCAGCCTCTCTGATTTACATGGGGAGTAAACATGAGCCTCAGTTTCCTATTTTATCATCAACTTCATAGGATTGCTTTAAATACTAACGAGTGAAAATGCCTAGCATAATTTTGGCTACATGTAAAGTGCTCAGTACATCTTTGAGGTTGGAGCAGCTTCCAAAATCCTCAACAGTGTCAATAACTCTTCCTTCTGCCTCCACCTAACATCCTTTCTCTCTGGGGTGACTTATCACACTGTGCTAGGATGTCTTTTTCATACCTGCCTCACCCACTCCACTGATAGATCCTTGATTACAGAGCTTGTCTCTTTGTTCAAATGAAAAAGAATTTGCCTGCAGAGCAGGAGACCTGGGTTTGATCCCTGAGTTGGGAAGGAAGATCCCCTGGAGAAGGGAAAGGCAAGCTACTCCAGTAATTTTGCTGAGAGAATTCCACAGACAGAGAAGCCCGGTGGGCCCCAGTCTATGGGGTTGCAAAGAGTTGGACCTGATTGAGCAACTAACACTTTGCAACACTTGGGCATCATTAAATGATTATTGAGTTATTAGATGAATGAATAAATAATAAACACAATGGTCTAGTAGCTTGAGCAATTTTTAAAGGCTTAGAAGAGATTCTGTCATATACTAGGTGCTAAGTCAAAATCACTGCAGATGGTGACTGCAGCCATGAAATTAAAAGACGTTTACTCCTTGAAAGAAAAATTATGACCAACCTAGATAGCATATTGAAAAGCAGAGACATTACTTTGCCAACAAAGATCCATCTAGTCAAGGCTATGGTTTTTCCAGTAGTCATGTATGGATGTGAGGGTTGGACTGTGAAGAAAGCTAAGCACTGAAGAATTGATGCTTTTGAACTGTGGTGTTGGAGAAGACTCTTGAGAGTCCCTTGGACTGCAAGGAGATCCAACCAGTCCATTCTGAAGGAGATCAGCCCTGGGATTTCTTTGGAAGGAATGATGCTAAAGCTGAAACTCCAGTAGTTTGGCCACCTCATGCGAAGAGTTGATTCATTGGAAAAGACTCTGATGCTGGGAGGGATTGGGGGCAGGAGGAGAAGGGGACGACAGAGGATGAGATGACTGGATGGCATCACCGACTCAATGGACGTGAGTCTGAGTGAACTCCGGGAGATGGTGATGGACAGGGAGGCCTGGCGTGCTGCGATTCACGGGGTCGCAGAGTCAGACACGACTGAGCGACTGAACTGAACTGAACTGAACTGAACTGAAGTAAATGTTTGTTGATTAATAAGTGACTGAACTGATTAATCAGCAGGTAGGACAGATGATTAGGTTGAAGGGAGCAAATCAAGCCCATGTTCTGGAAGAGTCATCTGAGGAGGTGAGAGTAAGCATGGAGTAGGTTTAAGGACGTGGGCCAAATTAAGGTGAGAGAAAAGAGGCAGCAGAGAGAGTTTTCCTGGGTAGTAGACTCCTCTCCTTTTGTCTCTTGCTATGATCCCATGTGCTATGTGATGTGTTCTGTGCATGAGCAATGGCTCCCTCGCGTGCCATACTGCCAGCTGTTGGCATGACAGCTCACATGCTCTGTTCAGACTTCAGCCAGCACTTCAGCTCCTTCTACTCTCTCCCTCCCTGGAATTTCCCTTTAGTCACATTATGACTTAAGCTTCACTGAGTCAGCTTTTCCGCAAAGACAATATGCCATGTTTCACTCATTGTATTGATAATATTTGGAGTTTACTCATTTTAAGGGCTTCTCAGGTGGTGAAGAATCCACCTGCCAAGGCAGGAGTTGCAGGAGCTGAGGATTCAATCCCCAAGTCAGGAAGATCCCTTGGAGAAGAAAATGGCAATCCACTCTAATATTTTTGCTTGGACAATCCCATGAACAGAAGAGCCTGGCGGGTTACAGTCCATAGGGTCACAAGGAGTCGGACACAACTGAAGGACTGAGCATGCACACAAGCTCATTATATAGACCTTATAGCCAACCGATCCATATTATAAAAAGTTGGTGATTCTGCAGCTGATAATGTTGCCATTTATATGCAACAGCACACATATCCTGGTGTCTGCTGTAGATTCAGGTTTCCTGGTTCATGGGTACACCACCGTTGATATGGAAGTCATATAGCCCTTGAGTGAAGGCTATCTCTCCTTTCTACCATCCCTCACTACAGTAATAAATTTAATATTGGACCTCCAGATATCGTAGTCTCAGTGCGACTAGAGCAAATGTACCACTGTCCATGGTGCTGAACACCATGGTTCTTTCTTCTAACTCTGGGACTGGGGGTGACTCCAGTGTCAAGAGGAACTCCAGTTCTTTCAGAGGAGCATTCTATTAGTCTATTCTGTTATTACTGTATTTCCTTTTCTAATAAATTAAAAATCATGAAATTATTTACTCTCAACAAATAATAACTTATACCATAGTTGTGTATGTATGTCTTAATATATATGTGCATAATATTGTAAGTTAAGGCATATTCATATTGTATATGGTAAATTTCTATTTGGTGAGAGTAAATTATTTGCATATATATGTATACACATACATTAATATGTACAATTGATTTGTATATGGGCTCTCTGCTTGATGTATATACAAACATTTATATTTGTATACAGAAATATATATTATGTTATTTGTGCATGTGTATATACATATATCAAAAAAGCAAGAGTTCCAGAAAAACATCTATTTCTGCTTTATTGACTATGCTAAAGCCTTTGACTGTGTGGATCACAATAAACTAGAAATTTCTGAAAGAGATGGGAATACCAGACCACCTGACCTGCCTCTTAAGAACACAGAACAACAGACTGGTTCAAAATAGAAAAAGGAGCACGTCAAGGCTGTATATTGTCACCCTACTTATTTAACTTAGTTGAAGAGTACATCATGAGAAATGCTGGGCTGGATGAAGCACAAGCTGGAATCAAGATTGCCAGGAGAAATATCAATAACCTCAGATATGCAGATGACACTACCCTTATGGCAGGAAGTGAAGAAGAACTAAAGAGCCTCTTGATGAAAGTGAAAGAGGGGACTGAAAAAGTTGGCTTAAAGCTCAACATTCAGAAAACTAAGATAATGGCATCTGGTCCCATCACTTCATGGGAAATAGATGGGGAAACAGTGGAAACCGTGTCTGAGTTTATTTTGGGGGGCTCCAAAATCACTGCAGATGGTGATTGCAGCCGTGAAATTAAAAGATGCTTACTCCTTGGAAGGAAAGTTATGACCAACCTAGACAACATATTAAAAAGCAGAGACATTACTTTACCAACAAAGGTCCATCTAGTCAAGGCTATGGTTTTTCCAGTAGTCATGTGTGGATGTGAGAGATGGACTATAAAGAAAGCTGAGTGCCAAAGAATTGATGCTTTTGAACTGTGATGCTGGAGAAGACTCTTGAGAATCCCTTGGACTGCAAGGAGATCCAACCAGTCAATCTTAAAGGAGATCAGTCCTGGGTGTTCATTGGAAGGACTGATGTTGAAGCTGAAACTCCAATACTTTGGCCACCTGATGCGAAGAGCTGGCTCATTTGATAAGACCCTGATGCTGGGAAAGGTTGAAGGCTGGAGGAGAAGGGGATGACAGAGGATGAGATGGTTGGATGGCATCATCGACTCAATGGACATGAGTTTGGGTAAACTCTGGGAGCTGGTGATTGACAGGGAGGCCTGGCATGCTGCAGTTCATGGGGTTGCAAAGAGTCAGACACGACTGAGTGACTGAACTGAATTGAACTGAACTGATATATATATATAATTCCAAGTTAGGGAGCATTTAGCGTGCACTCATCATGTTCTCCCAATGTTTGTTTCTGTAGGTACTTCTGTTTGTGAGGTTCTCGTTAGGTGGAGTTAGATTGGAATCTAGAGGAAAAGATGCTATATTGGCTTTTCAGATGTTACTCCTTCATGCTTTTAAGGGAACAGAAGCCAACTTTAGTTGCAGGGGGGCAGTCTTAGAGTGTCCATATCTCATAGCTTTTGTTGTATATTTCAAGCAAACATTTGTAGTCCCTTTTTCTAAGAAGCTAATACAACAGTGGTTGACAAATACATGCAAAGCAGTTAAGTTTAACTGGTGTGATATCTGAGTATAGAAATATATATGTGAAGTATAGATAAATTCCACAGGTAAAAATGATGAGCAAGGAGCCTCCACAGAAAGTGTTCTGAAGGAAGACCAGCAGCGTTCTGAGACGTAGTGGAGCCAGTCTCCACGGATGAAGTGAGAGCACTCGTAAGGCAAGGAGAGAGAGAGAGACTCCAGCAGAAGCCCTGGGCAGACGTCGCGGGGACACCGATGCACCGGATGCACCGTTCTGTGAGCCGCGGAGCAGCGGGCTCCCTTGTGCAGCAGTTGCTGGAGAAGGTGAAGGTTGCATGGAGGTAAGGGTATCACTGGGGGAACTGTCCGTCCTTTGCAGGTGCTCAGTCGGTGCTCTTTGGGTGAACAGATAAACACACAATTTATTATCTGTGATTCCTTCTGTCTTAGTGAATCGAGTATGGTATAGATAGGAGGTGAGAACCCTAAATTTGCTCCCCATTTGTGACAATTCCAAGTAACCCCTACAATTAAAAATCAGAGCTTTCAAAATTATACTATTTTATGAGTTAAAATTTCAATAATACATGCTATTTTGAGATAAGGTACAATATCTTCCTTACACCATTCTTAATGAAAATATTGGATTATGAAAACTAACCATATAGGGCATTGTAGGGATTATGAAATATGCCTATAGTTTTTTGTTTAAAGAAACTTCATTTTACCTTTACAGTTGATCTCAAGAAGCCATAATATCATTATCTAATTTTAATTCTAGTATTTGGAATGATATCTTTTTGATATCCTTGGAGACATGGATCCTTTTACAGGACCATGACAAATTCACTTTCTCACATAATTGGTCTGTGGAAAATCAGTACAAAATCTAGTAAGTCGATAAAATAAGTATCTTCTTAACTCACGGCGTACAGTTTTTCTAGTTACTCTATTTCTAGTTATTACGGTCTTGGGCATTTATCTGAGTCGTGGCTAGGCTGTTTCAGTGTTTGGGGGTCGCTGGCTATAGCGCGTCATGAACAGCTTCACCCAGGACAGATGGTACAATGCTGCTCCAGGTGTTTATTCTCTATCAGGTTGGGTTGGACATCTGACTGGACACGTTCTCATAATAAAGGCTGAGAAGCAGAAAGGAAGCATGAGTGTACAAGCGCTTTTGCCTGTGTCCCAAATGCTGACATCCTCCCAGTCAAAACACTGAAAGACGCCCAACTGCTGATGGGAGGGCCTCAGAAGTCGCCTTGTGAAGGGCATGGATGCAGAGAGGATAAAGCTTTGAGCTGTTGATGCAAATGCTGTTGCTATCGTTCAGTTGCCCAGTTGTGCCCACCTCCCTGTGACCCCGTGGACTGCAGCACGCCAGGCCTCCCTGTCCCGCACCACCTCCCAGAGTTTGCCCAAGTTCATGTTTATTGCATCAGTGATGCCGTCCAGCCATTTCCTCCTCTGAAGCCCTCTTCTCCTTCTGCCCTCAATCTTTCCCAGCATCAGGAACTTTTCCAGTGAGTCGTCTGTTCGCATCAGGTGACCGAAATACTGGAGCTTCAGTTTCAGCATCAGTCCAATAACCTCCCACAAATCACAGGGAATTTACTGATCCTTAATACCTTGTAAGTAATCACCAAGGTTTCCTGGAGAAGAATAACTGAGCTTCTATCATTCCAGCCTGACTAATGGATCTCAGACTTACCAGCCCTCATCTTTTCATGAGACAATTCCTTAAAATAAATTTGTGTGTGTGTGTGTGTATGTGTGTGTCCTGTTGATTCTGTTTTCCTGGAGCACACTGACACACATAGGCCCAACCCACTTAGGTATCTATTTTTCAAGACATTCATTAGAGTCAATTACCTGGTATACAAACTACACAGTCTCTAAAACTGTATGATCTTGTGTTTGAATCCTGAGCACTCCACCAGAAAACCACATAGCTATAGACAGGTCACAAACTCCTGGGACCTATTTCCTACATGAATAAAATGGGGATATAATTCTTCCCCACAGGGTTCTTTTTCATTAAATAAAAATAAATGAATATAGGATTGTCTTGGGGGTTCAAGAACTCCTTGTTTCCTAATCTGGCTTTAAAATTTGCTTTAACTTGAGTTCAACATTCAGAGCTATGGTTTTTCTAGTACTCATGTATGGATGTGAGAGTTGGATCATGAACAAAGCTGAGCGCCAAAGAATTGATGCTTTTGAACTGTGGTGTTGGAGAAGACTCTTGAGAGTCCCTTGGACAGCAAGGAGATCCAACCAGTCAATCCTAAAGGAAATCAGTCCTGAATATTCATTGGAAGGACTGACGCTGAAGTGAAAACTCCAATACTTTGGCCACCTGATGTGAAGAACTGACTCTTTGGAAAAGACCCTGATGCTGGGAAAGATTGAAGGTGGGAGGAGAAGGAGATGACAGAGGATGAGATGGTTAGATGGCATCAATGACTCGATGGACATGAATTTGAGTAAGCTCTAGCAGTTGGTGATGGACAGGGAAGTCTGGCATGCTGCAGTCCATGGGGTCACAAAGAGTTGGACATAAATGAGCGACCGAACCGAATGGAACTGAGTTCAACATGTAAAATCTCTGCATTCAGTGCTTGGAAAGTCAGGGCTCAAGATAAAAAGGACAACGCATGGGAGGGCTGATGCTTTACATTCATGTGATGCAAAACCTAAAATCCGGACAGTCATCCTTCCATGATATGACAGGATCGGTCTCCAGCATATGGAATTAAAAGAAAGCATGTGTTGCAGTTATTTTTCTCCAGAATTCTCAAAAATGCTTTTCAAATAACGGAATGGGATTGCTCTCAAAAAGTCACTGCCATCTATGGGGTAATTAATATGCATATTAGGCATTCTAAATATATATTTCATCAAATATACATCCCCTGGGGCACTGCATGCGTATGCACTCACCCAGCTGGAACGCCTGTAGAAGCTACTAGAGTCTCTGTGGTGGTTGAGGCTGCTCTGAAAGATTTTGGAAATGAAGCTAAGTATGTGGAAATCAGGTCAACAAAATAAAATCTCTTCTCAGTTCCTGGGGAAGAAGTGGCTTGGCCAATAGGGCAGGAGAGAAAAGAGTGTTCAAGAGGAGATGAAAGTTCATTATTGCCTTGTGTTTTATTTTGGGATTGGTTTCTGAGACTGGGGATGACTCTGAAGTCAGAGAGGGGAGGACTGGCCATGTCCAGGGAGCAGCAAAGCTTGTGAGAGCTGACCAGACTGTAGCTGTAGACGCGGTGTCCACACAAATACCTCACGAAGAAGTATTCCTTCATCCCAGCAAAGACTACTACCAGTCCGAGTCCCAGAAGTGGCCTGGTGTCAAGTCATTGTAAACACAGAACATTGCCCTGATGTTAAGGACTCTGACTTAAAATCTCAGCATGTGTACATGCTTAGTTGCTGAGTAGTGTCCGACTCTTTGTGACACTTTGGACTGTAGTTTGCCAGGATCCTTTGTCCATGGGATTTTTCAGACAGGAATTCTAGAGTAGTTTGCCATTTCTTCCTCCAGAGGATCTTCCTGACCCAGGGATCAAACCCGAGTCTGCTGCACCTCCTGCATTGCAAGCAGATTCTTTACTTGCTGAGCCATTGGAGAAGCCCTATAGTTCAATTCAATTCCAAGCCCTGCCCAATGCCAAGTCATCACATGGGCTAGAGACAAGGTCTCTGAGACTTGGTTTCCTCAAATATAACACAAGTGTAATTATCACAGCAATCAATATTAGTGCCAAACCACAGTGCATGTACCAAGGTGTCCCAGTGACATGAGGGAGGGCAAAGTTTGGAAGTGTAAGAGTATCACTTCTGGGCAAATATACCAATCCTGGATTCATTGCTGTTTGGCAGGTAGATATTAAAATGTACTTTGGACATGGACAGATAAAAGTGGGAAGATCTTGGGCAGAGAGGACCATACCTCAAAGTCAAGGATTTGAATTCTGTCTAGAGTTGGAAGTGATATTTCCTGATGAGCCAGATGGAAAAGGGGAAGTAAAAAATGTGAATGGCCTGAGAAGTGAGACAGGGCTGAGCCACTGGAGCCTAGAATTTTTAGCTGCATTCTTGAGAGGGATCAGGGCAGTGTTGCACCACCTCCACACCCCTGGACCTGACTAGTGTCCCGCTTGTGTTGGGGTCCAGTTGAAGTGATGAGGGCCTCTACTCAGATACTGCAGAAAATAGATGGAGTGCATGGTTGGTGAAAGACTAGCAAGATTGGCCTGAATATTAAGGATAAAGAGAGAGGGTCAAGAACACTCGCCCACTGCCTTGGAGAGCACACAGTGTGGGAGGGAGGAGTGGGCTTGGGAGGGTCTGGCTTGAACAGGAGCCATCCTGGTGGGGCAGAGGACCCAAATGCAAGACCACACTGCCTTTCCCTCAAAGATGAATTTATTAAACTCTCCCTGAGCCCCTGATTTCATGAGTAGAGTTTATGCACATGCCATTTCATACCAGAAGGAAGTGCTATACTCAGAATATATTCTTGAGAGTTAAGCAAGTCCTTAAACTCATTAACAATACTTTTCTCTACCTGCATAGCTTTAAATGATTCAGTTGACTTAATTTCATAGCACCTCAGTTTCTCCTTTGATAAAACTGGGGTACTGGAAAAACATCTCACTGTATTGAAGTCAAGAGTTTGGGGAATCAAGTCTAGATCTATAACCAGCTATGTCTCGGTCACTGATTGCAACAAATTACCCACAAACATAGTGGCTGAAATGATATTTATTATTGTTCTCAATTCTATAGGGCAGCTGGGTAGCTCTTCGAGTCTCAGCTGGGCTCATTCAAGCATCAGTTGTCAGCTGCAGTTTGGGGTCAGCCAGCTGTCAGCTGGTTTAGGATGGCCTCAGTGAGGACAACTGGGGCAGCCTGGCTCTGGGCAACACGTTCCTCACCCTAGCAGGCTGGCCTGGCCATGCTTTCACAGCAATTGTAGAGAAGGAAGAGAGGAAGCCAAAGGGAGCAAAGACTTTTTGAAATGTCTGGGCTTGCTTCTAATTTCCTCTTGTCCAAAATGGATCACGAATGAGTCCTGAAGCCTGAATCTAGAAGTGAGGCAGACCATCATCCCACTCACCGTGGAAGGGTACTGTGCAGTGATGATGCAAAGTACCTGGATGACTGAGGAGGGCAGAAGTGCAGCTTTTGCAGTCAATCTACCACTGTGACTCTAAGCAAGTTCCTCCCCTCGACCCCAACCCACATTCCCTCCATCTCCACCATCACAACAGTGTGCCAAGCCCTGGTGCTCCACTATTGAAAACATGCCTGTGATAAGGGCTGTAGATATTGAGGGCATTGTTGCTTTTCTGATTCTTATACTTAGGACAGACAGTTGGTTTATTTCTTTATTCGTTTACTCTTCATATCTTTGGTTTGGAAGGCAGAATTCAAACTGAAATTATACTAGCCAAAGTCTTGTCAAAGTAGGGAGTAAAGGGGATTTTATAAGACAATATGATTAAACCAAGTTTTTGTGTGTAAGCATGTTTATGTCAGGATGCGTGGCTCTGAGCTTTTCAGGGGCTTGTATTAGTGTCTTCTGCGTGTGGATGTGTGTGTATGTGTGTCATATGTCACACATCACTGAGGTCTTTTATCTCTCCCTTTATATGAGTGACTATGATTCAATGGACATTGCAATGCAGCTGTCAGCATCCTCATCTGGTAAACAAAGCCATATTTTGGAACTGTGGCATGACGTAACTGAAGGCTATGTTTGCATATGTGCAAAACCAAACCCCTCTTCTGACCATAGACATGAGACACTATTTACAAAATTAAAAACATAAATTGCATGAGCAACCACACTGAGTTACATTTAATAGGTCCTTGGCTGGTGCCAGAAATATTATAGCTGACTAATAATAATGAAAGAAGCATCTCTGAACTAAATCTCTGAGTAATTGCCAAGTTTGGAGTTCCTGTCTCACAACTGTCCATTTCTTTCAACAGTTTGGTAGCTCTGGGAGGGTCTGACCATTTATGAGCGTCAACTTGGGGATGAGAACTCAGCTTTGGATGGCTATGGTCACCTCCAGGGGTGCTGTATTCATGGAACTAGAAATGGCTTGCACTCTGACAGCAGGCAGACCGGGGGCAATTTCAACACTTCATTAGCTCTGTGACTTTGGACCTTCTTGAGCTTTAGATGTCAAAGGAGGTTAAAGCACTGGAGCCAGGATTGGATATGAAGTTTCCCAACAGACTGTTCTCAGGGCTAGTGCTTTCAGACAAGTGCTTTTCTTCCACACAACACATATTTCCTAAGGACCATGTGTTGGGTACTGTGGTTTACTGCCCTCCGTTTATTCCCAACCTCTTTTGCCTTATTGACCTCTAGCCTCCTTTGCAGCTACGAGTGGTCAGTTACTCAGCTACAAATAATAAGGCATAAAGGGAAATCAACTGAATGGCTTCTGGGAAGAAGGAGGATTCCCTGATATAGAGAAGGGCTCATGAGGAGAATTCTTCATCACCCTAGTAATCCCTTGCTTTCCATCTTTAGCTGTGTACATGGGAGGATATGACACATGGAGCTATGGCAGCCCTCTTGGAACTATGAGGCAAAAAGCTAAGGCATGAAAAGCCATCATGTTGAGCATGATGGAGATGAGAGGTGGAACATGGTGAGCTCCTGGTCCTCTCACTGAGCTGACAAACCAAACTTGGGATTACCTACCTTTGAATTTCCTGATAAATAAAGAGCAAATGCCACTTGGTTTAAACTACTGTTTATTGCCTATAGGCAGGGACATTACTAATAATTATAACATACTGTCTTATGAAATAGGGCTTCCCTGGTGGCTCAGATGGTAAAGCCTCTGCCTGCAATGCAGGAGACCTGGGTTTGTTCCCTGGGTTGGGAAGATCCCCTGGAGATGGAAATGGCAACTCACTCCAGTACTCTTTCCTGGAGAATTCTATGGACAGAGGAGCCTGGTAGCCGACAGTCCATTGTGTCACAAAGAGTCAGACATGACTGAGTGACTTCATTTTTTACTGTGTTATGAAATTAAAAGAGGCATGCTCCTTGGAAGAAAAGCTACGACAATCCTAGTCAGCATATTAAAAAGTAGAAACATCACTTTGCTGACAAACCTCCATATAGTCAAAGTCGTTTTTCCAGTAGTCATGTGTGGATATGAGAGTTGGACCATAAAGAAGGCTGAGTATTGGAGAATTGATGCTTTTGAACTGTGGGGCTAGAGAAGACTCTTGGAGTCCTTTGCATAGCAAGGAGATCAAACCAGTCAATCCTAAAGGAAATCAACCTTGAATATTCATTGGAAGGCCTGATGCTGATGCTCCAGTACTTTGGCCACTTGATGTGATGAGTTGATTCATTGGAAAAGACCCTGATGCTGGGAAAGGTTGAGGGCAAGAGGAGAAGAGGGCATCAGAGGATGAGATGGATGACATCACCAAATCAATGGACATGAGCTTTGAGCAAAGTCCAGGAGGTAGTGAAGGACAGGGGAGCCTGGCCTGCTGCAGTCCATGGGGTCACAAAGAGTTGGACATGATTTAGCAACTGAACAAGTGTGTTACAGGCCATGTGCCAGGCTCAGAATATTAGCAAAGCATGCGTACTTTCTGCCCTCACCATGACTCCATGCCTGCAGGAGATGCAGATGGTTTGGAGAATGGGGTTGTATTGAAGCAAGATAAGAAGAGATATCTCCACCCAGCACCTTGAGAGGTTTCATTAATTATATTGTACTTTATCCTCAATAAAATGGAAATATCCTGAAGAGTAGTACCTGATTTAATTTTCCACAGAAAGTCTGATGGCTTTTCACAGAAATGTGATGCCCTTTAGACTCCAAGCAGAAAGTGAATAGGCTTCCCCCTAATTCTGCAGCATATGGAGAGGATGAGGCCTCCTCAGAGGGCCCTGGAGACAGGGAGCTGCAGCAACATGCTCTCATCACCAGCCCTGCCCTGGAGAGACTGAGTGTCTGCAGGTATCTATGGCAACAGACAACACCCATGGACCACAAAGAAGCCAGAGTGATCCCTGATGAACAGCATCTCAGCCAGGGGATCAAGGTCACCAGTGATAAACCACGTTGCTATTATGAAGTTTGGGAAACCATTGTAATTTAGGGAAATCTAAAGAGACATGAAGACTAAAGCTAATATGGGACCCTGGTTAGGACCCTGGGACACAAAAAGGACATTAGGAAAAAAAATGAGAAAATTTGAATAAAGCATGGACTATGGTTAATAACACTGTATCAATATCAGTTCATTAACTGTGACACATTTACTCTATTAAGATGGTAAAAATAGAGGAAATCTTGTGTGGGGTATACAGGAACTCTCTGTATTATCTTTGTAATAATTCTCTAAATTTAAAACTGTTCTGAAACATTTTGAAGTCTATTTCTTAAAAGCAGCCTGAGACACTGGTACTTTGGCTCTTTGTAAGAGCAAAATTTAAAAATAACCATGCAGTTGCTTGTCAGAGGGTATACAAGTCTGAAAACGATTGAATGACGTATTTAAATGCTGAAAGAAAAAAAAATCAACCCCAGTTTGAATAAAGGTGAAGTCAGTATGTGAAGACTGACATCTAGATCAATGGAACAACACAGCTAAATCAGAGATAAACTCACAAAGAGTTTGTCAAATAATTTCCAATAAAGGACCAACCAGGGAAAGGACAGTCTTTTCAACGTATAGCTACTGGGACAACTTTGGAGTTTGAGGGTGGTGGAAGGAAATAAAACCTCATGCCACAAAGAAAAATTAAACTGCAATAGGTCAGAGAAATCAAAGTAAACTAGAAAGTGTTAAAACTTTTAAAAGGAACAGAGAAAACTTACTTGCAAGTGAGGTAGGCAAAGATATCATTTACAAACTGACTTAAGCAGTGCTAAGTTAAAAGCATCTGCTCTTTGAAAGAAACTAAGAAAATGAAAAAGTTAGGTACACAATCTCATACATACAATATACACATCTGACGATGTGATAACTGACCTAGAGCCAGACATCTTGGAAAGTGAAGTCAAGTGGGCCTTAGAAAACATCACTATGAACAAAGCTAGTGGAGGTGATGGCATTCCAGTTGAGCTATTTCAAATCCTGAAAGATGATGCTGTGAAAGTGCTGTACTCAATATGCCAGCAAATTTGGAAAACTCAGTAGTGGCCACAGGACTGGAAAAGGTCAGTTTTCATTCCAATCCCACAGAAAGG
This sequence comes from Redunca redunca, assembly GCA_006410935.1. Taxonomy (NCBI): domain Eukaryota; kingdom Metazoa; phylum Chordata; class Mammalia; order Artiodactyla; family Bovidae; genus Redunca; species Redunca redunca. The sequence continues at coordinate 121,066 of SJYQ01004788.1, read as the reverse complement.
CAATGTAAAAGAATGCTCAAACTACCGCACAGTTGCACTCATCTCACATGCTAGTAAAGTAATGCTCAAAATTCTCCAAGCCAGGCTTCAGCAATATGTGAACTGTGAACTCCCTGATGTTCAGGCTGGTTTTAGAAAAGG